>CM076575.1:171420718-171740438 GCA_034641835.2 Pinus albicaulis
ACACAGGGTTTTGGTCTTCTCAAACTTTTGGGAGTTTTGATACCTTACCTACCTAATAGTAGAAATTCATGCTCACTTTGATTTCTTATCTGATAGAAAACTTAGGCTCCCTCATAATGCTTTTGACAATCCTTTGACTGTACTTGAAAACTTAGGCAACCTTCACTGATACTCTTTTTAGAATTTGTCCCTTTTGCTGTAGTGGTAACCCTTTTTATCTTGGTTAACCATGGAGGTCTCCTTTCAGAGATCTTTTGAGAACCTTCTAACATTATGATGGGGTTTTATAACCTTCATTCCACTTTTTTCCTACCTTTCCAAACTTCTAGGATTTTAGGGCTTTTTCCTTTCCCTATTTATCATATTTAAAAACCTTGGCTTCATGTTTGGTGGTATTGATGTGTCTATATCCTTTTTCTATTTTTCATGGACTCCTTACTTGGCTATACCTTTAAACCAATCAGTCATAAAACCATGATTTTCTTTGTTTCATAGGTAGGTTGTCTCCTCTCTTTCTCTGGTTGCCTTTAGGATTTTGGCTCCTCACCTTGCCTTTCTTCTACTGATAACCATCATAAACCATTCCTGCAGAAATGTTTTAAGATAGGCAACTGTATCTTTGAAAACTTTATTCTTTGATCTAGGATGTCCTTCCTTGAAGGCCTTTTGATACCTTTCGGACAATCATGAGCTCACCTTCCTTTTCACTTTTTTTCACCTTTGGGCACATGTAAAATAGTGAGTTTAAAAAACAAAAATAATGAATGCCCTAGGAGACCCTACATGACCTATTGGGATGTCTTTTGTAATAGGTCTTTGACTAAAAAACTTGAATTAGGGTTTGGAGGTGTAAAACAGTGTTTTGACAAACCTTATTCATTGCAATCCTAGAAACTAATAACTTTGATTTATCTAAAGAACCTAGAAAGGCAGTTTAAAATCACCACTGCTTGAGGCACTTGGTGGATAGGGGAAAAGGTTTAGGCTACTTGGCAATCCAAGGTGTAAATAGAAGGTTTAGGCAAACAGAAACAGAGTGGTAAAGTCATAGGTGGCAAACATAGTGAGAATGAGGGACATAAGTCCATGATTTGGTCTTCTCGGAGTGAGATATTGGCCATGCCTTGACAGAGTAGTAGAATAGTGAAAAATTTATCCTAAGGGTAATGAAGGCAGTAAGATTCCTTAGAACTCACAAGATTCATGAATTTTGTTTCTATAAATCTAGGATAAGAATTTAGTCATCTAAACAGGTAAAAATTACTGATGACTAATAGTGGATCCACTTGGGGAGGGAAACTCCTTTTCAGGAGGTGTCCAGAACTTTAGATCTCTTGGTTTATGAAGACCAGTGCCTCATCCATTGGGTAGATTTTTCTTCTTTTAATTTGCTACTACTTCTCTGAAGTAGTGATTTTAATAATCTGAAAATATGATTAGCTCAACTTCATCTTTACCTACTCAAACTACTGTCCTAAAATTTTTTCTTCCTTTGGTGCACTTGAACTGGCAGACCCTTGACATCTTTTCTTTTTGAAAGCAAAAAAAAAACTATCTACTTCTACACTTATTTCTTCCAAGAGTTCAGATTATGCTAGCGAACTCTTCTTATTCATACCTAGAATTTTTTACTGTCAAGATTAAGCAGTATGACAGACTCCATTCTCTAAGCTATCAACAAGAAATTTAAAACATGATTTGAACCAGGATTAGGTAGTCTGATTCATCATGAGTTGTGGCATTGAGACAAGATGCACACAAAAATTACTTTCATAAAAAACAAAACTAGAAGGTGTTAGGGCTCTGTTTCATCATTTGCTAATCATCCCTATCCTTCTTCTTGGTTTAGGTTTAAGCATGTGGAACCAGTATCTTTCATTCCTAATCTATTCTCTTTTGACAGGTCAAGCTTAAATGATTTGACCAGTATTCTTTCACTAACCTATCAACAATAAATTTAAAACATTTTCAGCCATGATTAGGCTAGATGACTAAACAAGACTTTCTTTTTAGACAAGTAGTGGCATTTAGGCTTGCACACTTTCAGTATCACTATTTTTTGTGTATGGGGTTGTACCTTCTTTTCAAATCTACCCTCTTTTTCTATTTTTTCTATGTTTTTGTGTTTTTCTCTTTATGGCCATTCATTAAATAATGATATGTACAATGAGTGAAGGCATAAAGCTAGAAATATTTACAAAAGTAGTGTCTTAGTGTCCTACCATTGATAGGACCTCCAAATGCTTCAGCTCCATCCAGATCTTGTAAAAAGAAAGCATTGTTACCTCTAGTTGAACTGATAATGAATGGCCCTTTCCACAAGTTTTAAAACTTACCATGTTTACCTTGTCTTGTCTCCTTGAGTCCCATTTCAACACATTATCTCCAATCTAGAAATCATTGTCCTTGGTCCTTCTATCAAATATTTTCTTCATATTTTCGTGTACTACCTGTGTTCTTTTGTAGACCTCCTCTCTTGTCTAGTGTAAATGGATAGTTTGGTTCAACCTCCTTTGCATGTCATTCTCTTCTGATTTCACTTCTTGTAGTAGTTTCATCACCGGGACTCTCAAAGATGTTGGGAAAATGGAATCCATGCCATACACTAGTTGATAGGGAGACATACCGATTGATTTCTTGGTGGTTAGTCTATCAACCCATAGTGTATGTACTAGTTTTTCATCCCATGCTTTTTTATTCTGTTCCAGAAGCTTCTTAATGATGTTGACCAAGCTTTTATTAGATGACTCAGCTAGCCCATTACCTTGAGGGTAATAAGTTGTGGAATTTCCTAATGTGATGTGATATTTATAAAAAAAAGTCAACCATTTTTTTGGACGTAAAGGCAACAACATTTTCTATGATGATCTTTCTGGGGCAACCAAATCTAGACAGGATGTTAGTCTCAAGAAATTTTATAATGACTGAATCAGTGGCATTCCTAGAGGGGGTGGCTTCTATCCACTTGGTGAAGTAATCAGTGGCGGTGAGGATCCCCTTGTGTTGGGCAGAAGAAGTAGGGTGGATCTCTCTAATGAAGTCTAAACCCCATTGTAGAAAAGGAGCTTCAAAAATGATAGGATGCAAAGGTAAAGGTAAGAGTTTTTTCTTGCCATAAAAAATTTGGCACTTATGGCAATTCGTGACCAGTTTGTGGGTGTCAGGGAAAAGGGTGGGCCAATAATAACTAGCTCTAAGAATCCTGTTAGCTGTGGTTTTCCAATAAAGATGCCCCCCAACTCTCCCTCATAGAGTTCATGCATGACATTTCCTGCATCATCTTCAAGAAAACACTTAAGCAATATACCAATAGGATTCTTCCAATACAAAATTCCATCTAAAATGCATAAATTCAAAGCTTTTTGTTTCAGGAATCTTGCTTTTGTCTTTGATAAGGTAGGAGGAGCATTAAGATAAAATAGTACATACAGGATATCAACATACCACGATGAATTCAAGAATGTTTCTTTAACATGAGGAGTTGTGCATTCTTCTTGTTCTTCTAAAGTATAAACTAAATTCATATCTAATGCTTGGAGATTTGATTCAGCCATAAGTTTTGCGAGCCCTTGTCCTTTAACCAGTTTAGTAAGTCTGATTTCTAAGTCATATTCTAAAATAATAACAATCCATTTTCCTCTTTTACCATATGGATCTTGATTTAAAATGTCTTTGACAACTGTGTGAGGAAAAAAAGCTATGACATGAGAATGTAAGATATAAACTCTAAAATATTTCAATTCTTTAATCAATGTAAAGGCTTGTTTTTCCTTGATGTTTTACTTTACGGGAGCATCTCTAAGGGCTTTGCTGAAGAAGGTTATGGGCTGTTCTTGCCCCATTGTTTTCTTTTGTAACAACATTGTAGCCACGGTATGTTTAGAAGCAAATGAGAAAATGTAGAAGTCTTTGGTGAAATCAAGACTTATCAGAGCTGGTGTTTGGGTCAGCACTTTCTTAACCAGTTCAAAAGATTGTTTGGCTTCCAAAGTCCACTTAAATCCTATTTCCTTTTTTACCATGTTTGTAATATTTCTCAAAATTTCAGCAAGGTTAGGGATGAATCTCCTCAAGAAGTTGATTTTCCGAATGAAAGACTGCAATTCCTTAAATATTTCTAGGATGGCCGATTTGCAATATGCCTTCAATACATTTGGGGTATATTTTGATTCCCTCTTTAGATTCCCTCTTCAGAGATGATGTGGCCTAGGATTTTTTCTTCCTGGAGACCAAACAGTGTTTTCTTGGGATTCAAAGACAGGACATATTTCCTACATTTTTCAAAAACCTTTCTCAAGTGGACTAAGTGCTCTTCATTAGTCTTAGAATAAACAGTGATGTCATCAAGGTAAATGACTATGAAGTAGCCTATGTCTTCTGAAAAAGCTATGTCCATGGCCCTTTGGAAAGTGGTCCCCGCATTCATCAACCCAAATGGAATTTTAACATACATGAATGTACCACCCCAAGGTGTGGTGAAGGCAGTTTTGTGTAGATCACTTGGGAATACTAGCACTTGGTTGTAACCGGAAAAACCATCAAGCAGTGAGATTCTCTTAGAGCCAACTACCTTTTGAAGTGTGTGGTCCATTTTAGACAAGGGATAGTTATCTTTCAAGGAGGACCTATTCAGATTTCTAAAGTCAATGCAAAGTCTAATCTCCCCGGTCTTCTTCCTAACTGACACAAGGTTGGAAACCCACTCAGAGTATCTAAGGGGAGATATTATCTCGGCATCATACATATTTTTAATTTCTTGTTCAACTAAAGGTAGTAAAACAAGGTTTATTCTCCTTAATTTTTTCTTGAAAGGTTTCTGATTTTCTTTGAGAGGGATTTTGTGTTGAATAATGCTTGTGTCATATGATTTTAAGTCTTGATACCCCCATGCAAACACGTCTTTAAACTCCTTAAAAACCTCAATATACTTCTATTTTATGTGAGGAGGAAGGGTCTTGGAGAGTTTAATAATTTTGGGTTCCTTTATGTTTCCTATGTTGAATTCTTCAACATCAGTCTCGGTAGATTCTATCTTTGGTTTTTTAGCCACATCATTAAATTTGAACAGTTCTTCTAATGGTGCAAGCCCTCTTGGTAATGTGCCACTTTTTGCATTGTAAGAATTCCAAGTCCTTTTGGTATAGATATTCAAACATTTCATCCTCATAAGGATGTGTAAGCATATTTATATCAGAAAAAGAGGGCAACTCTATTTCATGATATTTATCTTCAGCAAAAACATCTTTCTCATGTTCTAAGATAGATTTAATCAATGTAAATTCATTCCTAGATTGCAGAAAATCATCAATTTGTTCATCACGCTCAAACACTTTCCAATGGTTAATGTTGTCAGGCACTGTAGGAAGATGTTTGACTTTGATAGGGTATTGTTTGTTTGCAGGTGGTATTTGGAAATTGTTGGCAACAAAGGTGAGCTCATTGGCGAGGCTATTTTGGGCTCTAGGAATGTAAGTGAGCTCATATTTCTCGAAAGTTTTGAGGAGGTCTAGGGTTGTATTTATGTACTCTCTTAATATTGGATTCTTGGCCAAGTATTCACCTTTTATTTGTTTAATGAAAAGTTTTGAATCTCCTTGGGCTAATATTTTCTTAGCTCCTAAGTCTTCAAGCAAGTGCAAACCAAGGAGGAGAGCCTCATATTCTGCAATGTTATTAGTGCACTGAAATTATAGTCTATAAGAATGACCCTCATTTGTGTTATGTATCTAGACACTAGCTCCTGAACCAGCCTTATCACAAGAGCCATCAAAGCTCATGTTACAAAGTGTTTCTATTTCATGTTTGTCACTGAGTTGTTGCTTAGGGCTGCTAGAGTTTTAGTTATCATTTTCTTCATTTGAGGGTGAGTGTGAGTGTTATGGAGGGCCTAGTTCTTTCTCATTTCCTCTCACTTGTCCACCAATCTCATTTTCATTATACAAGATAAAAGAATCCAAATCTGACTGAATGGAATAAACCAGCGTGTTGTTGGGCCTCTCTAGGCTACTCACCATATACTTCATGTGGGATTCTCGGTATAATCTCCTATTTTGATTAAAGACAGGGATAGTGGCATATGACATATCCATTTGGAAGTTGCCTTGAAGTTTGGCTCCCCATGATCTGGAAAAAAACATGCCATACTTCGAGGGAATACCAACAACCACTATGTCCATGACTACACTCTTAGTGGGTATTTGTGCCAAAGTGATACAAAGATCCTTGATTAGACCCGAACACTTGAATCTACTCGAATCAAAAGAGTATAAGTCTTTGTAAGGTTTGGTTATTTCTAGGCCTAATCTCTCCATGACCACCTTAGGCATGAGGTTGTGTGAGGCACCAGAATCTAGCATGGCATTATGTAATATTTTTTCATGTATGTTCAGGCTAACATAGAAAGGAGGGACAACTCCTTATTGATATTTTCCCTCTACTTCAGGACCAAACAGAAGCTCAGGTTTATCATCAGTTAAGTTTAGAGTATCTATATCATTCCCTATGTTCATAACTTTCAAAAAATTGGGACCTATATGTGCCTTGGGTAATCAGTTCAGTGAGAGTCATGGTTATCTTAATTTTAGCAATATCTCCTTCAAATTAGAAAGGAATTTGTATTTTGGACATATTTACATCAGTTTTATCAGCTATAATTTTTTCTAATTTTCTGATTTTGATTTGGGGCTTTAGACAAAAGAATTTTCTCAGGGCCACTAGTAGAGGTACTAGGGTAGCTTGTATAACCACTCGGTTGGCTAGTTTTGTCTCTATTTGGATCAATATTTTTAGCCATGGTGTCGGTATTGTCTGTTGTCCTTTTAGGAGTGGTTTCGGGGGTTTTCCTAACAACAGTGTCTAAGTTGTTCTTCTTGGAGTTGTCTTGGTTTTTCTTAATCCTAAGATCATATTTCTTATGGACTTCCACTATGGTGTTTTCCAATCCCAAATCATAGTCTTCAGAGTTTTCATAGCTTGTTTCATTTAGATCTAAGGAGAAGAAACCTTGTTCTTCTTCTGTGAGAAAAACATCACCCTCGTTATCAGAGCCTATTAAGTTTAGATGATTTTCATCTAGCTATTCAATATCTCTTTCCCCTTCATCTACATAGTTATCTTGGAAAGGTTGCCTGATTTGGGGTGGGTCTCTTCTGAAGTTCTGATTCTAGTTTCTGTTTTGGGGATTTTGTTGGTTCTCCCTAGGAGGTGTTATTTCATTTATGCTTATTCTCTCCATCATTCTCTCCATGGTTCTAAGTAGGTTTTCAATCATGGAATCAGATGAGGAGGTTGAGGGCATGGTTTCATCTTTGTAGGTTACCCTATTTTCTGATCTCAGCCTAGCTCTCTTTTCATTTAAGTTGGCCTCTACACTTATAGCTCCCTTTTGCATGTCTTCTAAAGTTAGGGGCTCTCTTTCTCTTATTTGATAGGCCATGTCTGAGTCAAAACCTTCCAGAAATTTAACCAAGGCCAGGCCTAGTGGGGGTTTCATGTGAGGTGGGAGGGAGTTTTAGACACTGTTAAACCTGGTGCAATAATCTTGGACACTCTCCCCCACATTCCTCTTAATATTTTTATATTTAGAGAGGATCTGGAGAGGTTTTTTCCTAATCTCCCACTTTTTTATGAAATTTTGGTAAAGGGAAGGGAGATCATGTATGCTATTGGGAGTTAATTTTTTAAACCATTTTTTAGCTTCTCCTCCTAGGCTTTGGGCAAACATCCTCATCTTTAGGGTTTTCTCTTCTAATTCCCTATAGTCAAAAGCATCATTTAATCTATCTACATGTTGTTGGGCAGTGGTAGATTCAGCCCCAGTAAAGTGCGGGATTCTGGAGTGGTAGTCATTCAGCAAAGGTACCAAAGGTTGTGGTAAAACCAGGGGGGCATACCAGGCTGCCATGCTAGGAGCTAATGGTGGACTTAAAAGCGGAGGGTTTGTGAGGGGAGGTGTAGGGTGAAGCGGGGTGTTTTTCACAGTTGTGGTATAGATGGGTGTAGTGGAAGTACTTGGACCAGTAGTTGATTCTGAGCAGATTTGGTATGGAAAGAGTTAAAGTGGTGGAGAAGCTGAAAATTGGGTGGGGTGGAAGGAGAGGCTTCTATAATAGAACTCTGCTACAAATCTATGGGCTCGAGGTCAGTATGGTCAATCTCACTGTGTGACTTGGTTCTAAAAAAGTTTCTCGTATGGTGCAAGCCAAACTGAGGATCTTGCAAGGTTGTGAGTTGTTTGGGTACAGAGCTTGCTTTATGAATGGTTCCAGCAGTAGTTAAGTTTTCAGTTTCAGAATTTCGCCACAAAATCCTTTCTGGGTCATCAACTATAGTAGGAGGGTTTGGGTCTGGATGAGATTTGGTACCGATTCTTCGCGAAGCCAGATTTCAAACTCAAAATTTAGAGAGGCTGAAATTTTTTGAACATTTTTAAGAAGTTTACCTCTCTTAGTTTTTTCTAAACTCACACAATGTGTGACTAGATCTCTAAACGTCTCAGGGTTGATTTGACACAATCCTAAGGGAGTCTATGGATCCTAGTAAAGTGAGAAGGCCTACTGGAGGCAAGTGGAGTCACCAGGTGGATGTTTATAATTTGTTTTTAGGATGTATGTCTATGGTCCACCATAAATAACTGACAAAAAACTAATCTAGGAATGTTTTGGGGTTTTTTGAGTTTCCTATATGTAGCCCTAAGGTTTTTAAGATTAAAATATAGTTGGGTCATTATTTTGCCTGGATGGTGAAACAACCGGGTTATACTCTTGGTTATTAGTTGATTTTATAAGATTAACTGAAGGTCAAATGAGTCTTATAAGATTTTTTAGGCTACTGTGTACTCAGATGTCCTACCGTGATCGCCATTATGTTAGTGTCCCGTGATTTAGCAGATTGGTAGACCAAATGCATAGGGTAACATTAGACTAGTCTTTGAAGTCCTAGGACCTAGCCTTCCTGGACTTAGGGAGGGCTCTCTCTATTATGTGCAAAGGATGCGGATTTTTTCACTTTAGATGGTTGATTTTAGGCTAGTTGTTAAGTGTAGGGTTTGTTTGTTTGTTTGGTTGGGTAGGATGATCGAGTAGGATAGGTGGAATAAGAGGTTATCAAACATTGGGTTATGGATTCTATGAATTCATTGATATCTCAATAGTGAATCAAGGTACATCACAGGGAAAATATAGTGTAGTCAATGGATCTTTAAAGTTTATGTGTGAGGTGAAATGGACATTAAGTTTGGGGAAAAAAGGTAGGGCAAAGGGTAGTTAAGAATCCTTTCTCAAAAACCCATGAACAAGAAGGTATTAAATACTGATAAAAAAAAGGTACTAATCATGATATAGGGCACACAATTTAATAAATGACAATACTTTAAACAAATAAACATTCAATATGAACAATCTAGTGGAAAAAAGGAAGCAAGAAAACTTATCTAACTTCAATTATTATACTTTCAAGATTTGAAAACATATAAGAAGACAAATAGCTTTAATAAATGAAGAAGGAACTCCTAGAAATCATCTATCAAACTATAAATAACTTTGAGGAAAACTGATAAGCATGTAAAAAGGGCAAGATCGAAACAAGACCTCTTTGGCTTAACCTAACAATTGATACATCAAAGATAGATTTCAAGATAGAGTTTAGATAGCATCAAATAAGTAGGGCCTACCATAAATCATATTTCTAAACTATCATACTAATCCAATGATGAAATAAACAAGCTTAGGTGGGCCTAAAGAGCAACTAAGAATTCCTTAAACTAACCCAACAGAGGAAAACATAAAGACAATAGCAAACAGGAGGATTCAGGTGCCTCAAAGAACATTCTCATCCTATACTCTTCTTAGATATTTCAATATAGAAAGATGGACATATGATAAACAATAAAACATGAAAAAATAAGATATACATCACCATTAACTAAACTCAGGGTTCCTGCAAGCAAGCCTTCATCATCATCAATCAAGGAAAATCATCCACAAGCTCCACAACACCAAATTGCTCTTCAACCTCAAAGAACCATGTATTTTTCTCAAAACTCATAAAAAGAAAAAATTTACAATGAATCCTCATGCTCTATATAACAAGAAAGGAGGAGAAAAACCTAATAAAGTATCTATAAGTCTATTGGCTAATCAGAAGTATCTCTATTGTCCTTGAGGCCTTGCAAGGCCCAATGCACAAAAATATCTAAAATAAATATCTTTCCGGCCATTTTTAGAAAATAAATTGACCTTTAGGCTATGAAAAGCCTCCTAAAACTTTCCAAATGCACATTTTTACTTTTCAACCATAGAAGCATAGTATTCTATTTTTTAAAATGAATTTCAGGCTAGGAGCGTAGCACAGGAACAGGAAAAATGGGTCTTCTTACAACAGTGTTTTGAAGGCCTTCTCGATGTCGGAAAAGGCTCCGTGATGGCTCGTTGGAAAGCCCTTGAAGTCTAATTTCCATATCTACCCTTGGTTCTCTGATATGACCTCTAAAACATATTAAAAAGTTGAAAATTTCAATACTAGTAGGAGCGCAACACATGTCTTGAAAAGTAGGTAGAATGATGAAAAAGTGGGTGTTTTTGACCCTTTTGGAGGACCAAAACTACTCCAATTGATCTGAAACGTTCTGAGAATGTTATATGAGTGATGAGGACCCAAAAAATGCAAGACTTTCCTCTTGAATATGCTCTAAAAAAGAGCGTAGCACCAGGTGTGTTGTGCTCCTAGCCTCAGAATTTGCAAAATACAAAAACTTGTCAAAATTATCCCAAATTTGGTGGAAGTATGCCTCATGGGTTTTGGGAGACCTATAGAGAAGCTTGAGCCAAAATAATAAGGTTAGCTTGGCTCTTTTCCTCTTTTATTGCATGGATCTCATTTTGGGCCTTTTTGAGTTTCGCCCTTGCAAATTAGTTTCTTTAGGCATAATGTTTGGCCATTCTTCTTTGTAAATCCAAGTCTTTGTTAGACTTTTCCAACTTGGACTCAAGTTGTATGTTGGCCCTCTCAAGGCATGATTCCCTATCATGTTCAATTTCTATTGCAAGTATTTCATTGAGAGAAATTTCTTCTTCTTAGGCTGATTCTTCTCCCCTCTGCTTTGCCAATGCTTTCTTTAGACCCATAGTTCTAGGTCTCCTTTTAGTTTTACCTTCTTCATCCTCACTCTCTTCATAAGTGCCCGTGAACTCTTTCAACTCCACTTGTGCACCTTGAGCTTCTCCTCGATACTTGAGGGATCTAGCTTCATAGACTACCAGTTGTGCTCCTAGCTGTCTATTTTCCATGTTGAGGACATCATTTATACTCTTGGCCCTACCTAAATGTGTTTGGAGGTCTTTGATTTGTGCATTTATGTCCTGGAGGATCATGTTTTTAATTCTTGCCTCATTCTCTTCATCACTATCTACCTGGATGATCTGAGAATCCCTCTCCACCTCATGGTCTTCTACTTCATCCTTTACCCTTTGCTTTCCTTTGTCCAGTGGCTAAGCTGAAGTAGATTGCAAGGTCCCTTGCCTTTTGGAGGCAACAAACACTTTCCTTGATCCTCTTTGATAAGTGAGATTATAAGATTTAACATGTTTTATTTCATCTTTGGTGACCTCAAGACTGCTCTTCTCCTCATTAATGACCCATGTATGTGTGTCTTCTTCAATTTTATCTTGACTGTATTCTTGAGAGGCACTTTCATTTCCTCCCTTGCTAGCATCACTGCCCTGATCTTCATCATTGACATCCTCTTCCATGTCTTCTACATTGTCATCCTCTATGTTTGTAACATTATCATTATTTGGCCCACTGTCTTCACTTTCAAAATCTGCCTTTGTATCACTACTTGCATTTTCTGTGGGGTTACTGTTAGAGGCACTTTCATTAGTCTCTCCTTTATTTTGACTGTCATTTTCTTCCTCATCATGTGTGTCTTGACCCACACTGTTTTTCCCAATGTATTCATTGTTTTTCCCACTGCAATTTCCTTCAAAATCTCTCTCTCTTCTCAACTACTATTTTCATATTTGTCACTACTCCTTTTATCACTGCTATTGGGCTCACTTTTTTCTTCTTTACTTTCACTATTTTTCTCATCAAAATCTACCTCTGTCTCTTGATTGTCATTTGTTTTTTCATCTTCATCTAGCTCACTACCTTTGTCTTCTTGTTCACTTTTTGGTTCACTGCCTTTGTCACTGCCCTCTTCCTTGTCACTGCCTTCTTTGTCTTCTTCACTGCTTTCATCTGCCTCTTCTTCACTGTCCTTTGTGTCTTCTCCAACATTTTCACTTTCTTCACTTTCATTTACCTCCCCTTCATCATTTTTTTCTTCTCCTTGACTATCATATTTTTCTTGACTGCCATGTTCCTTCTTGTCACTGCTTTCTTCATGTTCTGAAGCTTTAGGAGAAGGTGAAAGAGGGAGGTTTGTTTGGGGAGAGGATTTATGTGGAGAGGATAAATCTTGGTCAATGGGGGGTGATGGAGGTGTGGGAGAAGGAAGTTGAGATAATGATGGTAAACTTTGTAGAGGAAGAGGCTGTGGATTTATGAAAACATCATGGGAAATGAAAACTTCCCACGAGATCCCTTGTTGCTCTAATTGATGCAACACAATCATTTTAATAAGAGAATAATGAAAAATACTTGGCATTTGTTGTGATGGAGGTCTCTTTTGTACAATGGATGACATTTTATCAATACTCCTATAAAGGTAATAGTGCAAATGTAGTATCTTGGCCCTAGTGAAATGCATGAGTAGTCTTATACGGTAGGAATAGAGTCTGGAAAACCTACCCTCACAGGTGAAGTACTTCATGATGACTTTCATTAAGGACGCATATCTCTCCAATAGATGTGAAAATGGAAAAATGGTTTTGCAATCAACTTGGTATATTGGTTTTAAGAAAGGATGGTAATGGCTTAAGTCCAAATTCACTTGTTTGAACCATTTTCCCCCAGGCAAGGTATTCCAGTAGCCATGGTAATTGCATTAGTGGTCAGCTCAAAATGTACTCTAGACAGATGTACTTGATGAGCATGGAGGTTGAGGATGAAAATTCTAGTCAACTCAGGGTGAGCTTGGACTCTTTGTACCTTTTCACAGAAATCAAGGCATCCTACTTCTTGAAAGTATGCAACTATGGTAGGAGAGGCTGTCAATTCCTTAGTGTTTATAGGCTCAAACTTGTCCACTCTCCCACCCTTTCTTTGCTGTCCTTCAGGCCTTTAGCTTCCCTTGCCCCTGTCCACATTGCCTTCTCTAGGCATTTTTCCCTCTACCCTTGCTTTGAAATCAAGACCCTGATCTTCTTGGGAGATGATATGGAGAGGGCAAGTGAGATGAGAATGAGACAGGTGGTGAGTGCAAATGAAGGGGAAGGATGATTGAAGAAAACCAATTTGGTCCTTATTGTGCTCTTAGTATGTAAATGGATGGGTGCCCTTTGAACAAGATAGTTGTAAGCAGGGAATTAGCTGTTTTTCTCCTTCCTTAGGGTTTTTTTACATTCCCTTTAAGTTCACCCTTCACATTTCTCCATATTTTTACCTTTAGACAGTATGAAAAGGTAGGGAAAATCTAAATACCTCTAAAACATTCTTCACAGCTGAAGCAAAGTGGACAGGAGTGCAACAAGGGCTATTCAGGTGACTTCTACCTATGGCCCTGTGTGTTGCGCGGACGAGTCTACACAGGCAGTTAGGCCCTCCTAGTAGTGCTTGAACAAACAGGAGCACAACACAAGGAGCTTCCAGCGGTCTCTGCACACTACACACCTAGGTGCGTAGCGCTCAGGTTGTCTCTGCATGCTCCATTCCCAAGTGCATAGCGTTCAGGCTTTCTCTACACGCTATCGTGCAACACTTGAACTGGTAGGAGCATAGCGCGAGCAAAGCCTACACGTGGTCGAGTGAGGCCTGAATGGTGGCAGGGTATCAGGCTTCTCATGCACGTGATGAAAGCGTAGCGTGATGTTATAGGAGTGCAACATGTATTTGTAAAATGCACAAGGGTTGCGCGCAGGCGTGTAGCACGGCTCAACAAGAGTGTAGCGCAGTGCCTTCTGCCTGAAAACTTGCCAGAAAAATCCTGATTTTCTTCAAAAGATCTCTCATTGTTTATGCGAATGATAATGAGTAGGAGTGATAATGAAAATGTCTTTATACCCTTGGATTTGAATAAATAGAAAATCACAACCTATTTTGCTAATGTTTGTTTTTTACTTTGTCATTGGTCACTTTATGACTTTCATCAATATCTCTTTGACTCTTTTGCAGATGGTTTGAACTTTTGTCAAAGTGACCCTTTCCTTTGGTGATGGTGTGTTTGGATAGATGAATAGATCCCTTCTAAATATTTTAAAGGATTGGGCATTGTGCAAACTATCCTTCTTGGGACTAATAGACTGAAATTGTTTTCCTTACTCTTTTTGGCAAAGATTATACATTATGCCTGCTATGTTTTTTATTTGACCACTTCTGACTTGTTGGTAGGTGATATAACACAGGGTTTTAGGCTTCCCAAAGTTTTGGGAGTTTTGATACCTTACCTACCCAATATTAGAAACTCATGCTCACTTTGATTTCTTATCTGACAGAAAACTTAGGCTCCCTCATACTTCTTTTGACAATCCTTTGACTGTACTTGAAAACTTAGGCAACCTTCACTGATATTCTATTTAGAATTTGTCCCTTTTGCTATAGTGACAACCCCTTTTATCTTGGTTAACCATGGAGGTCTCCTTTCAGACATATTTTGAGAACCTTATGACATTATGATGGGGTTTTATGACCTTCATTCCACTTTTTGCCTACCTTCCCAAACTTCTAGTTTTTTAGGGATTTTTCTTCTCCCTATTTATCATTTTTAAAAACCTTGGCTTCATGTTTGGTGGTATTGATGTGTCTATGTCCTTTTGATATTTTGCATGGACTCCTTACTGGGCTATAACTTTAAACCAATCAGTGATAAAACCATGATTTTCTTTATTTCATAGGCAGGTTGTCTCCTCTCTTTTTGTGGTTGCCTTTAGGAGTCTGGCTCCTCACCTTGCCTTTCTTCTACTGATAAACATCATAAACCATTCCTACAGAAATGTTTTAAGATAGGAAATTGTATCTTTGTAGACTTTATGCTTTGATCTATGAGGTCCTTCCTTGAAGGCCCTTTTATACCTTTCGGACAATCATGAGCTCACCTTCCTTTTCATTTGTTTTCACCTTTGGGCACATGTAAAATAGTGAGTTTAAAAAACCAAAATAATGAATAACCTAGGGGACCATACATGACCTATTGGGATGTATTTTGGAATAGGTCTTTGACTGAAAAACTTGAATGAGGGTTTGGAGGTGTAAAACAGAGTTTTGAAAAACCTTTATGCATTGCAATCCTAGAAATTGATAACTTTTATTTATCTAAAGAACCTAGAAAGGTAGTTTAAAATCACCATTGCTTGAGGCACTTGGTGGATAGGGGAAAAGGTTTAGGCTACTTGGCAATCCAAGGTGTAAATAGAAGGTTTAGGCAAACAAAAATAGAATGGTAAAGTCAGAGGTGGAAAACATAGTGAGAATGAGGGACATAAGTCCATGATTTGGTATTTTTGGAGTGAGAGATTGGCCATGCATTGACAGAGTAGTAGAATAGTGAAAAATTTATTTTGAGGGTAATGAAGGCAGTGATATTTCTTAGAACTCACAAGATTCATAAATTTTGTTTCTAGAAATCTAGGGTAAGCATTTAGTCATCTAAATAGGAAAAATTATTGATGACTAACATCACCTTCAAGGTACAGCGCTACAATCTTGATAGCCTCCATCTCTGGAACCTTGTTCAACTGAAAGTAGATGTCAATATTTTCAACCCAAGATTTGGCAAAACACTTGGATGACCCATCAAATTTGGGTAAAAATAATCTGCCCATAGTGTGGTGTCGATCATATTTCTGAATGAATCCACCATCTCTATGATGATGCCTTGGTCT
The DNA here is from genome assembly GCA_034641835.2 of Pinus albicaulis. Taxonomy (NCBI): domain Eukaryota; kingdom Viridiplantae; phylum Streptophyta; class Pinopsida; order Pinales; family Pinaceae; genus Pinus; species Pinus albicaulis. The sequence goes on from CM076575.1 coordinate 171,436,696, forward strand.
TCTTTTGTCCTTAAGGTGACAAAACTCCTGAAAACTCAAGTGATATTTGAATCTCTGACTTTGAGGCTCATATTCCTCAAAGTAGTCTTCAAGGGATTCTTGTGCTTGAAACCCTTCATTTCCCATAGCCAAAAACATAGGCATGGTAGAGCGTTGGGAAACTTGTGGCTAATGCACTGGTTGATCATTCCAGTGGTGAGACATGGGAGAGCTTTATCAAAGATGAAATCTCTTAGGATATTCTTTGATTGTGTCAAATATCATCTCTTTGATCTCTCTAGCAAGATCTTACCTGGCTCTCAAAAGGATCTTAGGAAATCCTTTCCTTCTTCTTCACTTCCAGATAGAAGGGCTTTACCCTTGTCTTCATTGTCATTTGTGTAATCAAACTTCCTATTTCTTCTCTTTAGATACCTCTTCTCTCTGTCAGTAAGAGGTTCTTCTTCTTCTTAATTCATATTGGCTTCATAGAAAGCATAGGTTGTTCCAAGATGATGCTCTGATACCACTGTAATATTCCTAAAAGGGAAATGTAGTGATACAAGACATATATGCAGGAAAATAAGACAGTTCATATAAAGCAAAGCAAGAGGCCAATAAAGAGACCTTTCAAAAGTATTCACAATAGAAAAATAGATGTATAATGAGCCCCATAAGATGCATAGCTAGAAATACAAGTCACCAATAGAAAAAAATCCCTCAAAATAGGTGTTGCAACCACATATATTGACTGAAAATGCCTTGACAGCGTTATTTTAATGTGCTGCAAACAAATCTTGATTAAAATTTAGATCTAGAGGAATTAATTGAATGAAAATTCAGATCTATAACAGATTCATACACTATAGAGGCTCCTCTTTCTATTCCCCTTGGGGTTTTGAGAAAAACACCATTTACAAGCAGTAGATCCGAGATCTAGGTATGCAGAACTACAGAAATATTTAGATATTCAAAAGTATTCAGAAATATGCAGTTCAGATCTAAAATTTACAGTGTATAGATCTCCTCCAATGGATCTCCAAAGTAAAGGGCAGATCCCCAACACTTGAAAACCATCTCTCAACTGATGTGCTAAAACACCCTGCAACAACACATACAGGAATAACACAGACATGGAAGTAAATCTGCGTTGTAGGGTTTAGATAATGTTTGGCCACATGCCAAGATCAGAAATTTATTCCCAAGCACTCCAATACACCTCCAAATGGAGTATAAGCCTCCTCCATTAAAAAAGGGCACTGAAATGATCTAGATCTGAGTAGATCTAGCCTCCACTTAATGCAGTTTGCAAAGACAACCAAACCCTCAACAGGATCCACATTGTAGTTGAAAGAAGAAGCTTGGCCTTCAGCCAGATAGTGGACTATGCAACACAAACTCTTCCAAGAGGCCTCTCAAGGAAAGAGGTGGGATTCCCCATCAGGAACACCCAATACTAAGCAACATTATTCTCAGCTAAATAGCAAGAGAATGAGATATGTCTAAAAAGATAATATACTAATAAAATACAATATCATCAACAACCTTTTCATGCTGCCATCCTCTTCCTTATATAGATTAAGAGCTTATAAAACCTAAACCACCTTCAATGAAGTCACCTCTTTCACACAAGCCATCTCCATCTAAAACTGCGCTGTGCCTCATTGATGGCCACTTCTCCAAGAAAATGTTGTAGATTTGGTCAAGGTTGACCTAGTAAAAATATCCAGCCCCTTTCACACCTAAGGGTGCTTGCTTACATAGCCAATATTTAGCCTTTTTCATATTTGGCATTGATTTAGTCTTTATTAGGAGTTTTAAGAACCTCCTTTACACATTTATTATTTAAACAAAGAAAGAAAAAAAATGGATATTATAATTAGCCTATGACTAATTAGGAATATTACACTGCTATTGTTCCAGGAGTATGATTTTGGGATCATTTTCAAGCTGGGGAAGTTGAATGCTGGGCCGAACCACTTGTCCCGAATCGAAAGTGGTGAAGAACCGACCAACCTGGAAGAGGGATTTCCTGATGCACAACTATTCGCTATTAACGTAGTTGATGTGCACTTCGCTGATATCATTCAGTTCTTGACTACGGGGATGACACCTACAGAATATTCGATAAAACGGAAGAAAGAGTTGGTAACTCGCACAACAGATTTCACCATCATCGCAGGTCATCTATACAAGTTGGGAGCTGACGAAGTGCTACAAAGATAAGTTTTGTAGCATGAAAGGTGCTCTATCTTAGCTGAAGCTCACGAAGACATAGTTGGAGGTCATTATGCAGGGAAGGAAACGATGCAAAAGATCTTGAGAGCTGGACTATGGTGGCCTAGCCTGAATAGTGACTCTCATGACTATTGCAAAGCCTGTGATACATGCCAGCAAATAGGAAGGCCATCGTGTAGAGACAAAATGCCCTTGCAACCACAAATGGATCTGCAAGCGTTTGACAAATGGGCCATCGACTTCGTTGGGCCCATCAACCTGCCAAGGAAGAAGACAGGTGAGCGCTACATTATGACTACAACTGATTATGTCACCAGAGGGGCCGAAGAAAAAGCTATGAAAGATTGCATTGAAGATACCACTTCGCACTTAATTTTTGAGCATATTCTGACCAGATTTGGATTCTTGAAGATCTTAATGAGCGATACAGGTACACACTTTTTTAATGAAATGATACAGGCCTTAACAAAAGAATTTTAGATCCACCATGCAAAATCACTCCATATCATCCACAAGAAAATGGATTAGTAGAAGATTTGGTAAAATATTGGAGCAAGCATTGACTAAGGTCTGTAACACTGATCGCAGCGATTGGGACGTGCGCATCCCGTCTATTCTTTGGGCCTGTCAAACCACCTGCAAGAATTTGATCAGGAAGACACCATTTAGAATAATATATGGCAAGGAGGCCATTATGCCCATGGAGTATATTATTCCTATCCTGCGCATCAAAGCCTTTACGAACATGGCAGAGCCTGATATCATGGAACAGTGTTTAACACAACTTGTGGCTTTGGAGGAAGATCGTTTCATTGCTAATTTCCATTAGCAGGTCCAGAAGGCTCGAGATAAGGCCTGGCATGATCGAAATATCAGGAAAAAGACATTTGTGGAGGGCGAATTGGTTCTATTGTATGATAGGTAGTTTATGAAACACCTAGGGAAGTTCCACTAGCACTCGCTTGGTCCATATATGGTGAAGGAAATTACTGATGGAGGAGCAGTCATGTTAGCTACGTTGCGTGGTGATATGGTACCAAGATATGTCAATGGAAGCCAACTCAAATCATATCAGATCAAATTAATATATGGTCGGAGTAGCTATATGTGGCGGAGTACGCCCACCAAGGAAGGTAAGTGCGGGGAAGACCATGGTATGTTCCAGGAGCGGTCGCAGATTTGGAAGTCTGGAGGGGTGCAAGAGTGTGCTCAGAGTGCAGAAGGTGTGGTGGACACACAGAGGTGCAATAGGAGCGTAGGAGGTATGTTGGGAGTCTAGGGGTCCACTGGGTACACAGGAGCTATGAAAACTAGCCTTTGGAACAGTAAAACTGGGTAAAAAGAAAATTTACCGTTGAAAGGAGCGGGCGACCGACAATTAATGAGGCAATTTCCGAAGATTTTTTTTCGTTTACATGATGGTAAGTTCTGAATAAGGTTCACCCACCCATTGGGTGATCACCATAGCTATAAAATCAGATGGATAGATCAGAAGAGGGTTCCGTGTATCTTGAGAAGTTTTTGTTTTGTACGATTCTATGCCTATTGCGCCTTGTTGATGTCTAAGTGAGCTTCCCCCTCAGATAGTAGCCACCCCGAGTTCATTTTTCGCACCAAAATGACTGCAACCAATCTTGTCGAATCATCCCAGCCCGTGACTTCAACAAAGCAAGAATCCGAGGAGGTAGTGGAAGTTGAACCAGAAGCTGAAGAGGTTATATCCACACTGAGTTAAGCAAAGAAGAAGGGGAAAGAAAAGGCACAAGGATCAGGAAAACCTGCAAAATGGGCTGGGATAAAGCCCTGCACGTCCCCTTGAAATGTAAAGTCCTCGTGCATGGCGGCCCATGCAAGCTCGCCTAACCCTATAAGGAGACCTCTCTCTACTCACGAAAAGGCCCAGATAGGTGAACCCATCAATTGGCTACCACCCTTTGCTCGGCCTCACAGGCCCTCAACACACACGTGGAATAATATCGATGGTGTGCACACCTATCTGCAGATTCCGCTGACTCCGAGGGAGGTCCCCATCATTGGAGAACCCTTTGGCAAAATCCATGAGATAAAATTCGATGACCACGACCTGGCCAATTTCGAGGCCTTCCCTGAATTAGTGATGGAGCTATACCTCGAAAGGGTATTAGAGGATGACTAGATAAAGATAGTCCCCATGCGTTGGGTGCACAGATTGGCTATTTTCAGGCTCCTAAACCTACTACGGATGCCGCATGTTGGACATTACAACATCACATACCGACTTGTGCGCCAACTGCTTGCCCTGGTCCATGATTGCAGCATGTGGATTTAGGATCGCATCCCCATTGATGCCGTGCTTGTTCACTAAATTATCAATCTACCCATGAAAGGACTAGACCCTATGCTACATGTAGGAAAACATTATGAGAAAAATATTGCCGACAAGGTGCGCGAGGATTACCATGTGGAGTGGGACATTCAGGGTTTTATGATTAGCACCATCAGCGACCTTGGTACGCTAATGGGTACCTTGTTGCTGGCGTGCAATATGACGCGCAAATGCTGGGCTACCACCATCCCTGCCAATTTGATTCAGCTGGAATGCTGCTACGATAAGGGGGTCTACTTCAATTGGTCCCAGTAGCTGTGCAATGAATTTCTGGAAAATGTCTGCGAATCCCAGGATCAGAGTCGGGCATTCTACTACTCCTTGCTACTACTTCTCATCGTGTTGGTCGCATGGGAAGCACCTGACGACTCGGTCCTCCCTGAGCTCACCCTAGATATGTGCGAAGGGGAAAGATATGCAAACTTGTAGGACTCAAAGGACACAGAGTGCATTAAGGACAATCAAGTCTTATGGGTCCTATTTCAGAGTGGGCTCGCAACAGCTATCAACTCCTGACCGTGTTTTTCGCCAACCATCTATGATAAGTATAATAGCATCACCACCTTCTAGGTAATTATTTATAATGTACAAGTTAGAGGCCGCAAGGATGCAACATGGGTTTCGCTCCCCTATATGGTTGCCGATGAAGAAATTTACCGTTTAGTTGTGACATGGCCTCCACATTGGAAGCTTGGCTTAAAAATAGGTGCGAAGGGCACTGAAGGAGCGAGCAGCACAAAGGTCACCCCGCCCAGCACTGCCAAGGAGACCAGAGGACAAAGTAAGAATATTGGGAAGGGCACTGAACCAAAATCCCAGAAGGATTCACAGCCAAATGTGGGAATAGGAGGTTCAGATGAAGGGGGTGCTGACTCCCCTAGAGGTATGAAGAGGAATAGTGACCCTGTTAAAGGGCCACGAAAGAAGAAGCAATCTCAATGACCAGAACATGACGAAGGTGTTACACTGATGGAAGGGGACCTTGAGAAGATTAAAGACACGGTCACTTTTTCTACAAAAGACAAATGGTTGGCTCTGGAAGAGCAGCAGAAAGCCATATTCGACACCCTCTAGGCTGAGCTCCATGCTCTGCAGTTAAAACCTGACACTTTGCAGATGAGTATGATCCAGGTTAGATCAGCCCCAGCCACAAGCAGCGTGGTGATCAGTACACCAGAAAGCTGCCTCTTCCCTCTACCTGGGGCAGCCCTTAGACTGAGTCCACATGACTTAGAAGTGCAAGTCTAGGCCTCCGCGGAGGTACAGTTGGATCTCACCTACCTGCCACATGAACCACTACAGCTTCTTTACGTGTCCCTGTTTGAAGAAATTCAACACAAGGATCGTCAGGTGCACAAGTAGCTTAGTACAGCTGAGGAGATAATAGAAGAAAAAACCATTGAGGCATCCCAGGCACAAGCTGCCTATACACTCGTCGCCACGCAACAAATAGAGCTGGAGCACTTAATCTGTAGGCTCAGTGCGGATGTTTCTAAAGATATCCTGGCTACTTCCACCCCCAGGCCAAGATTGAGGGGTTGGTCATAGAATTAAAGGCCTCAAGGACTGAGATCCAGGCGGTCAAAATGCAGATGGAACAACAGATTGTGAATTTACAGGCCAAGTTGCAGCCAGAAACACCGCCAGAGGTAGGGGCCCAGCGAATGCTCTGGTTACAGAAGCTACAAATGTTATTACATGACAGATCACTCAAGGTGCAGAATTTTTGGAAAAAACTATGCAGTTGTGGACAAAGGTGCAACGTGACCCTCTCCTGTGAGAAATCAACCAAGTGCTACGCCAAAAAGAAGAAGATTTTGACCAACTAGAGGCTACACTGACCACTTTGGTCCCTGCTCAGTGAGTGGCCCAACTACGCACCAGCCATGTGATCAGAGGTGACATGGAGGCTCTCTGATAGAGGAAGAACATGTTGAGTGATCACATCAAGCCATGGGTGGATGAGGCCCTCAAGCTGTCCCACGATGTTGATATCACAGTAAAGCAGCTGAACCAAACTCTAGAGAGTGTCACCACTGCTACAGAAGGCCCAAATTCACAAATGCTGGTGGAGATAGCCCAGAATGCTGCTGGTGAAAGTTAAGGACTGTTGCCCCCACTGGTGGATGCAATTAAGAAGCTACAGGAAAATATGGAGAACCCATGACAGCAGTGACTTGGGACGAGTCACAAGATTGTGTTGGGGGACTGTTGGAATATGGTCCCCTAAAGCTGCGAATTTTCTACAATTTTGTATATTTTTGGCATTCATTAGTCTAGCTCAGGGGTTTTGGGGTGGGTGCATTGTAATGGGTCAAGGGTAGACCTAGAGTCCGAAAACCATAGTTTGCGGACCACAAGAAAGTGTAGGCTAAAGCATTATAAATAGATGAACATTTTGAGTCTAGAGGTAGGCATGAAGTAAGACTGATGCTACGTATGAATTTTTAGATCTGTTTGGGGTTGTTTTGGGTAAGGATTCCTGCTAGTTGTGTGCACAGAGATCCTCAGTCTTGTTGTGTGCAGAACCTATTGGCTGTGTCTGCAGGCTGTGTTTTGAGTTGTAACTGGGTGTTTGGATGCTAATATATGCAGATATAGTTGAACTACCTCTATGTCATCTGGACCTAATGTGTTACTGTTAATGCAATTTTGTGGAATTGGGTTGATGTTGTGAATACCTCTGTTTATGCTGTAAATGTATCTGAGAAATGGTATGAAATATATTTTCTTAAGCTACGAATGCATCTATGTTATTGATTTGAGCTACGAACGTATATGTATTCCTGGCATAGGTTTAATTGTGACCTGTTGTTGACTACAAACATAGCGCTTTGTGTTGATAGTTGCTAGTACGCAGATGCGAAGGTACTGACTAGATCTGTGCATGGTGATAGCTTTGTTGTGATTAATTGTGATTTATACTGTTAACAAACATGCAAATAGACATGTCTGTGTGAATCTGAGAGGTTGAAAACACAGATCTACATGGAATTACTTACTCTCTCTCAGGGTACAGAAACCTGATTCCAACACCCTCCCATACTGCTTCGGGTGAGACTTTGGCTTGCGCAAGTAGGTCACTGTCGAAAGGGCCAATAGTATAGGGGTTTGTTGGAAAACCTTAAACATCCGAACCTAGGTCAAGATCCCTGAAGCCAACAGTGGGGCACGTATGTTATTTGCTGAAAAAAAGGCCGACACATTCATAATGTGCATTGATTACCGATACATAATTAATTTAACTATAAAAAACAAGTACCCATTGCCCCGTATTAGCAATTTGTTTGACCAAGTGAGGGGGGAAACCATTTTTTCAAATATTGATTTGAGAACAAGATATCATCAATTAAGAATAAAATAGGAGGAGGTTCTTTAAAGCAACTTTTAGGACCAGATATGGATACTAAGAGTTTGTAGTGCTACAATTCAGTCTTACTAACACACCAACAACTTCTATATTCTTGATGAACAACATACTCACCAAATATTTACATAAAATTGTGCTGATATTTATTGATGATATCTTAATATATTCAAAATATGACGTAGAGCATAATAGCACTTGAAATTGGTGAAAAAATTAAGAGAAAATCACTTGTATGCCAAATTCAACAAGTGTGAGTTCTACAAACCCAAAATGTAGTACTTGGGTCGCATTATTTCTAAGGAAGGATAGGAATTTGATCTTGAGAAGTTGAAATCCATGGTTAATTAGCCTACAACAATAGATGCTTCTATTGTTCGGTCATTTATGGGATTCGCGGGATATTACCGTATATTTATATAAGGGTTTTCCAAAATAGCTCATCTGATTACCCCTTTACGGAGAAAAGAAATTTTTTTTGAATGGACTGTAGAATGTCAAAAACGTTTTGAGAAGCTAAATAAACTACTTACAACATCCCCCATCTTAAAACTAGCAGATCCAAATAAAGAATTTACATTTACTACTGATGCTTGCATGGAGGTTCTAGGGGGGGTTTCCTGCAAGATAATGTTGTAATAGCATACGAATATAGGAAATTTAAAATCCATGAAAAACATTACATTGTATATGTTCCGGACCTAGATGCTATCATACATGCCTAAAAAATGTAGAGGAATTACTTACTAGGAAATAAATTCATTTCGACAACAAATCATATCAACCTAAAATACATTTTTATCAAACCAGGCTTAAATGTTAGACAAGCTAGATGGATAGTGATTCTTAGTGAGTTTGAGTTTGACATATGATACATAAAAGGGAAAGAAAAATAAGATAGCAGATTCTTTGAGAAGGCATTCCTATAATCTAATGGAAGTGGTTGTTAGTAGTACTAACACATATTTTATAGATCAAATAAAAAAATCCCTGGCTAGTGACCCAAAATATTTAGAAATCCAACAAAAATTACAGAAAATGAATGCTCCTAGTTATGAAAAAAACGTTGAGAGACTATTGATTTACAGAAACATATTGTATATCCTTGATGTTCATGCTTTGAAACAACTGATGTTTGATGAATACCATAAGAAACATTATGCAGGAAATACAAGGTACCAAAAGATGTTCAAAAAATTAAGGAAAACATTCTTCTAGACATGAATGAAGAAATAAGTGGTTGAATGTCTAACGAAGTGTTTCGAATGTCAAAGGGTAAAGGTTGAGAATCAACACCTGACTGGATTGTTGAATCCACTACATATTCCCGAATGGAAGTGGGTAATAATATCCATAAATTTTAGTACAGGGATACCTAGAACAAAATGACAACATGACTCCATCATGGTCATGGCAGATACTTTAAGTAAAGCCGCCCACTTCCTACTTGTGAAATTTACATTTGGTACAACACAAATTGCTCAGATTTTCATGAAATAAATCTTTCGACTTCATGGAATATCCAAGATGATATTATCAAAAAGGGATTCCAAATTCACCGAATTTTTTTTGAAATCGTTATTTGGAGGCATGGGCACCAAATTGACCTTCAGTAAACCATACCATCCTAAAAGGGATGGAAAAATAGAGAGAACCAACTTTATTTTGGAATATATGCTCAGAATGTATGTTATTGACCGACCCACAAAATGGGAAGTTTTTTTACATTTAGCCAAGTTTTCCTACAATAAAAACTATCGGGCATCCATAAAAATGATCCCTTTAGAAGCTTTGTGTGGCATAAAATGCCATACAATGCTCAGTTAGAGTAATCCAGAGGATAGGATAATTCTTCGGCCAGACGCATTACAAGAAATGGAATAGATAGTTCGAATAATTCATCAGAATATTAAAGTAGCAGAGGACTGAGAAAAATTTATGCAGAAAAAAAGAGATCACATAAAGAGTTTAAACTCAGGGACCATGTTCATTTAAGAGTAAAACCGAGGAAAAGTGCATTAAAATTGGCACTTGTCCAAAATTGGTGCCCTGATTTTGTGGGCCATTTGAGATTTTGGATAGAGTAGGATGTGTAGCTTATCAACTAGCGCTGCCCAGTCACATTAAAGTTCATAATTTATTTCATGTTTCCTTAATTAAAAAGTATGTACATTATAATTCTCATGTTATTGACTGGAAAATGTTAGAGGAGGAGCTCAAAGGAGATTTCTTGGCAGAACTGCTCTGCATTCTCGATCAGAAAGAGATATGGCTCTAGAATCAAGCTGAGGCACTAGTTAAATTGCAATGGAAGCACTTTACTCTCGAGGAGGCTACCTGGGAGCGAGAAGATAAAATTCAAGAGAAATTTCCAACATTTTTTCAGCAAAAAGTATTTATGAACTAAACACTGAGGATGGTGTGCATAAAAGGGGGAAAGGATGTGATATCTCTTTACTATGTAATATTGTTTTTTTGTTGGTAGTTACCTACATTGGTAAGAATGGCAGAAAATCCATGACGATACTTTGGAAAAAATGTTGTAAATAAGTATTTACTTTAATAATAAAATGAATGAAACTTAATCACTTGGAGGAGACACTCGATAATGAGATTGTTTGCCAAAAAGAGGAGAAGTCCGGAAAATCTCATTATTAGTGAGATTGGATAGATCCTTTATGATAATTATTCTAGAGAAAATCTAGATAAGACTAAGGGATGGGAAAGAAAAATACCTTAGAAGAGCTTAGCTAAGAAAATATGCTAAGTTGGTTACACTTAAAGCACAGTGGGAGAGAAAGGTGGGTTGTTAAAGAGAAAACCTAGGGAAGTGGGCAATAAAGCCCACAAAAGCACGACATCAAAAAAGTAAAATAATTATCATAAAGGATGGGTATAAGCTACCCATTGAGGGGATTAATGAGGTTGTTCAATCTCCAAAAAACAATTTAAGCTTCAGGGGAACTGTAGACAATTTGAGGTTGTGTGGCCAGTGTCTTTATCCAATGAAGATTTAGTTGGGAACATCACTATAAATCTCTTCTTAGATATATGAATGGTTATAATATTAAAGTTTACATTTATTTGTGTGGTAGTGTGTGACCAATTGGGGCTGCGAGTAAGTTTTAACTAGCAGTTTGAAGTTTGTTAGAAATAGACTAAATTTTTAGTTTTCAGTTATTTGCTTTATAAGTAGTCTTAGAGTATACTATAGTTACATAATGTGATCAGAATAAATGAAATCACATTATATTAGATCGCAATAGGTGTATATTTTAACGTGAAAATATGATAATTAAATAAGTATCAGCTTAATTAGAGTTTATCTTGATAGATTTTTCTTGACAATTTAAGAATAATTTTCCGTATAAGTGTAGTAGATGGAAAATTATGTGCATTTGGGGCGAAGAAATAAAATCATTTTCATGATTATTGCTATGATATCTAGATATGAGTTGGTTCATATAGTTTATGTAAATTTTAAAGTTTTAATAATTGTTGAAATATTACTTTCAACTGCCCTCTGTATAGCAAGCCACTTTCCATTTTATTTCTCCAGGTTTTTGTACTCAGAGCTGCTTGCTGTAATTGTTTGAAAAGCTCTGGCACAGAGCTGCCTTCTAATTTTTTTTTGAAGAGTCCCTGTACTAAAGCCATTTTCCATTTTCATTGAAAAGTCCCTTTGAAGCAGTCACAGCCCCTACAATGTTTGAAAAATAGAGTTTTTTGTTATTCGGGGACAGTCTCTGTATTTGGTAAAACAGAGTACTTTTTATATAAAATAGAGATATTTTGTTTGTTGAACGTGGGAGTTATTTTAAGTGAATACCGGTGGTCCCCACATTCCTTTTAATGACAATCACAAAATTATTTGCACGATTAGGTGTCTTGTTGATGTTGGAGGTTGCGATGTGATCATCGCAATCGCAAGATATAATATGTAACCTCTGCAATATGTTGCACCATTGAATTGATGTGATGCGATCATCAAAATCGCAAAATATTTTGATCTCCCTCCCCTTTAAGCCAAGGTCCACGGGAGCTGTGGTCCCATAGACCACGTGGAAGTTTTATGTTAAATCACATATGTTCTTCCTTCCCATTTGATATATCGCCGATTGATATGCTCCGATGCGATCACAAAATTGAAATTGGAAGATTTGTGTTATCCCGTCGGTATCGTAAAGTTCTGGACCCGATGATTTTTTACGCGACGGATTTTATAACTCATCGCGCGTCCGTCTCAAATCAAAATCGGAAGTTTAAAAGTTGGGTTGTTTGTTTTGTTAAAGCGCTTTTGTATGTGGGCCCAAGAGGTATTTTAGTTCATATATTTTTATATAGTTTTTATGTTATGTTTTTATGTTACGGCATATAAAAACAAAAGGCCCATGAGGTAATTTGTATGTAATGTTTTTTTATGCACAACAGTGCAAAGTTGCTTACACACAACAGTGTAGTTTTATGAGAGAACAGAGTGTTTGTTTTTTCTGGCACTGTGTCTTGCAACATTCCAGCATTTTGTAATCCCTCTTAAAGGAAGAAGTTTTTTTTATTGTAATAGATTTTATAGTGAATAATAGAAGTGTTTTTCAAGTGTGAAACTCTGTACACCTGAAGCAAAATTTTTATAATTTCTCTGTGTTAAGAGGAGAGCATTATTCTCTCTATTATTTGTTCTGGAATTCTTAGAAATTCCAACATGGTATCAGAGCTAGTCCAGGCTCTTTGAAGGTGTCAAAGAAGCTGAAGGAAGGATTTCTTGTTGCAGCAGCTTCTCCAGCAGAGTGAAGACTTAGTCAAAAGAATCCAAGGTATTTCTCAAAGACAGTTTTATTTGTGTTATTGTTTGCAGAACAGTCAGTTTATTTTAAATACACATTCAAGTGTTTTGAAGCATAGTTAAGAGTGCAAGAATGGCTAGAACCAGCACTAGCATGGGTATTGGTAATACTCAACTCCCACAATTTAATGGGAAAAAATATGACTACTGGGCAATAACCATGAGAGCCATGTTTGCTTCCCAAGACTTATGGGAACTTGTTGAGGATGGCTTTGAAGAGCCAGTAGATGAAAATGAGTTTGATGATTTAACTCAGACAGAGAAGGAACTGTTGAAGAGAAATAAGAAGAAGGATTCTGGATCCCTCTACTTTTTGTATCAAGCAGTGCATGAGAGTGTTTTTCCAAGGATAGCAACAGTTAAGAGATCCAAAGAAGCATGGAAAACTCTCAAGAAAACCTATCAAGGCATGAAGAAAGTGAAGACAACAAAACTACAATTGCTGAGGAGATATTTTGAGACTCTCTGCATGAAGGAGTCAAATAACATTGACTCATTCTTCACAAATGTGATTGGAAAGGTCACACAAATAAGGTCTCATGGAGAGACTCTTGAAGAAAGGAGGATTGTGGAGAAAATTTTGAGGAGCCTACCCTCAAGGTTTGATGTGATTGTCACCACCATAGAGGAGACAAAGGATCTCACAAACTTTTCAGTTGATGAGCTACATGCATCACTGATGACACATCAGTAGAGATTGGATAGAAATGAAAAATCATCTCTAGAGCATGCATTTAAGACCTATATTTCCTTTGGAAGAGGAAGAGGTCAAGGAAGAGGAAACAAGAGAGGAAGAGGCAGAAGCCAAAATATAGGTGGAAGAAACAATCCAGCAAATGCTCAAGGAAGGGGCAACAATCCAAATCAGAACCAAGGTCAAGGCAGCAACCAGAAAAGTGGACAGAATCATGCTCAAGGACAAAGGTATGATAAATCTAATGTCCAATGTCACTATTGTAAAAAATATGCGCATTATGAAAATTAATGTAGGAAGAAGCAGCATGATATGAGTAATAGAACTAGTGCAAATTTCACTAGAGAAAATATCAGCCAAGGTAAATTGTTTTTAGCTTGTACTATGGCTGAGCAAAAGAGTGAAGCTTTCTGGTTTCTAGACTCCAGTTACAGTAACCATATGAAAGGAAACATAGCCATGTTTTCTATGTTAGATGAGATTGTGAAGTCACAAGTCACACTAGGGACTGATAGTAAAGTTTATGTTATGGGAAAAGGAGAAGTAAATGTCTTAACAAGAAAAGGTGAAAATAAATCCATAGAAGATGTTTATTATGTTCTTGGAATGAAATGTAACCTCTTAATTATTGGACAACTTGTTCAAAAGGGGTACAATGTTTTCTTTGAGGATGATGTATGCATCATCATGGATAAACCACCCAACAAAAAATGTATTGCCGAAGTGAAGATGACAAGGAACATAATGTTCCCTCTCAGGATGAGAGAAGATTTGAAAAATGAAGAAGACATAGCAGCAGTGACACAAGAGGCTTTCCAAAGTAAACCAAAAGATGAAAATTGGTTGTGGCACTTGAGATTTGGACATCTCAACTTTGGAGGTCTTAACTTGTTGAATAGAAAAGGAATGGTAAGAGGTTTGCCATTGATTGAGAAACCGGACAGCCTTTGTGAAGGTTGTATCTTGGGGAAACAACACAAAGAAATTTTTCCATCCGGGAAAAGCATAAGGGAAAAAGCACCCTTAGAAATTGTTCACTCAGATTTATGTGGACTGATGCAAACTCCATCACTTGCTAGCAGCCACTATATGCTAACATTTATTGATGATTTTACTAGAAAAACTTGGGTTTACATTTTGAAAAACAAAATTGAAGTGTTTGAAAGATTCTGCAATTTCAAAGCACTTGTGGAGAACCAAAGTGGGCTGCACATTAAAGTTCTAAGAACTGATAGAGGAGGTGAGTATATCTCCAAAGAATTTCTACGTTTTTGTAAAGAAAATGAAATTCATAAGAAGTTTACAACTAGGTACACTCAGTAGCAAAATGGAGTTGCCAAAAGGAAGAATAGAACAATCATGGATATTTTAAGGAGTATGTTAAAGGCAAAGAATTTTCCTAATGATTATTGGGTTGAAACTGTACATTTTGCAGCATAAATTTTTAATAGGTGCACAAAAAAAGCAGTCATGAAAAAAGTTCCGGAAGAGGCATGGAGTGGCACAAAGCAAGGAGTCACCCATATGAATTTTTTTGGATGTGTGGCTTATGCACACATTCCAGATCAGCTAAGGAAGAAGTTGGACAGCAAGGGGGAGAAATGTATTTTCATTGGATACAGTGAGGAATCCAAAGCTTACAGGTTTTACAACCCATCCACCAAGAAGTTTGTTGTGAGTAGAGATGTTCAGTTTATTGAAGAGGAAGCTTGGGATGGAAGCATAGATTAAACAGTGAATGTTTAAACACTGTTTATCTCATGATGAAAATGATGATGATTTGGCTGAAATACAACCCCCAATAGCAGCTCCAATACAAGGGCAGCAAGAGACACCCTTGAGGAGAAATGAAAGTGCTTCTACAAGCACACCACAAGGAGTAAATTCGAGTGCTACTTCAAGCACTCATACACCTAATGAAAGAGGAAAGAAGTTCAGAAATTTAAATGAAATTTATGAGGAAGAGGCAGCCAATGAATGTATGAACTCTTTTTTTTCTTTATATTGTCATGTTTATGACCCTATTCATTTTCAGGAAGCTATTAAAGATAGGAAATGGATAGAAGCTATGGATGAGGAGATTAATGCCATAGAAAGAAACAAGACATGGGATTTGGTTGAACTCCCAAAAGGTAGAGAAGTCATTGGAGTTAAATGGGTCTACAAGACCAAGAGTAATGTTGAAGGCAAAATAGAGAGACACAAGGCCAGACTTTTTGTCAAGGGGTATAAGCAGCAGCATGGGAGAGACTATGAGGAAACTTTCGCACCGGTTGCTAGAATGGAAACCGTGAGAGCAGTGTTGTCCATAGTAGCACAAAACAAGTGGAAAGTTTACCAAATGTATGTGAAGTCAGCATTCCTAAATGGAGTGTTAATGGAAGAGGTTTACATTGAACAACCTCTAGGCTATGAAAAAAAAGGCCAAGAGCACAAAGTGTGCAAATTGAAGAAAGCTCTTTATGGGATAAAGCAAGCACCAAGAGCATGGTACAGTAGGATAGATTCCTATCTACTGGAAAATGGATTTGAAAAGTTTGAGGGAGAACCCACCCTCTACATCAAAGAAAAATATGGTAAAATGCTAATTGTTGTGTTATATGTTGATGATGTTATTTTCACAGGTAATGATGATTACCTTATTGAAAATTTTAAAACAGTCATGAAAGAAGAATTTAAAATGACTGACATGGGTTTGTTGAGATACTTCTTAGGAATAGAATTAGAAAAAAGTGAAAATGGGATTTTTATCTCACAAGCAAAATATGTTAATGAAGTGTTGGAAATATTTAATATGCAGGAGAGCAAAGCAACAATACCACCCACAGTGATGGGATTAAAACTCAACAGAGAGGACAACAACAAGGATTTTGATCCTAGTTTGTACAAGACAATAGTTGGCAGCCTCATGTATTTGACTGCAACTAGGCCAGATATAATGCCTTCTATTAGTTTGATTTCCAGATTCATGGAGAGGCCAAAAGAAGCACATTGGCAGGCAACAAAGAGGATTTTGAGGTATGTTAAAGGAACCAAAAGGTACATGGAATTTTATATACTGCTTCATAATGTTTAGATTTAATTGGATACACTGACAGTGATTGGGATGGAAGTGTAGATGATCGGAAAATCACTTTCAGTTATGTTTTTCACATGGGTTCAAGAGCCATTTCATGGGTTTCTAAAAAAAATCCTATTGTAGCGTTGTCTACAACAGAGGCAGAATATGTGGCAACTACAGCAGCAGCGTGTCAAGAAATTTAGATGAGAAGGATGCTAAGGAGTTTATGCCAAGAGTAAGTAAAAGGTACAATAATTTTTTGTGAAAATAGCTCAGCTATTGCATTATCCAAGAATTTTGTGTTTAACAAGAGAACTAAACACATTGACACAAAGTTTCATTACATCAGGGAATTGGTAAACAATGGTGAAATTGTTTTAGAACACTGCAGAAATTAGGAGCAGTTTGCAGACATTCTAACCAAGCCATTGGGGAAGAATTGTTTTGAGTTTTTAAGGAAATTTCTGGGTATGACTGATAACCCAGCAGTTGAAATTAAGGGGGAGTGTTGAAATATCGCTTTCAACTTCCCTCTGTACAACAAGCCGCTTTCCATTTTCTTTCTCCAGGTTTTTGTACTCAGAGCCGCTTGTTGTAATTGTTTGAAAAGCTCTGGCACAGAGCCACCTTCTAATTTTTGTTTGAAGAGTCCATGTACTAAAGCTGCTTTCAATTTGCATTGAAAAGTCACTTTGAAGCAGTCGCAGCCCCTGAAAAGTTTGAAAAACATATTTTTTTTTTATTCGGGGACAATCTCTGTATTTGGTAAAACAGAGTACTTTTTATATAAAAGAGAGATATTTTGTTTTTTGAATGTGGGAGTTATTTTAAGTGAAGTCCGGTGGTCCCCACATTCCTTTTAATCTCAATCACAAAATTATTTGCGCGATCAAGTGTCTTGCTGATGTTGGAAGTTGCGATGCGATCATCGTAATCGCAAGATATAATATGTAACCTCCGCAATATGTTTCACCATTGAATTGATGCGATGTGATCATCGCAATCGAAAACTATTTTGATCGCCCTCCGCTTTAAGCCAAGGTCCGCGGGAGCTGTGGTCCCATAGACCACGCGGCAGTTTTATGTTAAATCGCATATGTTCCGCCTTCCCATTTGATATATCGCCAATTGATATGCTCCGATGCGATCACACAATCGCAATCGAAAGATTTGTGTTAGCCCGTCGGTATTGTAAAGTTCTGGACCTGATGAGTGTTTATGCGATGGAGTTTATAATTCAATGCGCATCCGTCTCAAATCACAATTGGAAGTTTTAAAGTTGGGCCATTTGTTTTGTTAAGTCACGGACCCAATGAGCATTATAGATTGGATTTAATCGCACGTTCAAAGTGCTTTTGTATGTGGACCCATGAAGTCTTTTAGTTCATAGATTTTTATATAGTTTTTATGTTATGTTTTTATGCTACAGCATATAAAAACAAAAGGTCCGTGAGGCTATTTGTATGTAATGTTTTTCTATGCACAGCAGTGCGAAATTGCTTACACACAACAGTGTAGTTTTATGAGAGAACAGAGTGTTTTTTTTTGGCACTGTGTCTTGTAACAGTCCAGCATTTTGTAAAGTGGTATGGTTCTAGAAGCCAATATTCATGTAGTAAAGTTAATGACAATGTATGATAAACTATAATTGACTAATACATCATAAAGATGTCGTTAGAAAATTTGTTTGACACAGGTGAAAAATGCTTTTCTCTCAACACACGAAGTTCACACAGAGTTGTGGAAATTACTTTAATCAACACAACACATTTATGGGAGTTTACATAGAGTTGCGGAAGTCACTTAATCCATACCATACAGTTGCTAAAATAAATTTGAATGAATCTTTATTTCAATACAGAGTGGCGGAGATCAAAATCACAACTATGGAGAGGAGAAAATATAATCAACTAATTTTACTCACGGTGAAGCAGAGTAAAACAAAGTGTTGTGGTAAAAGCGATATGTGAAATTTTCACAATTATATCTCGACTAACCAGACTTTATATTAAAACTTCAAAACATGAAATACATTAACATATGGATATTGTGTCTCCTTCACAAGTAAAACAAGACTTCTTAATTGGATTTACATACACCCCGGTTGCAGAGTAAGACACAATAAAACTGTTTTCACACACCCACCAACATTCCCTCCATGATTTTCTCAACTTTTCCTTCCAGAATTACATCCTCCACATTACAAAACACTCTCTCTATCTCACTTTCTCACCTTCTTGAAAATTACATGTAAAATCTAAAAATATATATCTAAGACATGTAATTCATGATAGACAGAATTTAATACATAGTATGGGCAGACATCATTTTCTGAACATTACAAAACTTGCATAAAATAAAAAAAACTTGCAGATTAAATATTTTACCATGCACATTTACTAACCATGCATTAAATTCCTATTTGACTTTAATTATTTAATCTGTTGCGGAATGGTTTATGTACTCTACTCAGTACTTTTCCTTCTCTACACACGCAAACCGCAACCTACAAAACATTTACTGAAGTATGGCTGCTACCAGTTCATTTAAAGTGATGGTTGAGATTAATTTCCAACACTCCCCCTTAATCGTAACTGTCACCATTGAACATTCCCAAAAAATCTCTGAGATAAACAAAATTTTCACGTGCCAATGGCTCTGTGAAGATATTTGCAAATTGTTCTTCTGACCTACAGTGCTGCAACACAATCTCACTGTTATTAACCAATTCTCTTATGAAATGATATTTGGCATCAATATGCTTTTTCCTTTTGTGAAAGACAAAATTATTTTATATTGCAATTGTTGAAATGTTATCACAGAAAATAGTGGTGGTTCCATCTTGTTCATGACATAAATCCCGCAACATCCTTCTCATCCAAACTTCTTGACATGCTACTATTGTTGTGGCAACATACTCAGCTTTTGCTGTTGATAATGATACTATCGGCTGCTTCTTGGAAGCCCATGAAATGGCGCCCGAACCCAAATTGAAAACTTATCCTGACGTGCTCTTTTTGTCATCAACACTTCCTACCCAATCACTGTCATTATAACCAACCAGCCTAAAATCATCAGTTGCGGAGTACAAAATGCCATACTCCTTTGTCCCATTGACATAATTTACAATTATTTTTGCTGCTTTCCGATGTGTCTCCTTGGGTGTCTCCATGAACCTCAACCCCAAACTCACTACATACATTATATCAGGCCTAGTTGTAGTAAAATACATTAGGTTTCCCACCATGCTCTTGTATAATGTTGGACTGACATTGTTGTTGCAATCTTCCTTGCTCAACTTCAACCACATGACAGTTGGAGTTGGTGATGGTTTGTTGTTTTGCATATTAAACCTCTCTAAAATTTATGCTACATGCTTTGCTTGAGAAATAAAAATTCCATTTTTTGTTTTCTTCACTTCTATGCCCAAAAATTATCTTAACAACCCCAAGTCAGTCATTTCAAACTCAATTTTCATGACTGCTTTGAAATCAGCGATGAGAAAATCATCACTTCCTGTAAAAATCAAATCATCTACATACAAAATGAAAATAACAATATTACCATCATTTTCTTTGATGTAGAGAGTAGGTTCACCGTCACATTTGTTGAACCCATTTTCCATCAAGTAAGCATCTATCCTACTATACCATGCACATGGTGCTTGTTTCAGCTCATAGAGAGATTTACGCAACCTACACACCTTGTGTGCTTGGCCTTCTATTTCATAGCCAGGAGGTTTCACAACATAAACCTCCTCTTTCAGCACTCCATTCAAGAAAAGTCACTTTATGTCCATTTGATAGACTTTCCATTTATGTTGCACTGCAATTGACAACATTGTATGCATTTTCTCCATCTTCATGACTGGCGCAAATTTTTCTGCATAGTCTCTTCCGTGTTGCTGCTTGTAACCTTTGACAACGAGCCTTGCTTTATGCCTTTCAATCTTGCCTTTAATGTTTTTTTTGGTCTTATAGACCCACTTCACTTCAATGACTTCTTTACCTTGTGGAAGGTCCACTAACTCCCATGCGTCATTATTTTCTATTGCTCCTATCTCTTCATTCATTACCGCAACCCATTTTTCTTCCTTGAATGCATCGTCAAAATGGATTGGGTCATCTACATGACAAAATAATGCAAATAATGATTTTAGACCAGCAATGCTATTAGCTTCATCTTGATGATATATTTCACTTATATTCCTGAATTTGTGTCTTCTTATGCTTGCAGAAGATGTTCTTGGTGTTGCGCTTGAAGTAGATGGAGTTGGGGATCCTTGTGGTGTGCTTGGAGAAGCACTTGCTTGATTGTGCAATGCTATCCTATCATTTGTTTGTGGTGTTTGTTGAGCTTGTGTAGGTGGAGGAGGAGTCAAGATTGAGGAATTACTTGTTGTAGTCCATTCCTATTTCTCTTCATGAGACATACATGTCTTTACATTCACCGTCTTCTCTAAAATTCCATCCCATGCTTCTTCTTCTATGAACTGAACATCTCTGCTGATAATTATTTTCTTGGTTGATGGATTATAGAGATTGCAAGCCTTCGATTCATCATTGTATCCAAGAAATACACATTTCTCCCCCTTGTTGTCCAAATTCTTCCTCAACTCATCTGGGAAATGTGCATATGCCACACATCCAAACACTCTCATGTGAGTGACATATTGTTTTCTACCACTCCATGCCTCTTCAGGAACAATGTTCATTACACTTTTGGTTGGAAATCTATTAATAATATATGTTTCACAAGTGAAAGATTCAGCCCAATAATCATTTGGCAAATGTTTTTCCTTCAACATACTTCTTTCCATGTCCATGATGGTCCTATTATTTCTTTCTGCTACACCATTTTCCTGAGGTGTATATCATGTGGTAAATTGCTTGTGCATTCCATGCTCCCTGCATAAACTAGGAAGTATTTTGAGATATATTCTCCACCTCTATCAGTCCTCAATACTTTTATGTAATTTCCACTTTGCCTCTCAATAAGAGATTTGTAGTGACAGAACTGTTCAAACATATCACTTTTCTATTTTAGAAAATAGACCCATGTATTCCTTGTGTAGTCATCTATAAATGTCAAAATATAATGACTGCCACCTAATGATGGTGTTTGCATTGGTCCACATACATATGAGTGGAAAATCTCCAAAGGTGCCTTTACCCTTATATTCTTTCCTATTGGAAAGGGTTCTCTGTGTTGCTTGCCCAAAATGCATCTTTCACATAGGTTGTTTGGTTTCTCCATGAGTGGTATTCCCTTCACCATGCCTTTTCTATGCAAAAAATTCAAACCTCCGAAATCGAGATGAACAAATCTCAAATGCCATAACCAGTTCTCATCTTTCACTTCTTCTTGAAATATTTCTTGTGTGAAAGCTGCTACAACACCTCCTTCCTTCAAGTCTGATCTCATCTTGAAAGGAAACTTCTATTGCTTGTCAGATGCACTTTTGCAATGAGGTGTCTACTTGGATTTTTATCCATGATTGTGCAAACATCATCTTTTAAAAGCACGTTGTAGCCCTTTTGCATGAGTTTTCCAATGCTCAGAAGATTACATTTCAAACCAGGGACATAATAGACATTCGGCATGAACTTCTTCTCTCCCTTCTTTGTCAGAACATCTACTATCCCTTTTCCCATGACGAAGACTTTGTTATCAGTCCCCAATGTCACTTCAGATTTTACACTTTCATCTAGATTGGAAAAAATTTCTATGTTTCAAGTCATATGGTTACTACACCCTGAATCTAAGAACCATATATCTTCTTGTTTTTCTTGTGCTACATTACAAGCTAAAAACAAACTTTCATGGTTCTAATTTTCTTTTGTAAAATTTACATTTGGTTTACTACCCATGTCATTTTGATTCTTTCTACATTCATTTACATAATGGCCATACCTTTTGCAATAATTACATTGGACTTGAGATTTATCATACCTCTGTGCTTGTGCTTTATTTTGGCTTGAGCCTTGGCTTGGATTTTGATTGCTTCTCCTTCCACTTGTGCTTGCAAGGATGCATCTTCCACCTCTGTTTGGGCTTCTTCCTCTTGCTCAGTAGTTTGATCTTCCTCGACCTCTACCTTTACCAAAATACATTTGTATCTTGAATGCATGCTCCAAAGAGGATTTTGTTGCTCTTTTCAGTCTTTGATCATGAGACATCAGTGATGCATGAAGCTCATCCATTGAAAATTGTGAGAGATCCTTTGTCACTTCTATGGCCACTACTATGGCATCAAACCTTAATGGTAGACTTCGTAAGAATTTCTCAACTATTCTCCTTTCTTCAAGTATCTCTCCATGAGACTTGATTTGGGTAACCAACCCAATCACATGTGTAAAGAATGAGTCTATATTATCACACTCTTTCATATAAATAGTTTCAAAATATCTTCTTAGCATCTGAAGTTTTGTTTTCTTCACCTTTGTCATGCCTTGATAGGCTATCTGGAGGATATCCCATGCCTCCTTGGAATTTGTTGTTGTTGCAACCCTTGGGAAAATACTCTCATCACTGCTTGGAAAATATAGAAGAGGGCTTTGTTGTCCTTATTATTTTTATCTCTCAACATATCTCTTTCTTCTTCTGTCAAAGAACTTTATGCTACTGCATTTGCTAGTTCTGGGAATCCATTCTCCACAAATTCCCAAATGTCTTTTGAACAAAATAGAGCCTTCATTGTAATTTCCCAATAGTCGTAATTTTTTCCATTAAAATTTGGTATTTGTGGATTAGTCAAGCTTGTGCTTGTTGTTTCCATTTTCACTATGTAAACAACTTTCTCACTGCATGAAAACTTTCTCACTGCTAGAGAATTCGTTCCACAAAATTTTTCAGAACTCCTTTTAACTCCTCAGTAAAAACACTATCTTTTACTAATATTTTAAACCCACTGTGATACCATGTTAGAAAATTTTAAAGAAACATGGGAAAAATGCTTTTCCCTCAACATACAGAGTTCACACAGAGTTGCGGAAATTACTTTAATCAACAAAACACGTTTACGTGAGTTTACACAGAGTTGTGGAACTCACTTAATCCATACCATACATTTGCAAAAATAAATTCAAATGAATCTTTATTTCAATATAGAATGGCGGAGATCAAAATCACATCTGCAATTATGGAGAGGAGAAAATATAATCGACTAATTTTACTCACGGGGAAGCAGAGTAAAACAGAGTGTTGTCGTAAAAACGATATGTGAAATTTTCACAACTATATCTCGACTAACCAAGAATTATATTAAGACTTAAAAACATAAAATACTTTAACATATGGAGGTTGCAGCTCCTTCACAATTAAAACAAGACTTCTTACTTGGATTTACATTCACTAGGGTTGCGGAGTAACACACAATAAAACTGTTTTCACTCACCCACAAAATTTGCTCCATTTCCACCTTTGCATCTACAGCATGGATTAAGGAGCTCCTAACAAGCGATGTGAACGCCTCATGGCTATAGGGTAGGTGTCAAGAAATAAGTTGCTTTCCCATTTCTAGGTGACCAAGTAAGTGGAAAGTGTACCAATGTGTTGTGTGCAAAACTAATTTGCGAGCATAATAGAAATAAAATCACAAGCCAAAATCTTGTTAAATTTCCAGGTAATGAATGCAATATGAATGATATATCATCCAATCCATCGTATAACATGATTAAATCGTGACAAAATGAAATTTGGGTGTGACATTTTAAGGGTATTATATTAATGATGGATGTATTACCATGCCAATAACATAGGTTAAAATATTGTAGTCATGTCTCCTAAACGTATTGGTCATCGTTATGACTAGAACCATGGTAACGTAAGGATTAAGAGGATAGTGATATGAGAATTTATATGTGGTAATTTTATTTAGATGTTTTATGGGTAGTGATAAGGCCCTTAAGGTATGCCAACATACTAAATAAAAGTTTACCATTGTATGCATGTTAATAAAATAATGGGGTGTTAATACCACTATGACAAAAATATTGAAATGAGTTTTTCTAGGTTACCTAAGGAAAAGGTGTCATCATAACCATAGTAGTGATATCTATAACGATATGGGTAGAAGAAAAATATATCATATGAGAAAGAGTATTATATGGGAAATTGGAGAGCATCTTTAGCATTTTAGAAATATGAACTGTTTAAATTGTTAAATACCATATAGGAAAAAAAAATCACTTGGTGGAGGTCAAAATATGAGGTACGTGAAACAATCATTAAGATCAATTGGAAAAGGAGAAAGTCCTCAATGGCTTCAACATCTTACCCCAAATATGAGGATAAGCTCAAGGATAAACTTGATGATCATGCATGGAGATGTCTTTGGACCTGACTTTGGAAGAAAATGATGTCATGGATTATGTGCAAATAAATATGGTGGATCCTCCTTCAAATGCACCGGTTGCTACTAAGACAAACTATAAGAAAGGTGAGGTCAAAGCTAATAATATAATAAAAGGCTCCATTAAAAACATTTGGTTCCTTACATTTCTGATTGGGCACATTTAAAACCTAAAATTTGGAAAAGATATGTGGATGACACCTTTATTATTTGGCCTCATGGAAAAGATAAACTGGATATTTTCATAAAACACTTGAATAGTATCTTTGATTCTATCAATTTTACCATGGAGGTAGAAGAGAATAACATCCTTCCCTTTCTTGACATCCTTATCAGCAGAAACCATGATGGATCTATTTCTCACCAGGTCTATCGTAAGAAAACCCACACCAAAAAATACCTTCATGCTAACTCCCATCATCATCTGACTCAGAAACTTAGGGTTCTAAACACTTTAACAACTAAAGTTGTGCGCATTTCGGATCATGATGACTTTGAACAAGAGAAAACCCATCGTATGGGAGTATTCGAAAAGAATGGATATAAAAGAAACCAAGTAATAAAATCGTTTAAAAATGATGAAAATTGTGCTAGAAATAAACTAAAAACATATGATATGATGGGAAAAGTTCACCTCCCCTACATATCGGGCATCACTGATAAAATGTCTCACATTTTAAATAAGAACAATATTAAAATAGTTTTCAAACCCATGAATACTATCAACAAGTGTCTCAAATCTGTCAAAATTCCCGTTGACCTTGGATGCCACAAAGGAGTTTAATTGATTCCATGTTCATGTGAAAAACCTTGCATTGGTGAAACTAGTTGATCTATCTTGACAAGAATTCCATAACATGCTGCTGACATAAAACATAACCGCTTTAAAACCTCTGCTTTGGCCGAGCATTCTAACAAAACCAATCATCATATTTGTATTCGAAACACTTGTTTTGTTGCCAAAGTTGACCATTATCACCACAAGAAATTTACAGAAGCGATTGAAATTGGAAAGCACCCTGAAAACCTTAACCGTGATGATGGCTAGAAAATAAGAGATAATTGGATTCCAACTCTGAACACTAACCACACCCATACCTAGTCACTCCCTTCCTAGCCCATCATCCTTCTCATTAGCTATTCATCTCCTCATATCCCTTTTTACCATTATTCCACCCTCCTTCTCTCATAAAAAAACATGGAATTCAATTAATATTAATCTAATAACTACTAAAATTTTAATTATTTTTAACCCCTAATTCTTATTAAAATCATTAATTTAAATGTAAAATTTATTAATCACTAATAGTATTATTTCATTAGATTATCTTAAAAGCTATCTTTTTAAATCCTTTTGATATCTAAAAATTATATAAAAAAAATTTAAATATAATTTAATTATTAATAATCATTGAAAATTATTAATAATTATTGTTAAATATCAATGAACATTATTTATCCTTAATCTTTAATGATATTCCTATCATAATAATGATATCTAATTTAATTAGTTCTTTTATTAAGATTAATTTCTTAAATACAAATCTCCATTAATTATTAATAATAATTTATCTATTTATCTCTCAAAATTTTATCAATAATTTATTGTTCATTAATATTATGAACTTTTTCAAATAAATTAAAATTTAAATATTCTTAAGATATTAAATATATATTTTTTAAATTATTAATAAAAAATTTTAAATGTATTAAATTAAATATTAAACATCAAAATAAAGAATCTTAAAAATTAGTGTTTGGACTATTATTGTAAAGAATAATTAAATTTATTAAATTAATTAATTTCATTAATAAATTAATTTAGTTTTTTTCTCATTTTTGACAATTTAGGTCGACCTCCATTTCGCTCATTTTTCACATCCTCCTATTTATATCTTATAGTGAGATTAGACTAACTCATGGATCTTTGCTGAAGATGAACCACATTGGATTGGTTCTAAACGTCCACTCAATCAATAATGGATGCGATATTTTCGGAAAAAAATTCTACACAAAAATATGATATATTGATAATATGGAATAATGAAAATTATATTGCATCCACATAGAAAGAGTTAAAGAAAGGATTTGAGATGACAAATTTGAGACACCTTCACTACTACTTGGGCATTCAAGTGACTCAACATCTAATTTATATATTCTCCTCTCAAAAGAAGTACATTGGGTAATTGTTGAACAAGTTTGGCATGGTTGAATGCAATCCTTTTTTCACTCCAATGGAACGAAATTTGAAGTCCACATCTACAGAAGGAAATAAACAACTTGTGGGAAGTCTTATCTACCTCATCACTATTAGACCAACCATTTCATTTGTTGTTGGAATCCTTTCCAGGTTAATGCAAAAGCCTTGTGAAAAAAAATTGTTTGCTACAAAAGAGTTCTAAAGTACTTGAAAGGAACATAAGACTTTGGAGTCAAATATTCACATGCAGACAACTTCAACTTCATTGGATATTCTGATTTATACTTTGATGGGAGTAAGGAGAATGGAGTGTGTACTTTAGACTATTTTACAAGTCTTGGATCATGAACTATCTCTTGGAGGTGAGGCAAAAGGTCAGTTTCAGAAGATTCCACTTAAGGGGTAGAATATGTGGCAATTGCATAAGCAACCAAGGAGATTGTGTGGCTTATGAAAATTCTTAAAGACTTGTACAAAAAACAAGTGAACTCTACTCCTCTTCTTATTGACACTACTTCCACAATTAAGTTAACCAAGAATCCCATTTTCCATGATCAAACTAACCATATCAACATAAAGTATCATTTCATTGAACATCGTGTGGAAGCCAAGACTATTCATTTAGGACATTGTTCCACAAATGAAAAAATTGCAGACATCTTCAGCAAAGTAGTTGGAAGAGAAAAGTTTGAAAGATTCATAATGATCTTTGAATTCACAAACACGTCTTCAAATTAAGGAGGCAATGTAAGACACCTAATCCTTATAAATTGAGCAAGAAATTTGTAAATATGTAAATTAGAGAAAATTAAAGACTTAAAATAGGAAAAGACTTTAAAATATGAATCTCAAATATCACACTTCCTCTTGTGATATAATCATGTTTACATTAATTCAAACACACATTTGGATAGTCATTGCTTACCTTAACATGATTAAATTTTAATATTTAAATGGTATTATACTCTAAAACATTATATATTTTTTATTTGAAAATTAAAAAACGATGTAAACCATATTATGAAGGTACACATTTTCGTTAGTGAAAGACATTGTAAAACATTTGAGATGAAGGTAGACTTCTACTATTTTCGAAAAAACAATGTAAAACATATTACCTAAATCAAGAAAGGGAAATTCGAAGGAATGTAAAACCTATTACCTAAAACAAGAAAGGGAAAGTTGAAGTAATGTAAAACATATTACCTAAAACAAGAAAGGGAAAGTCGAAGGAAATACCAAGCTACTCACCCTATCCTCATAATTTAATTTTATATGTTTTAGTTGTTGAAGGAAGGTTATCTTCTTGGAACAAGTATATACGAGACACTAACTACTACGCAAATAGACAGATGACGCCTGGTGAAAAGACATACACAAATCTAATAAATATTTGCTTCGTTGGATCGATTGATACAATTATCCATTACTTAACCTTTTTATATGCTTTAGATTCTACAACGTTCTGTGTAACGAACGAGAACTCTGACACAGCCACAGGGGACAGAGAGTAGTTGGTGGGAAATCACTGGCATTTTCAACGTTTTTAATAACGACTACCATTATTAATTTCAAACCAGGCCGATGCGTCGACCTGCAACACTGGGTCAGTATTTTCCATGCTTCCACGACTTAAATTAATGAAGTAAATTAAAAACCAATCAGTTAGCCTTGCCATAAAAGGGAGGAACACTCTTCCTTCTTAATCAAATTCAGTCCATCTCTTTTCATTTTCGAATCGAAGAAAAGAAAAATAGTGAGCTGCAGCCATGGAATCCTTTCCGGCTCTAGCACTTGCAGTACTAGTGATCTTCTCATACGCAAATAGTATTGTTATTGTGGGCGCAAGTGATCCAGATCCTTTACAAGACATTTGCGTTGCTGATTTGCAAAGCAAAGGTAATGTATCACGCTATATATATATATAAAAGTTGTAACTACTAATTGCTATATATATAGATAGATATATGTGGGGGTGCGTTTGCAAATGTATGTAGGCTGATCATGGGTCAATAACATTAACATTATGTTTGATTTGAATTCATGTGCAGTTATTGTGAACGGGTTTCCATGTAAGAATGCGGTGACGGTTACAGCAAACGACTTCCGGTTGAAGGGCCTAGACAAACCAGGAAATACGAAGAACCAGTTGGGATTCGCGGTAACGCCAGCTTTTGTAATGCAGCTACCAGGGTTAAACACCTTGGGAATCTCCCTGGTCCGCCTTGATTACGCTGCTCGGGGCGGCCTTAACCCTCCTCACACACATCCGCGGGCAACCGAAATCTTGGTGGTTATCGAGGGTACTCTCTTAGTTGGGTTTATCAACACTAACAACACTTTGTTCTCCACAACACTGGAGAAGGGAGACGTGTTTGTGTTCCCGCGAGGTCTTGTGCACTTCCAACAGAACATCGCCTCTGTCAACGCAGTGGCCTTCGCTTCACTGAACAGCCAGAATCCAGGAACTCAGCAAGTTGCGCCGGCCTTGTTCGGAGCCTCTCCTCCTGTTTCTGCCTCTGTGCTCGCCAGAGCTTTCCAGATCGATGACAAGCTCGTCAAAATTCTCCAGCACAAGTTCACATCCTCATGATCTTGATCTGGTCATGTCGTTTCATAATAATTATTCAGTAGATTCGTTCTTTTCTTCCTTGCAGTCGCTCAGTATTTACATAGTTAAATAAAAACAAGCTGTCGCTCAGTATTTTTTTTCATTCAATAAAACAATTTTCCATCTTATTTGGCCTCATAATCGATGCAAAATACTATTTAGTAAATTCAAGTTTCATTCAAGGTTCTTCTTCAGGTTAGCTTTGACAGTTTTTATTACACCGTATATAAAAGCATATACACATACTGACTATAATCTTCTCCTTCAATTAATTTGTTATCCTGTTCATGCATATACATGTTTTTGTTTTTGTTTTTTCAAAAAAAGATATAGGAGATTCAGTACTAACTCGTAAGAATTACCTGAACTGGGCCCAGACTCAAAACCGATTACTGTTTTGACACATTACCTTCCATTTCATTCTTCGATCTGTTTCCACTATTATTTTTCATGACCGGGGGGTCATTTCAGTCATTTTCATTTCCATTGACCGCGTATGTCTGCATCGAACCAACAAGGCTGTGATGAAATGGTGACGAAGGGAGTGCAAGAAATGAATGTATTGATTACTAGCATTTTACTCTATTATATAGACATGCACAGATTGAATTTAATAAATTAAATCAAATAATTAAACATATTTAGAAAAATAAGATTCTTTTTTATGGGAGAGGCAATAGTGAAATAGTAAAAAAAAAACTTAAGATAATAATAAGAATTAAAAAAACTAAAATAATATTTACATTATAAAAAAGAAAAATTAGTAATAATAAAAAAATCTACTTTCTATTTCTATAAATAAAAGAGTGTAAGTTGCATTTTAATTTTATATTAATAGATAGAGTAATTAAAAGTAGAAAAAAATTAATTTAATATATAATTATTTTTGAAATTTTAATATAAGGAAACGTATCCGGTTTTAGTATTAAATATGTTGTGTTTTAATCTCAATCATAAATCAAACATTTTAATCTTTATTTTTGATATTTTAGTTTTCCATTTTAAGATAAATGTACAATTTATTTAATTATTATATGTAAGTATTGTATTTTACTTTTCATGGATTTTGAAAACATTGAATAAAAATGCATCTACATTAAAGACCGAGAAGAGAGAGATAGGCTTGTAGATCTTGAAAAGTTAATGAATTGTATCAATTTCGATCGGGACTTTAGATCAAAGTGTTATAAAGTAACAATAATATTACTCATTCTCCAAATGTGTTATCTACAACTTAATGTGGGAGAGTTGTTTTCACTTGAAGTTGGTAAAAACCTATACCCATAATTTTATAATAAGGATCAAAATACTTACTTCATAATGCATCTTTCTAAACTATAAACTATTTAAAGTATTATTATTATTAAAAAATAATAAAATTTAACTAAAATATAAACTATTTTAAAGTATTATTAATATTACTAATTGCAAAAAGAATTAATATACTAGTTAAACATATATACATTCAAAAAACATGTAACGAAATTCTTAACCATGGAGATTCGCTCCCACTTAACCATACACATTATTCACTTATAAATAAGCTTTGTCACAATAACATAGCTTATCAATATAACATACACAAAAAAAACTATAACTCTTTTCAGATGATATTTTTTTCCTAATTAATCAATTTAATTAAAAGGGAAAAAAGGACATCACTATTATTTGAGATAAATATCAACCTTTGATTAACAATATTTAAGAATAGCCCATAGAAGTTAGATCTCTACCATTCACCTAATAATTATTGATAATTAACTTTTAAAATTCTAGAATACATATTCCAAAATAGACATGCTTATCTATGTAACTAATGAAAAGTAAAGAAATTCTAATTGTTTACTTTTGAATGTGGAGTTGCTTCACTATTTATACAAATAGAGAGATAAATTAATTCAACATGATATATGATATATACATATGTGTGTGGAGACAGGTAAAGATATATATAAAAGTAGCACAATGAAAAGTAAAGAAATTCTAATTCATTACTTTTCAATGTGGAGTTGCTTAATTATTTATACAAATAGAAAGACAAATTAATTCAACATGATATATGATATATACATGTGTGTGTGGAGAGAGATAAAAATATATATAAAAGTAGCACAGATCCATCTTAACCCAAAATATTTCAAGCATTGAGAAGCATCCAATCTCTTAAGATATAAACCCTTTATCAAATTTTGCACTTAAAAAAATGTTTTCACCTCAAGATATTTTATTCCTCTTTGTGATCACTCTATGTGCTTGACAAATCCATGATTATGATGGATTTAATATTACAACCTAACATAGAGATAATGTAATTAAAATTGAAAAAAAAAATATTTCTACTTTCAAGTGTAAAGAAATTTGTAATTCTTACTTTTTCAAATATTCCAATGTCAACCTAAAATAAAATATTTTAATATCCATGTTAAGTGATACATTTCAATATGAACTTCATTGTGTTTATAGGGTCATTTGAAGAAGTGTAAGTCATTCCATTCTCACATATCCCTTTTAAAATAGAAATAAAGTACAAAGGAGACATTTTTCACCCTCGGTCTTTAAAACATATTTTTGTTGATGAGTAAAATTTTATATTTTAAAGTTATTTTTTAAAATAAATTATGAATTTTAGTGACAGATGCGGTTTAGTATGAGGATGTTGATTGTAATATCCCCTGGTAAACCTTGTGTAAAAGTATATAGGATTATAAAACTTTTACATAGTTACTAACATGTAATATTCCCAATCACATATTCCATATTCCTTTACTAACCATTCCATAAAATCATTTTGATTACATAAAGTAACTTTCAGAATGGAATAGGAAGTCACATAATGAACAAATCACTTTTGCATCATATTAACATAAATATTCTTGTTGTAACCTTACATCATTACCATTATTTGTTTAATCAGTCGATGTAAAGGAGTCCATCCCTTGACCATTGTTAAAAATCTTACAAAGAAATATAATCTTTAATTCAACATAAACAGCTATAAGCTATTGCATTAATCATGATATCATTTACCACACAATTCCTCGAACACAGTATTATCGTGTTGTAGTGTTAAATATAATCCATTCTTAACATAACTCACAATCCTTTCCTGCAATTGTTACCATGAGAAAATTCTAACTGCATTATTATATAACCTATTTATCAAACCAATAACAAATATTTACTAGTTATGCTTCATTTCATGTGCATAAATAAATTGTATACAAAGTATCAAGACATGTTTCTTTTATTAACACTGCACGTGAATTAATTAAAAGCATGTAAATATCAAGATATGTCTATTTATCTTTACATGTGTATGGTTATGACGCATGCCTATCCATCCAAATATCACATGCATAAATTAAAGTACAAAAAAATTACCAAGACATGTTCATTTATCCGTACTTCACCCACAAGAGCGCAACAACATTTAAAAGAGTCTCTATGGTTATCACCATATTTTCACACAAGAAGAGGGAAATATTTCCCAAGAAAAAAACCACACTAAGTATTATTTATTTACCACCACACTACCCATATTTTCTAGAGGAAATATAGCACAATAAATATTATCTTTGTGCATGAAATTAGATAGACTTTATCCAAAAGAAACTAGCCCCTTAGTTATTATCTTTGTGTATGAAAATATCTATTCATTTTCCAAAAGAACTTAACACAATAACTATTATTTTTGCATGAAAATACATAATATTTTCCAAAATAAAGATAACACAATAGCTATTATTCTTGTGAATGCATATACATAATATTTTCCAAAAGAAATATAATACAATAGCTATGACACTTGCATGAAAATACATATTATTTTCCAAAAGAAAGCTAATGTAATAACTATTATTCTTCTGGATGCAAACATATATTCTTTTTCAAAAGAAAGCTAACACAATAACTATTATTCTTTTGCATGCAAATGCATATTTATCTTTTAAGAAAATTGATCTCAATAGCTATTTCTTTTGTATTTGTGAACACGTTCTCTTTTCCAAGAAAACTAATGCAATAACTATTGTTTCTGTGTAATGAATGTGTTTCATTCCAACAAAAACAGTTTTTGTCTGTGTGTAGAGTAAACACATATTCATTTTATCCAAGTGGATATTGGTGTCCAACTGCCTTTTACTCTTGGACCCCCCAACATTGTTTCTTTCAATTTCGTTATTTGCAGAACTATTTACTATTTATGGAATTTTTTTGGTGCTAAACTTTCGGAGCCATGTTGAGGCCCTAAACGAAATTTTGTTTTTAAATGGGAAGACTTGTAGCTAAAGGCAAGGTTTTTCCTCATATATATATTTCTAATGAGATGTTTTATGCATCAAATGAAGATCATATGCAAAATTTATGACCTTGAGAATTTAATGTACCTACTAACCACAACGGACCCACAAAAATTTGGCACTTCATCTTCTAGGGTTAGGTTTTTAGATGTTTAGGGTTTTTCATTATTTCTAAATAATAAAAACACCTATGAGTTTCATTGTAACATAGTTCAAAAGGCATGTAGTTGTCACATCTCTTCTCAGAGATAATCTACCATTACTCGAGCTAGTTTATTTTCATTTGGGATGTAAATAGTTTGAGTATTTGTTATTAATTAATTGAAGTTCATTTTTCCTTGTGGCCCTATGTTTTTTATTAAGTATGTATTTCAATATGTTCCTGCATAAATATGCATCAGTGGTATCAAAGAGGTCTACTTTTTATCTTTTTTTCTATGCATATCCCTGATGAGTTTGGGGTATAAGGAGTTAGGACCTGAATATGTTGAACCCTTGGAATACCGACCTTGCTGACCTTGACAGACACCCATGGAAGAAGAAAATAAAGACGAGTGAGCATGAGATCCTTTCAAAATATTTCTCAAAGAAACCCTCGAGCGATAATGGAACAAGATGATGGATAAAGTTTCCCAGATCCTTCAACAAGTATCATTGGGAAAAGAATTTTCATTGAACAACCACCTTAGAGGTGCCACTCCATTTTAGGTACAAGTTAACTTTGAAATTCCAATATTTGAAGTCCAGATAGATGTATATGACATAGATAAGTGGTCAAATATGTTGGAGGGATATTTTTCAGTCCATGATTTTTCCAATAGGTAAAATATTACTTTTGGACACCTCAAAATCACCCTGCATGTCAAGGAATAGTGGGAAACCTATTGTGTGCAAACACCCACTTGGAATTATTTCTAAGATGCTATCAAGGAACAATATTAACCTTTCAGGAGCTATGAAGATAAGTATATAGAATGGACCACACTGTAGCAGGGAAGGGAGCAAGACATGCCATATTTCACAAATATTTTCTGAGTCATATCCTTCGCACGAAGTTAGGTATCAAGGATTTCAAGCAGGATCTTGTACTCAAGTACCACAACTATCTACAAAAATGCATCAAGGTCGAGATTTATTTATAAAATATCTTCTCGCTTGGAGATGCATACCGATATGTTGTCAAGATTGAGCAAAAATTTAAAAATAAGAAGCAAGAATTTGGATATGTGAATACGAAGTAAGGAAATGGTATCCAAAAACTACAGGAAAAAAGGGACAAATCCAAGGTAGGGTGACCGAGGAGAACCCATAGAAGCTCAAAGTAAATAATATCATCATGAATATGAATCGGGACACAATAAAGTGGCGTGAGTTCCACAAGAGCCCCACTCACAACCCAAGTTAGTGTCACACCAAGTAGTCACTAGTGGCTAATATGTAGGCTTTAGAGTTAGATGCGTGTTCCGAATCTGAGTTAGAAATTGGCAAGGGGAATGAAAAAGGAAAGAAAATTATCGATGCAGATCCCAACGCCATCGTTGCCACCACCAAGGTCCAAAAGACTGAACCCAAAGATCCAAAGAAAAGGGAGAGTCTCTTCCACTCATAGATGTGGGTGAAGGGGGTTCCATTGTGGTTCATTGTTGATACTGGGAACCAAAAGAGCCTATTCTCAATAGAGGTCATCAAGCGGTTGGTCCTACTGAGCACACCACAACCACAATGATACAACATTAAGCCCTTCATTAATGAGGTACAATGTGATGTTTCTCCTCTTGAAGATTGTGATTTTTTATTAGGTAAACCATATTTTTGGAAGCTTAATGTTGTGTAAGACTCTAGGCCTCACATGGTTATGATTACATTTGGTAATAAGTTCTATAGGATACCAGAGGTAGCCCCTCATATCTCCATCACTTTGGTCTTTTCTAAGAAATGTAGTAAGATCATCTCCCACATTAGGAAATTTGTTTTCTTTCTAATTTAATCTTAAATTAAGAGGAAGGTCATGGCCACATAAATGGCTCTCTATAGGGTTTCCTCCACGCAACAGAAGTAGGTGGATAAGTTCATGGAAGAATACAAGGACATCTTATCCTCACCCACAAGGGTACCTTTGCACTATCAAGTCAAGCATTCGATCGATCTAACTCCCAAAGCACCACTAGCCAATAGCTGATATACAACTACTCCATTATGGAAAATGAAGAAATCAAGTGGTAGATCTAGGAGTTGCTACAAAAAGGGTGCATCAAACCAAGTTCCTCACCTAACGGGAGCTTGATTGTACCTTGATAGAAGAAGGATATGGCCTGGAGGCTATGTATTGATTATAGGGTGCTAAAACAAATCACTTGCAAGAATAAGTATACAATCCCATGGATTTATGACTTTATTGACCATCTCAAAGGGATCAAGTACTTCAACAAGATGGATTTCAATTTTGGTAATCACCATATTCCACTAGAACCCAGTGATGTATGGGATTCTACCTTCAAATCTAAGGAGTGCCATTTTTATTTTGTGGTCATGCACTTTGAGTTGACAAATGCCCCTACATTTTTTGGAGGTTTTCTTCCAGCTCCAATTCAACATGGAGCTGGAAGAAAACTAATCCCTCCCCTTCCTTGAATTTCTTGTCACTCTCCTATCTCATGTCAATCTAACCCACCAAGTCTATCGAAAGAAGACTCATACCAATAGGTACCTTCATGCTAACTCCCACCACCACCCTGATCAAAAGCATACCATTCTAAAAAAAAAAATCACCGGGTCATTCGAATTTCCTCCTCCCAATCCTTTCCCAAAGAAAAATCCCATCTTTATAGAGCCCTAAAGTCTAATGGTTAGTCCTCTTCCCATATCAACAAGGACTTTCATTTTATCATCCACACCCTCCCAAAAAACCCCCCCAACCCCCCTCCCAAAAAATCCCCCAACCCCCCTCCCTTAGCCAAATTAACCCTTCCTTACATTCAAGGGGTCATTGATCGTCTATCCAGATTTCTCTCTAAAAAAACATTAAAACCTGCTTCAAACCCAAAAAAACCCTTAGCCAGCTCTTCAGATCTGCCAAAGATAGAATTAACCCCATGCTAGGTCTAGGGGTCTATGATATCCCCTGCTCTTGTGGAAAATCTTACATAGGTCAAATCGACAAACCCTTTAAAAATCGGTTGAAAGAACATGTGGTTGACATCAACCACGACCACATTGCAAAATCAACCATTGTTGAACACTCCCACTCCATGAAGCATCTTATTTTTTTTGAGAAATCTAAGATCTTGGCTTCCAACCCTTACCATTCTATCTAAATCATCAAAGAAGCCCTTGAAATTGAAAAACACCCTAATAACTTTAACAGTGATGATGGTTATTAATTAAGTCAATCCTGTAGGCCCACAATGCACTTTATTTCATCTAAATCCCCCACATCTAATCAATCCTATCTTTTTCTCTTATGTTTCTCCTTTGATTTTCTCTTCTCTTATCCATTCCCTTCTATTAATTTATTTTAATCTATTTAAATCCCTCTCAACTTGCACCCAAAAAGAATTATATTTCTCCTTCCCTTGATCCTATTAATTGGTTCTTATAGTGCTCCTTTCCTTTGAATTTACATATGTAGTCCTATTATATAGTATGTTAATTTTTTTGCATCATAATAATAGGACTATATTAATAAAATTCATTATTTAAAAATATTAAAATCAATCAAGCAAATCAATTAAATAAATATAAATACTTCATGATATCTCTCTAAATTTAATTCTTAAGGTGAATTTGTTCTCGATTCATGTCTTCCCTTGAGAATTAGCTTTTCTTTAAAATCCAATTTCAGTTATTTATATTTGACTTTAAATATAAAAATATATTCATATTTGACTTTAAATATAAAAAATATATTCGTATTTGACTTTAAATATAAAAAATATATTTAATTCACTTCTGTTAATTTATAATGTTTTTAAATATAATTAAATCCTTTCCTTGACCTTTCATTTTTATTATTTTATTATTTTGTATTTAAATTCCTCTATTACCCCCCTTTTATCAATTAAAATTTATCCTCTAATGGGTAATCATGTTAATACTAGTTTAATTTAAATTATTGTAATTTAATTTAACTTTCATTTAAGTTCTTTATTGCTTTGACTCAATTATCTCACTAGACCTTTAATTCTCTAATTATCTAATAGCTAGTTCCACGTTAGCTATATATATATTATGGTCCAACACTCTTCCTACCATAGGAAAAAATCTCTTTGCCCCTAAAGATGGTTGAAGTGATCACCCGAAAATTTGGATCTTTAGAAATGAATACGCATGATTCCATAAAATCTAATCAACAACTTTTGTGAAGTTACTGTATGACATATTGCGACCCTTCACCATCTCTTTTGTGGTTGTACGACATCCTCATCTTCAGCAAAATTTTGGAACAGCACTTGCAACACATTCAATAGGTCCTTCAAACCAAACGGTAACAAAAAATATGTGCCAACTTAGACAAATGCACCTTTGGCATGATGCACATCCAATATATGGGTTATATGATTGATGATCAAGGTGTACATGTGGATTTGGCTAAGATCCAAGTAATTCAAGATTGGCCATCCTTGACCACTCTAATAGAGTTTTGCAGCATTTTAGGCCTTACCAATTTTTATTGGAGGTTTGTGTTGGGATTATTTCGTATCACTTGGAATTTTGAGTTAGGTTAACAAGCATGAAGTGAATTTTTTTTTTCTTGGTATGAGTACCAATAGAAGGCATTTGTTGAGCAAAAGCAATGTATTTTCTCTACACCATTACTCACATTGTCTTACCTACAAAAACCTTTTGAGTTTGAGACAAATGCCTTTACTATGTTATTAGTGCAATTATCACCCAACAAGGGAATCTGTTGGAACACCTAATCCTACATGGGTAGGTGTGGAATGTGAAAAGTCAGAATGGAGTCCAAGTGACCTTGGAATGTGAAACCAAGAGTCACACCATTGTATTATAAATGTACATCATGTATAATGGAAAAATAAGAAAGCCTCACGCTTATCTTTCATTGTGTGTTTAATCTCTTGTGTGTGTGCATTCTT
The DNA here is from genome assembly GCA_034641835.2 of Pinus albicaulis. NCBI lineage: Eukaryota > Viridiplantae > Streptophyta > Pinopsida > Pinales > Pinaceae > Pinus > Pinus albicaulis. Next base: position 171,475,804 of record CM076575.1, read on the forward strand.
CTCCTCATACACCATGTGTGTGTTTCAACATGGTGTTTAACATGGTATCAGAGTGGGCGATTGCTGGCCCTGCTTCAAATTGAGTGAGCCATTTGTGTTTATGGCCTGTGCATATCTGCAAAATTCTTGACATTTTTGCATCATTTAGAGAGTTTTTGCAGCAGACATTTTGTTGGATTCGGAAATGTGTTTTGAAGAAGAGCAGCATTTGTTTTGAAGAGGAGCAGCATTCAAAATCCCAGCATTCAGAAATTGGCAGCATTCAGGCATTTATTTTGAAGAGAAGAAACACTGCCCATCTAAAGGTTTTCATTCTAATTTTTCTCTGCAATTTCTGCTCATTAAAATCTGCAATTTGAAGAGCTACTGGATATTATTGAAAGTTGGTTCTGAAGAAGTTTATGAGTTTTATACTGGAAAAATTTCTGGGTTTTGTCTGCTGAAAATTTTCGAATTCTACTGTGACAAATTATATGCTGCTGAGATATTTTATTGCTTAAATTTCTGCATTCTGCTGCTGGAAGAAAAAAAAAATACTTTCTCTTCATTCTGCTGCTGGAAGAAAAAAAAATACTCTCTCTACAGTTTTTAAATTAAAAAAAAAAAAGCTCTCAAACCCTCGGCCTTTCGGCCCCTATACTCCTACATCTCACACCCTCTCTCCGTACGCTGCCGCCTCCCTTTTAACACAGTCAATTTATTTCAATTTTTACACTCTACAACCCACCCCCTCATATAGCCTTTCGGCTCCTGCACTGCTCCATACACTCCTTATCCCTCAGCGCTCGCTCCTTTTGCTCCCACATTCGCCCCTCCTCTCTGCAATCTACTCCCTCATTCCAGCGCATACACATTTTCCAACTCACAACACACTCCGCCTACCATACCAGCTGCGTCCCTCACCTTACCCTCCCCTACGCTGCTTCCCTTACCTGTCTGCTCTCACAACGCCGACTCCGCCCTCTTGATCACTCAATCTCGGCCACCTCACATTGCATACTCCCTACCCGCGGCACCCCGTGGCCTCAGCCTTCGTGGCTTCCTTTCCCACGACCTCTCAAATGCTCCCATGACTCCCTCTCCCTACCCACCACCTTTGCAACTCTGCAACATCGCCATCCAATCTCTCCACCTGACTCTTACGCATACACTCAACGCCCATCTCACCCGCCCCCTTTCTCAACGCTGACACCTCCACTTACGCCCCCCTCACTGCACTCATCTAATACACTCGCTCCTATACCCAAACGCTGATCTGCAAGGAGTTAACGCGGCCTCCCTTACACCCGAGCTCTACACCCTCTCATTAATTTTCGCAGCCCTCTCCATACTCCGTCCCGTTCCAAACGCCGCCCTCGACCTCTGCCTTCAACACTATCCCCTTCCCAACTCTGTTGTTACCCAACCTGCAACGTGGCATCCGCGTCCCTCAATCGATTCCCCACCCTGCCGCTCTCTCCCCTTAAACCTTCGAGCTACCCACTCGCACTGCTCTCCCTTCTCCCATAGGCCTCCATAACTAATACATCCGCCCTTTCTCCATTCAATAATACCACCCTTTTTTTTTTTAAATCGATTTTCACATTTAAATACCGCCCCACCCCCTTTCAAATACCACCATTTTTAATACCGCTCCCCATTTTTAAATACCACCCCCTTATAATAAACATTAACTAATAGCCCCTCCCTCATTCATTCAAAAAAAAAAAAAAAAAAAAAATCCCCAACCTTTTTAAATTTCCCTTCCCAAATAAATTTTCCTTTCCATTTTTTTAATTACTCCCATTTTTATTTATTCCTTTTTTTTTAATTAATTAATTAAAAAAAAAAACAGCAGAGAGAGAGAGGAAAGAGAGAATATGAAGAGCAGAAATGAAGGAAATGGCATATGAAGCAAATGGTATATGCATACTGCAGATTTGACATTGTGGCATAAGGGTGATTTTTCTGAAGAAATTGACATTTGAAGACAAGTTTGCCATCATTTTCAAAACAGCTCTTTGAAGGAAAAATTTCAGCTGCTTTAAAGGCTTCTTGCACAAGTGTTTTCAACTGCACATTTTTGTTGCATATTGACATTGTATTGTGAATGGAATTTTCCTCTTCATTCATAGTTGGAATCAGTGAATTTGAGTTGTTCGATTGTTGATTGCCCTCCATCATTTGAGGAGCACACTTTGTACTTTGAGAATTTCTTGAGTCATTTGTATTTGTTGTTGAATCACATTGTAAACGGGTGCATTTTCGGTTGAAGCCGACACCCTTTCATTTTTTGAGCCTAAGTTGTTGAAATGGCCAAAATCAATGAGGCATTAGTGTTGTTGAATGACCTCATTCATTCAAATGTTGATGATGTGATAAAAATGAGCAAGCATGCTCTTTGTAATATTCAGATTTGTTTACAAGATGCACAAGAAAAGATTGAGTTTTTGCAGTTGGAATCTCAGCTCCAACAAGACGAACTTCAGCAAAAGAGTCACCATTCTGAACCTGTTTCTGTTCAGAAGATTGTGAAGGACTCTCATCAGAAGAAAGAAGATAAAATTGCAGATGATTCACATTCAGTTCCTTGTACTAGAGCACATGTACATGCAGATGCAGCCGCTCAGCCTGCACTTCTCAAGCCCATCATCAGACCTTGGGAAGAGCTTGTCCACAACAAGCACCGAACTGGTCTTGGATATGACAAGGATGTGACCTTTCATATTCCAGACTACACCAAGCCCATCATATTTCAGAGTGCCGGATTCTTGTATGACAGTTCACCTGCAGCTGTTCCAGATCCTGTTCCACAACAACATCAGATTGTAAAATGCCAACACTGTGATCGAGTTGGCCATATGAAAGATCACTGTTTTGATCTTCATCCATGCAAGCACTATGGTCGGCACACTCATTCTTCAGACAGATGCTTCAGACACAAGCCTCCTGTAAGAACAAAGATTCATCTTGGATGGATCGCTTCTTGGCAATGGGCATCAGCAGCCAAGAAGATGTTTACGACACATGTTAGAACTTGTTCACGGATATTGAGCAAACTTGCAGTTGAGTTTTCGCTATCATCTCACCTTGTCCCTGACAGGGGGGAAAATGGTGGTCATGTACAAGCTTCGACGACAGATCAAGCGAGCCTGAGCCACAATCTCTCATTCCATGTTCAGAGTTGTAGCCAGCAGTTCAAGCGAGCCCGAGCCACAATTCGTCATTCTGGATTCAGAGATGTAGCCAGAGATACGGATGCCCATGAGCATACCTTCGGTTGGTGGATAACCTAAAACCATCATTTTCGGTTGGTGGATAACCTAAAACCATCATCTTTGGTTGGTGGACAACCTAAAACCACCATAGGTAGTAGACCTCCCTTCTTTTAGGTCGAAGGTCTCCCTTTTATATGAGGGACAATTCCTCTAGCAGAAGCCTTCAGCTTCTTGCCAGTTTTGGAAGAGTTCCGAGAACTGCAACATGTATTGCGTTCCAGTGTTTGTGGTCATCCTAAAACCACCTCTTTTTTCCAACATTTCAGAGAGTTGATTCAGCCAAGTGCTGCCATGTATACTTTGTAGATTTGTATTACAACTCTTTTCTTGGACTCACACATACCCCTTCGGATTAAGGGGGGATGTTGGAACACCTAATCCTCCATGGGCAGGTGTGGAATGCGAAAAGTCACAATGGAGTCCAAGTGACCTTGGAATGTGAAACCAAGAGTCACACCATTGTATTATAAATGTACATCATGTATAATGGAAAAATAAGAAAGCCTCACGCTTATCTTTCATTGTGTGTTTAGTCTCTTGTGTGTGTGCATTCTTCTCCTCATACACCATGTGTGTGTTTCAACATGGTGTTTAACAGAATCTAGAGGCCTATCTATAACCACCCCTACCATATCTACTGACATTCACCAATGCATGAGTTGAGTGATACTATAACATGACTCAACCTCCTAGGCGCAGTTAAATGAAATATAATCTCCAAAACAAAAACTTTATTGACTTCCCTAAGGTTCTACAGGACCCCTAAGAGCTAAACATCCATTCTAGGTTCCCAACCCCTGAGTTAAACATATTTTTAAGTGACTTGGACCCCCAGATGTAGGCATAAAACATTAAAATTCAACTATAACCCTCTAGTCACATGGATGACCCTTCCTCCCAATGACTTCAATCTAATTTTCCCAGTTCTATGCATGAGACCCCAACATCTGAGGCACGTTTTCAGGGCTAGTCTCAATACCACTACCCAGATCTTGATAAAAATTTCCAAGACAATGAATGAAACCATGAAAAAGACATTACTGAAATAATTAATCAAGTACTTGACCTAACTAGGCATAACCATGACATTCATTTCGTCAAACGCATGGAGGAAATGTAATCTACAGGTCATAAATGGATATTTAAACACAGGGGTTTTATACTTATTGAAAAATCTTCAGGAAGGTCTAATTCCTTCTGATAATAACTACAATAACATCTTTTAGGTCACGTATTCAATAACCATTCATTTACTAATAAAAACATGTTAAGAGCCATAGCTAGAATACATCATGAAACCATGCTTATAACTAACATATAACCAAAATAATAACAATGATAGAACATCCTTTAAAGACACATAATAACAAGTACAATTAATCATGAAATATAAGAGGAAAAATATCACTTATTAACATATAAAAAAGCCAACCGAATGCGGTTCTTCCATGTAACACCCTACCATAGATTGGGATGAACCAAACATTTCTTTCACCTAATCACCCATGTGCCATATTCCAAGCATTAATGTGGGACTCACAACAAAACAACTAGGTCCTCCTTAGGATTTACCGTAATCCTACCAATACTCTTCAACAAACTCCTAGACCTAAAACCCTCACCTATACAACCAGGATTTACTACAATATTTCCATTACCGGTCAAGGGATTCACAGGCCAAATAATAAATACACAGTCCCAATACTTACCACAATCCCACCAAAACTGGTCAAGGGATAACTAGGCCCTAAACAAGTTTCGATGCTTCTAGATTTCCTCACCAATACCTTGATGAATTTTCCCATCTCCACCATTAGGCTTTACCGCATATCTCACCATTACTGGTCAAAGGATTTCTAGGACCTTGGGTATTTTCCTGGGACCACCTCTCCCGGTTCCAAAAATATGCTAAAATCCAAAGATCAACAAAGTAAAAGAATGCCATCACACCATGGTTATCTAGAAATAGAAAGGCAAGGCTAAAACCACTGTGACACCTAGAAAAACCCATGTGAATGATAATAAGAGAACTAAATGCACACATACAAGTACCATGCATGATAAATCTAACGAGTAAATCTTACATGCAAGTAGATACATGTAATTAATCATGTTGTAGTCACTTTATCCAACTCTTCCATGCTTGATATTTTCCTTCCTTTACTTTCTTGTCCTTCCTTTACCTTCCGTTCTCCAATGCTAGATTGCTCCAATAATTCTCTAACTGTGCAAGAGTATGAGAGAGAGAATAGAGAGAGATCTCAAAGATTTAAATGAAAAAAAGGTTGTGAATTGATCCTTGGAAGCATTTTTATATTGAGGCTTCTATTTTCTTCAATTTCCATTATTTTCCTTCAATTTCCTCCTCACCTACAAACTATGATATTTCACATTCCTTTTCTCCTATTTTCCATTATTTTCATAAATAAAATGCCAATGAATGCCTCTTTTCCTTTTAAAATCATTTTCCAATTCCTTCGCCAAATTTATTAGCCATAATAAACCAAATGAACACCCAATAAGATGTTTTTCCCAACATTCAACTTGGAATACGTGTCCCATGACTTTGGTATTATTTTAGCTTTATTAACTTTATTATATGAAATTTTATCCTGAGGTTGTTACACTATAACAGTGAGACAATTTATGAGACAATTTATAAATAGCGCACATATGATAAAGAGATCTATTCTATCATGCAGGCTTGCTGGAAATGGAAAAATTACATTCTGGGGAAGGAGACAGACATCCACATTGGTCAATGACCTCTTCATTTTATACAGACACAAGGGAAGTTGCAAAATGATTGCCATCAGAAGTGGTATACATATCTGCAATTCCATTTGAACATTAAATATAAAAAGGGCAACACCAATCATGTTGCAGATTTCATCAGTCGGCCTCTAGTTGCAACACTAACTATTGTTCTGAAATCTTTTGACCAAGGAGAAACAGTGAACTCTGATAATTTTTTTATCGACAATAATTTCGCAATTAATAGCCAAGAATCCAATATTCCATGATCAAATTAAACATATCAACACAAAGTATCATTTCATTTGACATTATGTAGAGGCCAAGACTATTCATCTACAACATTGTTTCATAAATGAGAAAATTGCAGACATCTTCACGAAATAAATTGGAAGAGAAAAAATTGAAAGATTCAGAATGATCCTTGGATTCATAAACACCCCTTCAAATTAATGGGGTAAATTTAAGACTCCTAATCCTCATGAATTTAACAAGAAATTTGTAAATATGTAAGTTAGGGAAAAATGGAAAGTTAGAATTGGAAAAGACCTCGGAATGTGAATTCCAAAAATCACACCTAATTTCTTTATATAATCATGTTTATATTAATGAAAACATAATTTGGGAGTCATTACTATACTTGACATAATTAAATACTAACATTGAAATTGTATTATATTCCAAAACATTATATATCACTTATTTTAAAAAGTGATGTAAAACATAGACATTACTTTTTCTATTTTAAAAAACCATTTTAAAACATATTATCTAAAACACAAAAGGGAAAGTTTGGAAATACCACGCTACTCACCATATCCTCATAATATTTTCGTGCAAGACTATAGCAATCGATTTCCTTGTTGACTAGTAATAGTTTAGTGTTAACCATGACAACTTCTAATGTTTAACTTTAGAAATCATTAAATCAATTTTTTGTAATTAAAGAATTTGTTGCCATGTGATTGGCTTAAAATTTGGGTGTGAATATAAAATTTTATATACCCAACAACGCTTAGAAAAGTCAAACTAGAAAATCTAGAATGTCAAACCAAAGAAAATCAAGAGAAAACTAAGCTTGTTATCCCTAGTATGGTCGCCAATTTGTTTTCTAGATAAATCCCTCTTGCAAATAAGAGCAATCTCCCTAGTATCCCAACAAATAAATAGAAATAAACAACCATTTGAATACCTCTTTCTCTAAACTATTAGCATTCAAAATATTATAACTTAGAAATGAGGAGGTTATGCTCCTTCCTTTCAACGAAACATTTGATATAGACCTTTGGCCTTCACTCCAAAGAAATCCTTCAATGCTGAGAAGAACCTGCAATCGCAAACATGCAAAGAATCAAAGCACCTGCAATATAAAATAATAAAAAACACCATTTTGAAACTTAATGATCAAGGAGATTAAGAATTAGCATTGCTTCAATGAGTCTTAAAAAAAAACAATGAGAAAAAGAGATCCATATGTATTATCAAGAATCAAAAGGATCAATCTTACAACCTGAGCATTGATGTTGTACATATTTCTCTCGTATGTCTTTGCAATCGTGCTCCTTAGTTTGACAAGCCTTCCTCTCTAGAATTACCAACATATATTTTTCTTCAATGAACTATCATGTACAATATGTAATCTTCAATGTACACTATACAATCTGGTATCTACCAACTACCTTCAAACCTGAAATTTCAGCTCAATTTATAAGAGAGATTGAGGAAGTTTTAGGTCCTTCAAGAGAGGGATGATATCCTGTAATGAAGGGATTAGGGTTCCTTTATCTAATGGGATAAGCTCCATGATCGGAGGGATATATCTCAAACTGGCGCGACTCAAGAGGCTTTTAGTTGGAAGAATATTCACCCAACTAGGCTTTTAGAAGTTACTTTTTCGTGTTTACTTCCTTTTGCGGGGGTGGGTAGTTTTTATGGGTAAACAGAGCAGCAATCACTACATCTAATAGAAGAAGTATCAACACATGCATGGGAAATAACCAGAAAAAGTGTGCATTTAAAATTTTAAGGGTTTAAAGAACATTTTTCCAATTTCCAAGACTTGGTTCAGGAACATGAATGTTTTTGAATTACAGGGAAGCATGAATATGGATGGTGATAGATCCATATTTAATGTCAAATTTCATGGTGAAAAAATGATGTGTAACACTTATAAAAAAATTTAGGGGCATATTTAACTCCAAAATGAATGAAATTATCTAAACCCCATTTTTTAGCAAAAGTTGTCTTTGTTTCCTTCCTGCAACATGGTCAAGAACCTAAACTTTGAATGTGCTCAAGAAAGTGTCATGGACACAAGAACCATTTAATCCCTTGACATTCACATAAACACATATCATTTCTCTTGTTTTGTTATCCATAATCACAATTAGGGTAATCCACTCTTAATCTTGTAGAAAAGGAAAAATTTCCATAAATAAGATCTTGTCTATTTCATCCTTTAAGTTGTTCCTCACTTGAGAATACATATTGTAGTACTACTTCTTGATAAGTTTTAAATTTGGTTCAACAAGTTTTACCTATCCCCTAACTCTCTTTTAATTCCATTCATCTCTATAAACTCCATGGAAAAATCCGCATATTCTCTAAGCAAGGTTCCGACTTATGAAATGATATTCACATCATAGTAATCACCCATTGACAATATGTTAGGCTTCTCTATAGTACCAAATTTTATTTCCTTATATTTGGGGATGCTTGATATATTTACTCACCTTCATCATCCCCCACCTCATGGTGCAACTCCTCACACTATCCTAGAACCCTATAACAATGTCACCTAATCACCTAATCATATAATATATATTTTATGTATAGCATATATAATATATATTATATAATAGGTTATATAATGCAGTGGTGGAGTAATATTATAACATTAAGAATAAAAAAGTTTGTCTTAACATAGAGTGAGCAAGGCCTTCTAGCATGGAATTCGATTAGGGCATTCGAGCAGAGACAAGGGAATTCATTCAGTGGGCATGAGAGCATGGAATTCGAGTAGATTCGAGGGAATTCATTAAGTGGGAACGAGAGCATGGAATTTGAGCAGGGCCGAGGAAATTCATTAAGCAGGCATGAGAGTGTTCCTTAAGTGGGCACAAGGGAGTTCGTTCTTTCCAAAATATTTTTTGTTAAGCTTGTAATCAATGCTATAGAAAAATTCACAATGAAATTAAAGATGAAACAAAATCTTTGAAAGTTGTAAAGCAATATAGAGATTTAGATTATGACCAAATATGTATTAGAATGACTATAATGTGGAATTCCTTTGCATGAATGAATTCTTATTGGATCGGCCGGAACCAACCTTAGGGTACCATGAATGTAATTATTTAAGGTTTTAATGTCAGTCAAATAATGAAGTGTAAGCATACATATTTTCGCATTTTTTTTTAAATCCAAGTCCTAATAAAGGTATCCTTCCCTATAGTTAGGTATTCCCATTTTCACTAGCTAGTGAGTCCGTACCTCACCCCCTTGTCTCATCTGATCCAACAAGACCACCTTCCATGATGTCAAGAAATTGATAATTAATATAAACAAATGAAAAAATTTACCACATCGGGGTTAATTATGTATATATGACATAGAAAAAAATCTATTGGCATTGATTGTCCTTCCTTCTAATATGGAAACTCATGAGGCTAGTTAGTCTTGATCTGATGGCAGTCTTGGTTTGATAGAAAAATATCTAAGGTAATGCTCTTAGTTATTACCTATGATTTTTGTCGGTCTCCTCAAGTCTAATCAAAATATCGAGTAGAAAGGATCCTTAATCCAGGCCCCTTAGCTTGGGATTACTATATCATTATAGAATAAGTCTATAAGGTATTTTGTGCAAGTCATCCTATATCCTCTCCTAAGCGTATTCTTCTAACAGGAACATATAACTATATCTATGCAATTGTACCTTCAATATATCCATAATATTCCTTCCATACATGCCTTATGGTGGAATGTTATTTCCCTTTTGATGATGATGATATCTTCTTTGACAAGATTGATACTTCCTATAATATTGTTTGCAATAAAAGCTTAAAAGGTGCTAAGTCAAGAAGCTCTACTCAAGATGATAGATTGATCCTCGTCTTCATTTCAGGTCAGAGTTTGGTAGTTTCTCAACACTTACATATAATTTCTCCTTTTTCCACCATTAACAACGGGTCCAGTAACTTGAGACATATGTAGAATTATATTACAAGTTTGTCCCTTTAGGGCTTTCAATAGTCCCAAAAGGATGCAAAATTCATCTTCCTTCAATTTTTCACAACTTGATGCAGTGAGAGGTTTATATTTGGCAATACTTGTATAAATATTAGAATTTTTGAAGATAATTGTGGTCCTTTAGGGTGAATGAGCTTTGGATCAGACCTTCAAAATGAGCCTACAATTCCTTTATTCAGTTTGGTTTGGGTCCTTCTTATAATTAATTTCCTTGCTGCTTATGAGGACTACCTCTAGTCTAAAAAAGACGAGTTTAACTAGTAACCTAATCACCTTCACAGAATTTCATATAACCTTATGATTTTCAATTATTTGAAGCGTGTTACCAGACCCTTGAATTTGAGAATAAGTCTTCGATCTTTCTCCTAATATTGTTAGCCTCATGATGATTCAAATTATCCATGTTTGTATTCCTTATAAGTTCTTTTGAGATCCTTACTAAATTTGAAGATGATAGATCTCTTATTCTTTTGTTGTTGTCATCAAGCCATCTAGTGTGCTCAATGACATGTATATATCTCACTATCTTAATTTTGTTTCTGATATGAGTAGCCTGTGATTGCAACTTTGCAATCTCGATCTCAAAAAAACATGCCTTTCTTCTTCGATCTTGCATATGTTTTTCGAGAGACAATAATAGCAAAATTTCATTATTGTGAAATTATTATTGGTCTGGTATCCTCTAACTCGATTTCTTTGACGTCCTTTAGGATCCTCTGCTTCAACATCTTCTAACTACTCATAGGTATGACACTGTAATGCATTTCACATGTAGGACGCCTAGAATTGTAGCTTCTCTGGAATGTAAAAGGTCTGACATCGGAAATCACACTATCTCAGGGATGGCATCCATGCAGAATATACACTAGATACACAACTTTGGCATCCTTTGAATTGGCAAGGCACCAGACTTGTAGTTATTATGAATTACATAATGCAAGCTATGTAATGTTCCACTATCATAATAGTAACACTAACATTAGCATAAATCTATTGCTTTGGTCCACTACAATGCGACCACTATCATAACGTTATCGTTGAGGTATCCCTATCATAACATTGTGATGGCTAGTGCCACGATGGGTGCCAGTGTATAAATTATACAAAATGCATGTATATCTTGGATTCACCCGATCTAACAATGTACTAAATTTAAATACTAAATCGCTTCTACAAATATTTTGCGGAAATAAAAACAACACAATTGCCAATCACGTGAAGAAAAGAAGAATACATCAAAACCACAACACCAGATATTCTCGGGGAGAGCTTGCTACTCAAAACCCCTCTATCATATATTTTATATTCCACAATAAATCATGAAAAAATTAAATAAAAAACTCTTCTCACAAGAGCCCTCAGTACATCAGCTAATTGTCTCACACTATCATATAAAAATTGGCAAGTTCCTTAGCCAATTTAGTGCCTCCAGACAGCTTTCCTTTCTCGTGCAGTCCCTGATGAATGCAATCCTTAATCACAAATAATTTCAGCCTTCTTCAACTGCTCTGAGTATCATGGGAATCCTGTGGTGTTATAACTACACCTGGGTAGCCTGCTAATATCACAACTGATAGTTACACTTCCCTTTCACCTAGATCTCAACTAGGTCTCCACTAGAACTGACATGCATGCAGTTAATAATAGTAAAACATTGGTTTCATGTCAGATCACTACATGTGAATTAATTAATATTTAATTCACTTGATCTATCACTAGTGTATCTGCAATTACGACTAGCAGAATTGACTTTAACTCACTTAACTAAGTTAAACTGATTTACAACTTGCACAACTCATGCACCACTGCACTTCCAACTCTGTTACAACTAAAATCACTCAGTTACAACTAAATTCAACATACATGTCCCACCAACCAACCTCTTAACTGGAAATTCACTTAGCTAACTTATTTTCCACTTCAGTTAACTATTTCCAAGTCCACATTGAGAATAGATTACATTTTATTTTCCAACTAATATTAAGGGATAGTAATAGTCGACATGAATCTATAAATAGACTTGGAATATATAAATAAAATTTGCACATACATATATAAATAGAATTTTCTCATGCATCTATAAATATACATCCACCTAAAAATAGCTTGTGTGGGCCCCACCTAGTGCAGGTGCTTAATTTTCACTAGGATCAAAGATGTTGTTTCCGGATGCCAATTTCACTGTTTCTTGTTGCAACCTTCAACACTTCCTCTCAACAAGAAAGGAATGTCCTTGCATGTGACATGAAACTCCATGCATGTGACATGCAACTCCATGCATGTGCCATGCAACTCCATGAATGCACCATGCAACCTTTGCATGCAACACTTCTGAAACTGAATAGCCTCTAAACAATTGAATCAACATAATGCAGTTGTCATCAAAGTATTCTGACTTATTATTAGCTACTGCACATGTCTTCAAGAACCACTGAGCTACTGCCACCTGCATCCATGCACTCTTCACCTGCTACCAACTCTGATTTACGCCCCAGTATCCAACACTGTCACTTTGATTTCATGTCCTCATGACATCTGACTGCATCAATCCAAATGATCCTACTGCTGCTGATTTGTGGGCTCCTCGTAGCCAGGTTCTATTCACGAGATCCACACCATCTCAATTAATGCTGCCCATAAATTTCTTCTTGTGATTATCTATGCATGTTGCCCCACCTCTCACCTAGTGGTATAACTACATGCACTCTCTCTGCCATCTGGCATGAAATTTCTCTGCATGAGTGGTTGCTCCCACTCCATGATCCTCATCTTGTGGCTGCTCCACATCTTGAGGTTCACTCTTACCTACAGGAAAATGTAGCTTCCTCTGAAGGGTTAATCGCATGGTTTTCTCACACTTCCCAATGGTAGGAATCTCTGTGGAAATCACATCTACATCAAATCTATAGAGATTCTTTTGCATCTCCAGTTGTGGCTGCTCCACAGCCTTTTGAGATTGCTTCTCAGGTTGCATGTTGAGAGGCTCCCTCTCAACCACCAAGTCACTAACCTCTACTTTGCTCCTCAAAGATTTTTGTGCATTTTGTACCTCAGTGCATGTAGGTTCTTAGCTCACGCACATTGTAATTGTCCTGCTGTCAACAAAATTTTCTAACAAAATAGCTTATTTTAAATCGATAATATCTCCCTCATCCAAGCTTCGATTCAATCGATTTGTTTTTTCAATTTGGGTATTTTTTCTCAAGGAATCCAAATATGCTATTTGTTTTTGAAAATTTTTCATCAAAATATTCAAATATTCTCTGCAAACTCATGCACCTAAATAATTCCTGCTCTTATACCATGTAGAAAATTTATAACATAGCTTTGGCACCATGTTGAAATTATACAGCATGCATGTATATCTTGGTTGTAGCGGATCTTACAATGTACTAAAGTTAAATACTGAATCACTTCTACAAATATTTTGTGGAATTAAAAACAACACAATTTCCAATCACATGAAGGAAAGAAGAATAGATCAAAACCACAACACCAGATATTCCTGGGGAAAGCTTGCTGCTCAAAACCCCTCTATCATATATTGTATATTCCACAAGGAATCATGAAATAATTACATAAAAAAACTATTCTCATAAGAGCCCTCAGTACATCAACTAATTGTCTCACACTGTCATACAAAAATTGTCAAGTTCCTTAGCCAATTTACTGCCTCCAGATAGTCTGCCTTGCTCACGCAGTTCCTGATGAATGCAATCCTTAATCACAAAGAATTTTATCCTTCCTCAACTACGTTGAGTATCCTCACTTAACTGAGTTAAACTGATTTATAACTTGCACAACTCATGCACCACTACACTTACAACTCTGTTACAACTTATTCTCGACTTCAGTTAACTATTTAGGATGTCATTTCTGGATGCCAGTTTCAGTTAATAAGTTAGGATGTTGTTTCTGGATGCCAATTTCATTGTTTCTTGTTGCAACCTTCAAGAGCCAGACTATGTAATGGATATTTCTAGGCTAACATACACTCAAACACCCTTTAAACATCAATTTCTCATTTTATTTTTCATCTTATCATTTCCTGTGGAGGAAACTATCTTCTTTAGTTTTTCTTCATGTGAATCCTCCTTCCTGGACGCATCATGTTCACTACTCTATAAATTTTTTTAATGTTTTATTTTTTTTATTCATATTGATCTCAGGTCTGGAAGGTACCTTGTGCTTAGGTCAAATTTACAACTTCTTCGGAGACACTATGATATCTCTCTCATTTTTTATGTTAGCTTGCTGGGCATAAAATGTTGTTGAAATTTATTGAATATTATTATTGAGTAACTCTAATCTTTGTAAATTACAATGAATTTTTCATAAAATTATTTCATATGAATCATAGATAGTAGAGTGTATATATGATGTTCACAGTCAACCAAAGGGAAATGTTATAAGAAAGTTCTTCATTCGGTAGTGATTCTAATTTCCAGTCACTTTTTGTAGCATTTTTGGTAGAATATAAGTTTTTCAGCTTTGAAATTTATGCTATTATTACTTCTTTAATGTCAGTAGTAGTCTCATTAGTTAGTAGTCTCATCATGCCGACAAAACCAAACTCTTTAGGGTATTTTGTCCCTTCATTACACTACGTCTTAGCTACATTAAATATAAACATTAATAATTAATAAATATAAATAATTATTATTGTTATTTTAATCATTGTTAAAATTTACTTATTATTATTAAAATTGAGTTATTATTATTAAATTTTAATTTATTATTAAAATTTAATTTCTTTTTTAAATTATTATTAGTTGTAATAATTAAAAAAAATAAAAACAATACAAAATTAAAAACAATAACATAAACTAGATACAAATTATTGAAAACCATTCATTATTGAAACCAAATATTAGAAAACATTATTTAAACCATGCATCCCCCAATTAAGTAGCGCCCCTATCCCTCAAACCCTAGCTCCTATGTCGTGCCTCTAACTCTCAAACCCTAGCTCCTACGTCACGCAAAATTATTCATATAAGTGAGAATCATCCTCTCCTACAAAGCTCCTATGACTCTTGAACCCTATCCTCTATGTTGTGCCTCCAAATCTCAAACCCTATCTCCTACGTCATGCCAGATTGGTCAGATCGGTGAGAATACCTGGATGGTTTATGGTAAAAATTGATACACATTTGATCGATGGAAAGATAGATGCTGAAGGAAACATGATTGATCGAAGCCTTGGTGTTATGCTACATATGTTTTTAGTGAGCATTGGATGCTTCGTCCACTCATCATTCCTCCTGGAAAACACTCGCATGTTGTTTAGCTTCCCACTCATTTTTTGGTTCACACCTCTTCTCAAGTTCAATTTGGAGAGGTTTCACTCGTTTTTTTAGAAAATTTTCAGTTCTGAATTCTTTAGGATTCCAAGCACACCCAATATCCACCTGGATCACATTTATAGCCTGTAGAAATTATACAAAATACATGTATATATTGGATTCTCCTGATCTAACAATGTGCTACTCTTAAATACATAATCACTTCTACAAATATTTGCAGAATAAAAAAACAATTGCCAATTACAATATCATGAAGAAAGATCAATCACACACAACACAGATAATTTCTCGAGGAAATATTATAGCTAAAAACCCCACTATATTCTATTTTTTATTATATCATGGATCATGAAGCAATTAAAAAAAAATCTCCAATCCAAGAGCCCTCAGTACATGAGCTAATTGTCTCACACTATCATACATAAATTGGCTAGTTCCTTAGCCAATTTACTATCTCCAGACAACCTGCCTCCACTGTGCAATCCCTGAGGATAGCAATCCCTGAATGAATGCAATATTGCCTACCTTGATTGTGCAATCCTCATGGGCATATCCAATGTCTGTGTGGTTCCATGTGTGTAACCAGATAATGTCCCGATTGATAGTTTACTACCCTTTCACCTAGAACTAAACTAGGTCTCCACTGAATCTGACATGCATGCAATTAATAATTGTAAATATTTAGTTGCATGTGAGACCACTGATTTTGAATTAATTAATAATTAATTCACTCGATCTCTCACTAGTCTATCTTCAATTATAACTATCACAACTGAGTTTAACTCACTTAACCAAGTTAAAATACTTTACAACTTGCACAACTACACTTCCACCTCTGTTACAACTTCAAATCACTCAGTTCCAACTAAGTCAACCCGCATGTCCCAATAACCAACCACTTAACTCGAAATTCCTTTAGCTAACTCATTTTCCACTTCAGATAACTATTTCCAAGTGCTCATTGAGAATAGATTATAGTTTATTTTCCAACTAATATTAAGGGATAATAATAGTAGACATGCATATATAAATAGACATGCATTCTATAAATAGATTATGCGCATACATATATAAATAGACATACACCTAAAAATAGCTTGAGGCTCCATCCTAGTGTAGGTGCTTAATTTTCACTAAGATCTTCTTTTTGAATCTCAACACTCCCTCTCAACAAGAAAGGGATTATCCTTCACCCCAATCATGTCTCTATGGTTTTCGAATTTTCTCCTAGCGAGCACCTTCGTTAGAATATTTGCATCTTGATCTTCTGTGGGAATGTACTGAAGCAACATGATTATCCTCTGCACAAAATATATGAGATGATGGTACTAGATATGTATATTCTTAGATATATCATGAAACACAGGATTCATCGAGAGTTTAATGCAACTCTGATTATCACAATGAACCACTATCAGATCCATATGAGAACCAAACAAACCAACCAAGATATTTCTCATCCAGATAGCCTCACATAAAGCTTGAATCACTGCCATGTATTCCGCTTCTGCTGAACTAAGTTCCACAGATCTCTGCTTCTTGTTGTACCAAGAAACAGTTGTAGACCCGATACTAAAGATCCCCCCTGATGTGCTCTTTCCATCTGATGGACTGCCTGCCCAATCTACATCCGTGAAGCCATGCAACTTCACTCTATCTGTCTGTTTGTACCAGAAGCCATACTCTGATGTGCCTCTCAGGTATCTCAGGACATGCTTACCCTCCTTCCAAAAAAACCTTGGTAGGCTTAACCATAGCTTGACTAAGCTAGTTAGACGCATAGCAAATGTCTGGTCTCATGTTCACTAGATACATTAACAAACCCACTAATTTGCGATAGACAGTAGAATCCACTACCTCTCTAGAAGTAGCATCCTCTTTCCTCTAGTTCACTGGAAGAGGATTATCCATGGGTTTGTAGCCCTCCATGTGAAACTTACCCAGTATCTCCCTTGCATACTTGCCTTGAGACACAAAAAGTTCACCATCTAACTGCCATATTTCCAATCCAAGGAAATAATGAAGGAGGCCCATGTCCTTCATTTCGAACTCCCTTGCAAGATCCTCCTTGCATGAGTGTATTAGTTTCTCATCATCATTCAATATTAAATCATCAAAATAAATAACAATGATTAAAATCTTACCCTCAACCACAATTTGGTATAGATTTGCATTTGCTTCACTTTTGGTGAAGCCCAGTTTGGTCAAATAGTTGTCTATCCAAGTGTACCAAGAATTGGGTGCTTGCATCAGCCCATACAATGTTCTTTTGAGTTGGCACACATGCGACTCACTGTTGAAGATCTCGAAACCTTCAGGTTTCTCTATGTACACCTCTTCCTCAATGATCTCGTTGAGAAACAAAGTTTTCACATCCATCTGCTGAATGCGCCAGCCCATCTGTCCTGAGAGATCAAGGATGGATCTTATGGAAGAATACCTTGCAATGGGTGCAAGGGTCTCTTCATAATCTATCCCCTCGATCTGTGAGAAGCCCCACGCCACAAATCTAGCCTTGTATTTATCCACACTCCCATCAGAAGCTTTCTTTACCTTGTAGATCCATCTCGAATCTACCACTAATTTATCAACCAACCTTGAAACAATTTCCCAAGCACTGTTTTTGAAAATGGAGTCATACTTCTCCACCATTGCATCTACCCATGTGGGCTCCTACACTGCTTCCTGAAAGGAAGATGGTTCAGTCACAATACATTTTCTCATGAGAGCCATGTATCCAGTAACTCGGTCAGGAGACTGTCTTTGTCTGTGTTGTGAATTAGGGGCTCCTACATTCTATGCAGCATCAAGTCTCAGCCTATCAGCTTTCATGGTATGCCTTCTGCCAATTCTGATGGATGGCTTTGCATGAGTGGCTTCCTCCACTCCATGAACCTCCTCTTGTGGCTGATCCACATTTAGAGACTTGTCTTTGGGAACCAACAGTTCCTACTCCGCATGCAAGTCCAACTCCCTCTCAAGCGACAACTGCATGGCTTTCCCCTCATCGAATTTTATATCCCCTCGCACAACAATCATTCTGCTATTTGGAAATTACACATGGTAATTATGGGGTGTTTCTGTGTACCCTGTAAAAATCCAAACTTTAGCAGTTGGCTTTAGCTTCTTCCTTGTGTCCTTGGTAACATGTACATAAACAAATGAGACAAAAATCTTAAGGTGTGAAACATCCTGTTTCTTACTAGTGAAAGATTCTTCAGTTGTACTCATGCCAAGTAGTCTATGAGGACAATGATTTTTCACATAAACTGTAGTGTTGCATGCTTCCTCCCACAAATGCATTGGTAGGCCCTAATCATGTAACATCGTTCATGCTGCATCCACGATCGTTCTGTTCTTCCTCTCTGCGACCCCATTTTGTTGTGGGTTATGAGGTGCTATGAGTTCTCTTCAAATTCCTTCATTGATTCAGAAGTTCTTGAATTAATTAGAGATGTATTCTCCACCATTATCGCTCCTGAGAGCCTTCACTTGCTTCCTCGACTCTTTCTCCACCAATTCCTTAAACTCACAAAACTTTGAGAATGTTTCATATTTCTTATACATGAAGAAGATTAAGCATTTACGAGAAAATTAATCAACAAATATTACATATTACTTATGTTTTGTTATTGAAGAAACCAATAATTGTGCACACACATCTGTGTGAACTCTCTCAAGGATCCTCGAAGCACGATTCTTCTTCTCATGAAAGGTGGACTTTTCATACTTCCCTGTGGTGCAACCCTTGCACGAATCGAACTAAGTAAGGGTTCCGATTAGAAGTCCAATAGATATTTGATACATGACTTTCAAGGCTCCATGATGAAGATGGCCCAATCACCTGTTCCATAACTCGCCCTTATCCCGACTCACCACTTTTTATTCCTTACCCATCATGGTAGCACAACCATCTACCTCCAACTTTTAGAGATTCTTAACTCAAATCCGTATCCTCTTGGCTTGACCCATTGTTTTACGTCGCAGGAAAGATTTTCCATCACTAAAAACAATGTCATAGCCTTTGTCCTCCAACATTGTGACTGAGACCAAATTTTTCTTCAGACCCGAAATATGCATAACATGTTTTAATTGAAATGGTTTATTTGACTCCCTCTTAAAGGTTATGGTACCAATCACGCTAGCACTGTACCATCTATCATCTCCCATCTCTATATGCATCTAGAGATCTTTCTCCTCTAAGTCACCAAAAATTTCCTTATCTCCCGTCATGTGAAAGGAAGAGCTACTATCAAAATACCACACTGATCCCAATGCACTTGAAACCATGCATGCAATCAAGAAGAAGTCAAGCTCAGACTGAGAGGCAAGGGCCTCACTAGCTTGTTACACTGAAAATTATCATCCTGACATTCAGCTATGTGTATGAGCTTATTATTACTCATACTTCTCCCTTTGTAAGTATAACATATCAGTTCCTCATGTCAAGCCTTGAAAATCAGAGAAAAATTCCTAAAAATCTCCTAAACTTTGGTGTCGCACTTTCTCTCTATCTTTCCTACGGTCCCGCACCTAATGTTCAGCTCTCTTGCATACCTAAACACACTTCCTATGTGTTAAAGGTGCGGACCTTTGTAAGATCAAAAAGGTGCAAGTAAATTCCAAAAAGCTCAATAAAAGTAAATTCTAGAAGCTTCCAGAAGATATCTTGCGGTGGTAGAACCACTCTTATGAGGTGCATGTATCCCTTACCTTATGGAGCTAACCCCTTGATGTGAGAAGCTTATCCATTTGAAGGATGATTCTATCCCTTCATAGTTGGAATAGAAAACCTCCTCTTTTCCACTATAAAAAGAGGCCTTGGGTAGCCTCAAAGGGAGTTCAAGCTTTAGAATATTTGAGGTTAAGTGCTGTTGAGATTCAGGCTCAGTTAACTAAGAATTTTGTGAGGAGAGATTACATACCTCTATTCGTCTTGGTTGGAGGAGTGCAGAGCTTATCAAAGTAGAAGAGAATCCTTCTTCGGACCCTGGGAAGGCCTGTGCAACATCAAGGCTCAGGTTGTAAGGTTTTCCTTCTTTTGAAATTAATACAAATATACTCATTTTTATCAATAAGCTTTCAGTTAATGGTTTATTTCATATATTCCTTGATCACTATGATAAGCATGGTTTATGATGATTTCTATATAGGTGCTATGTAATATTTTTCTTGTTTGTGATTTCAAGTTTACGAAGAAAACTCCTTCAAGTGCATGAGGGACAACAACGACTTCAAACAAGCACTGGACATATGGTAAGTCTTTTACACCTCTATGGAGCTTTTCGTAGATCATATATGCTTAGAGAAAGATTATTTTATTTGGCTGTTTTTTGCTAGATACTTTTAGTACTAGGGAGATCGGTCTTGTCCGCAAGATGGATTAATCCACACAAAAAATTGGTGACTCCACTGGGGAAGAACTTGTTGCTTTTGGTTCTCTTTTATTTTGATTTGAGGAAACGTTTTTCCTAGTTTTTGATTGATAGATATCTGCCTGGCTAGCTTAGGTTTTCTCTGTTTTTGAAAATTTTTAAATCTTTTATGTTTTTCTCTAGTTTTTCCTGGGACCGCACTTTTCCTTCTTTGCACAGTGCAGGTAGTTTCGCATTTTTCCTTGAGTAAACAGTGCGGTACCGCACTTGTTACTTCTGGAAGCCTGCGGACCCTGTTAAAATTTTGAAAAACTCTATATTTCTTTCTTCAGTTTATCTTTATTTTGATTTAGAGTTTTTGGTTTCTGCCCAGATTGATGATTCTTTCTGTCAAAAGCCTTCTCTAAACGAATCTCAGCAATATTGGTGTTTTGATGATTTTCTAGAAGTTTTGCGTTTTGGATTGTTTTTCACTTGGTCTTTGTAGTGATTCGAAGCATTGAAAGTTTGAAGTACCTTGGATTACATTGGTATTTTTGTCTTTTTTTTGAATCTGACCTGATTGTGAAATCATCCTTTATTGAGAAATAGAGTTACCTGTTTCTTTGCAAATCTTCGAAAAAAAAAACTTTGTTATAGGTTTTTGAATTTCATTTTTTATAAAAACATATTTGAGTGTTTTTGATCTGTTTATTATTCTGGACGAATAGATCGTTAGTTTGCTTAATAACTAAGTAAAACATTCTTCAAAAAATCTTAAAGCTTTTATTCAATTAGATTGTTAAAGTTTGTAGATCTCAGAATTAGTTTTGTAGTTTTGAGTGCTTTTAAAAATTTGTAGATTTCTTTTGAAGGAAACTTGTTTTGTAGCTTCAAGTTTTTGAAAGTGAAAGGATTTTTCTGATGAGCTTTGATAGTTTGTCTCATTTTGAGTTATTTTTGAAAATACAAAAATATTTTCTTTCAATTATTCTTTACGTTTAAAGAAGGAATTTTTTATTAAAAGAATTGCATTCTCCAACTCTTTCTTAACTAGAATTTCATTGAAAGAAAATGATCTGATTGTCATTTTTAGGTTAATTTTTAGTGTTTTTGGAAGTCGAGTCTTCACACCATCAGAGTTTCATTTCCGCACCCATTGACTTAAGGAACAACTCATAAAAGTAACGCTTAATTAAAATTCATCTAGTAATCTTTTTATTTTCTAGGGCTCTTATCACCAACATAGCTTAGGCTAGTATCTTGGAGTAGGGAGTAATTAACTCTCCAAGATAGTAAAAACAAACAAGTAGGCAAATATTGCGGTAGGAAATAAATCCAATTGTAATTTGTATAATCCGGGAAGCTTCTCTTAAAGAAGTCAATCACGAGATCATGTCCAAACCTTTGAGACAATCAATTCTATTTCATTGGGGAAGATAGAAGATTTTGCGCGCATTACAAACGGTAAACCTCAGATTAACCATTGTCAAGGAGCTTGGGGTCACTTGTCGGTAAACCTCGGATTAACCATGTCGAGGAACCTTCAAGGGGATTGAGCTTTCTTACTCTTCCCTTGCACATGGGATCGGATCGTAGACTGTTCCCCCAGTTATATTTGTTACGGTTGGTAACCTTAGTGTCCACAAATTTAAGATTATTTCCTAAGGTGACGGTGAAGGAAAGATCTCACTGTACCTGGAGCAGACATCGACTAGACTCACTTGGACTCTCTGGGGGGTTCTCTTCACACGAGATGGTTTTGTGAGGAAACTTGTGCCAGTCGGTTTAATTAAGTAGGTTGTCGAGGTAACTGTTCCAACCACCCTTTCTGTATTAAATTTATACTAAGTTGGATTTCATCACCAACTAGTGTTTTTAGTATGGGAAGTTACTGTTTGTGTGTGGTTTGAACTCTTAGATTTTCAAGCGTGTGATTCAGCTGTTTGTTTCTTTAGAGACTTTAGGTGTTTTCATTGAAATATTCTTTGTTTGCGTGTGATTGGTTAATATTTAATCACGGCGGAATTGTCAAGACAATCCCAAAGACTACAAGGGAAACCCCCTGAATATACACCAAGTCAGCTTGAAGGACTTCGTACTCTGGTATCATCTAGCAACGGTAGGATTAGATCAACAGAAATTGGAACTTCATCTATAGTGGTTCATCCTCATCATAAAATACCCACAACAAAACACATTTAAGAGCCGATTTCGGTTTCTGAAGTTACTGGTAGTATTTCTCCTTCCAGTGAACTAGCTGACGAACCTAAAATATCTGAAATTGAAACTGAACCTTCTATTTTGAAAACATCCTCAGGATTTATTACACCAAATTCTAGCGATCCTGGTTCACCTAGGGTAAGAAATATTGTCACTGACGATCTTCCATCTAGACTAATTTCTATTGAAGAACTTACTAATCCATACAAAGAGTTATGTCTTCCCGAATCCCCTCAGTCTTTAAATCTTAGGGAATGTGAATCTATTTTCTATAGCCCTATTCGAACTAGTGCTTGGTATCTATCCTTATCAAATTTTTTAGAGAATCCAGGTCTTGCTTTTTCTCCACCTCGAATTCCATTTCATCCAACACCTAGAGGTTATTATCCATCGTCCATTATGGCAAGAGATTCATCCATGTTTTCCCAGACACTGGAAGCATTTTTACACGGTGGTCCTTGTGTTCCATCTGGATATCAGGCTCTATCTGGTACTTTCTTGGGGGCAACTCCTCAACCAATTGAAAACGTGTTGTCATCTGGTTTAAGTGGAATTAAAACTGAAACATCAAACACAGAGAAAATATTTATGATGTCTGGTAATATTATGAATCCTCAACCTCAAGGCAGTCAGTTACCACCTGGAGGGAAATCTCATGGAAGTTAGTTACCGCCTGGGGGGCAACCTCAAGGTAGTCAGTTACTGCCTGGGGGGCAAGCTTCAGGAAGTCAGTTACCACCTAGGGGAAACATCAAGGTAGCTTTTTCCCAGGACAAACTATGGAATCATATTATTTTGGGGGACAACCTCAAGGACAGTACATACCTCAAGGATATCAACCTTCAAGATAGTACATACCCTAGGGTCAACCCCAAGCTCAATATGCTCCTCAAAGTCCTTATCAACCCCAACTTCAGTACATGCCTCAGGGTTATCAACCTCAAGGTTAGTACCCAATTCAAGGTTTCCAACAGCCTTCTGGTCAGTCATCTATACAAGGAGCCGGAAATTTACCACTTACTTATCAACCCTACATTCAACCAGGTTATGGTCCTTACGTTCAACCTTCTGCGGGAAAATACCTCGGAATGAATATGGTGTGGGATCCGTCCCAATATCAACAGCCTATGCAGCCTAATGTGCAGTTTCCTTTTCAACCTAGACAACCTTTGGTTTCTGGTCCAACCTAGCAACCTGTCCAACCTACTATTCAAAATCCCGCACCTAGTTCTGTTCAGCAGTCTGCACCTAGTACACCTCAGACTCTGCCTCAAATTGTTGTAACTGCTGCAACGTCTGTTAAACTTGTAACACCTATTTCTACAGTATCTGTAGCTCCAAGTTCATCTATCCCCGCATCTGTGCAAATCCCTCAAGTCTCTGTACCCCAGTCAGGACCTTAAGTTCAGATGCCTGTAGGACAAGCCGGTACAAGTACGGTTGTCACAAGTCAACCGCAATTCACATATCAATCATACCAGGGACAACCTCAATTTGGTCCCATTTCATAAAATCCAAGTTATCAATATCAATCGTACCCTAGCTATACTTATCAACAGCCTCAACAACCCCATTTTGGTCCGATTAATCTTGGTTATCCGGGAGGTTACACAATTCTTAATGCAAATCCGATTCCCAGTTATCTTGGGTATCCACCTTCTAGAACTGCTTTGGCTACTCAAGGTTTTCGTGACCCTAACCGTCAGTTACCATTTATTGCAACTTTGGATTTACCTGATTTGACGTGCCTTACAAATGATCCAATTTTCTATTATCCGTATTGGCCGCCAATGCCGCATAAGTTGCCCAGTGATATACCCAAATTCGAAGGTAAGTCAGGAGAGGATCCATAAAATCACGTCATCACTTATCACCTCTGGTGTGCGTCTAATTCAATTATTGATGATTTGATTCGCTTACGTCTTCTCCAAAGAACTCTTATTGGTCTTGCTGCAAAATGGTACATTGAGTTACCACGAGGCTCGTTTAATAATTTCAGTCAGTTAGCAACTGCCTTCTTGACTCATTTTCAGTTTCCTGTCAGATACGACAATGGCACAGAACTATTAACTTCACTAAAACAATCCACATCCATGTACATTTATGATCATATTCATGAATGGCGACGTAGAAGGCGTTTGGTGAAAGTTTACATTCCGGATCAAATTTTGGCGAAATGGTTTGTTAAATCATTGTTACCCAAAATCACTGAAGATGTAGTTAAGGCTAGTGTTGTTATTTAAGAGCAAGTAATTGCTCAAGCTCAGTACCTCGACCTCATTTATACGCAATCAAGTACTTTACATGAAAAAATCCTTGACCTTCCAAAACAAGGTCAAATAGTTGCTGCTCCTTCAGGGTCTCATGCCACTGATGGTATGATTGGTACAGTCGATACTGAACGCAAGAAGAAATCTTCAAAGAAATCTTCTCCTATTATAACTTTACCAGATTCCCTGAAAGGAGAATCTTCCCCCAAAATTTTTGTCGACATTCATGTCGTAGAGACATCTACGACCAAATCTAAATCCGATGGTAAAAAGAAAGAGAAGAATAAAAAAAAAAAAAATTCAAAAGAGAAAACTAATAAAAATGAATCCAATGATGAAAAACGCAAACCTCGCTATCCTTGTTACATTTGTGACGAGGATCATTTTACTAAGGAATGTGCACATCGAGCAGAAGTTACAAAATTCGTTAAAGGTTCACAACAACCTGCTCTCTTTAAGGATCCTTTTTCCGAATCAAGATAGTAAGATGGGTGGTTCCACCTCGACTGCCTCAGAAGAGCCAATTTTGATGATGTCTCATGTAAGGATTGAGACACGAGCGCAAGATTATGGTACTAAGAATCCTGTTGATGGTAAAGAAACAAAATCTTCTAGTGAAAATACATCAAATACACCTCCTCATATTTCTGGTCTGCTACAGATCGAGAAACGCAATCCAGAATTAATAATCAAACCACCTGCTAAAGGTGTTATTTGTAAATCAGCTTTCAATCCACATGCGAGAGCTGCTCATAAATACAACATTGTTGAAGACTTAGCTATTTCCCCTTCAGCAATGTTGGCTTTGGAAGTGATGCAATCATGCCCAGCACAACGTAAATTTCTTTTTTCTGCCATATCAGCTATAGATATTCACGATTCTAACCTTATAATATTTGATTTAGAGAATAGTATGCCTCACCTACCTCATCAAATGGCTTTCCAAATTCCAGTGTTAGTAAAAAATAGACAGATCTTTTAGACTGTGATTAATGAGGGAGCTTCAACATGTATTATGTCGATTCAGTGTTGTAAATCGCTTGGTTCTCCTACACTCAACCAATCTCCGACGATTCTTAAGGATTTTGATGGTCGAGGTTTCCACCCTTTTGGTATTTTGCAGGATTTACCCATAGGGGTCGAAGGTAAAACCGTAAATATAGATGTGGAAGTGGTTGATGCCCCTCTAGATTACAACCTTCTCTTGGGTCATATTTGGACTTATGCTATGACTGCTATTGTTTCTTTGGTCTTTCAACTCATAAAATTTCCATATCAAGGAAGGATCATTACAATAGATCAGTTAACTTATTTTTCATCCGACCCAGCCTCTACAGAAACAATCCAGCACGTTGCTAAAGAGGCTATCCCTTATAAGGATGTTGGAGTAGGTTTGATTAAAGATTCTGGTTTACTAGGAACTTTTTCCTTTCCTCCTCCTAACGTATCGCCTTTTGTCGCAACTATTCACATGATTTTGTCAGACACTGTTATGTTCGATGATCCTTGGACCGTACCTTCCGACTCTGAGTTAGATTCAATTGCTGGCATGATGCCTTTGAGTCCATTTTAAATTGTGTACCAGGCTGTACAGTCACTTTCCGACCCCTCTTCAACCGAAATTGATCCAATGAATGGGATCCAGGAGGAATCACTATTTATATCCAGTTCAGCCACATTGACATTTCCTGATCTTGTTCATACTGATGAGCACATTTGTGAATTTTTTCTGTTGATGATTTACCATGGGAAGATCTACATCATCGATCTTTGTTTTTACCCGAAGTAGATCATTTTGAAGATGATTTCGCTTCAATTTTTACTGCCGAATATGTCAAAGAACCTCAGAATCCATTGCGAAATCCTGATTCTGAACTAAATTTGGAAAACATCTCTTGAATGATTCCAATTGACATTTCAGTAAAACCAGGAATAATTGAAAACATTCATATAGGTGCTTGTTGTACTGAAGATGAAATTCAAACTTATAAAGCCCTATTTCAAGAATTTCGTGATGTGTTTTTCTGGTCCTATGAAGAAATACTAGGAATTGATCTGTCAATTGTCGTACATGAAATCAAGACTTACCCGAATGCCAAAACTGTTCGTCAACGTCTACGTCAAATACATCCTAGAAAACCTACTGCTATCAAAGTAGAAATTGAAAAATTACTTCGTGCAGGTTTCATTTATCCAATTCCTTTAACGGATTGGGTATCGAATATTGTTCCTGTGACTAAAAAACAAGGAACAATACGAGTATGTATCGATTATAGGGATATTAATCCATCTTGTCCTAAAGACAATTATCCAACCCCCTATATCGATCAAATAATTGATGATTATGCCGGAAGTGAAATTTTTTCCTTTATGGATTGTTTTTCTGGTTACAATCAAATAAACATACTCCCTGCTGATCAGCCAGAAACAACTTTTATTTTTCCGTGGGGGACGTTTGCTTATTGCAAGCTACCTTTTGGATTGAAGAACACTGGAGAAAATTTTCAAAGAGCTATGTCTTACGCATTTCATGACATTAAGCACATTTTACAGCCGTATCTCGATGATTTACCTGCTCATTCATCGTGTAGGGTCGACCATCTCACTCACTTACGAGCTATCTTTATGAGATGTTGGCATTATCGAATTAGGCTGAATCCACACAAATGTATTTTTTATGTAGAATCAGGTTGCTTATTGGGATTTGTTGTTTCTAAAGTGGGCATTCACGTCGATCCATTGAAGGTCCAAGCTATTGTCAAATTACCTCCTCCTTCGACTTTACGCCAACTCCAAAGTTTGCAGGGGAAAGCAAAATTTTTACGTCGGTTCATTCCTAACTATGTCGAGATTACAAAGGGTTTTACCCGGTTGCTGAAACAGAACATTCCATTATTTTGGGATGAGATCGCTGATCGATCTTTTGATGCACTTAAACACGCGTTGACCCATGCACCGTTATTGCATCCTCCCAACTACAACCAGGATTACATTTTGTACCTCGCTGCTTCTCATTCCACCATTGGGATGGTTTTAGTTCAGGAGGACGAATCTAACACTGAACATGTGATTTACTATCTTAGTCAGAATCTACATTCGACTGAGATCAAATACACACATGTGGAGAAATTGGCGTTGGTAGTTTTTCAAGTTGTCCAAAGATTTAGACACTACATCTTGTTACGCAAAACCACAGTAATTTCTGACTGTAACCCTATGATGTACATTTTAACCAAACAATTTCTAGGGGGCAAGTATTCCAAATGGATAGTCATCCTGCAGGAATTTGACTTGGAATTTGAGAAATCCAAGGCAAAGAAATCTTTGGTATTTGCGGAACTGATGTGTGATTTCCCCTCTACTGATACTGAAACTGTGGC
This sequence comes from Pinus albicaulis, assembly GCA_034641835.2. Taxonomy (NCBI): domain Eukaryota; kingdom Viridiplantae; phylum Streptophyta; class Pinopsida; order Pinales; family Pinaceae; genus Pinus; species Pinus albicaulis. Next base: position 171,504,593 of record CM076575.1, read on the forward strand.
AGAAGAGCCCATTGCGGACGAATCTCTGTTTCTTATCAGTACTCTCGATCCATGGTATGGAGATATTATTGTTTATCTCCAAACCCAATCTTTTCGGCCTAAAATCTCATGATCTCAGCGACGGAAATACGCTTCCAATCCCAAAAGAACAATATTATTGGGGATACACTTTATCGTCGTGGAGCGGATTCTATTTTCCGACGCTGTCTTATTCATGAAGAAGATGCAAAGGTTTTAAATGGCTTCCATTCTAGAGCATGTGGTGGTCATATGTCTGGGTACGCCATAGCCCAAAAGATATTGTGCGCTGGTTATTTCTGGCCATTGTTATTCAAAGATTGTATTTATGCAGTCCGGAAATGCCACAATTGTCAACTTTTTGATCGTAAGATGCGCGCGCCACCTGCTCCTCTTCACCCTATAATTGTGGTTGGTCCTTTTGCAAAATGGGGTATTGACTTTATTACATGTAACCCTCACTCAGCCGGGGGGCATGCGTATATTATCTTAGCAGTAGATTATTTTACTAAGTGGGACGAGGCGATGCCTACATTTTCGGCTGACGGCAAGATTGCTGCAACTTTCGTATTTAATCACATAATTTCTAGGTTCGATGTTCCTCAAGCCATTATTACTGATCATGGAAGTCATTTTAGAAATGTCTGATGACTGAACTGGCAGATCAACTTGGCCTGCGCCATGATAGTTCTACTCCATATTATCCGCAAGCCAATGGTCTGGTTGAAGCCATAAATAAATTTTTAGTCACTATGATTAGACGAATTATTGGTATTCACAAAACGAATTGGTAATCCATGTTATTTTCAGCACTTTGGGCATATCGAACCTCAGTAAAAACATCAACCAGTTTCATTCCCTTTCAACTCGTTTACGGTTTGGAAGTTGTGTTGCCGATTGAATGTGAAATTCCGTCACTAAAATTAGCCATAAAATTACTCCCAGCTACATCTGAAGAGGAGAAACGTTTTTTATACTTAGCTTAGCTGGATGAGAATTGACGAAATGCTGCAATAGCAAACGAGGCTCATGTTAAACAAATAAAAGCTCAGTATGATAGAAGTGTTACCCCTCGAAATTTTTTAGAAGGGGACCTAGTCTTAGTTTATGATCAAGCCAACGATAAGCTAGGAGCTAGGAAATTCGTGCCCATGTGGCATGGCCCTTCCATTGTTAAGAGAAAGCTAGCAAAAGGGGCCTATGAGCTGATAGATTTTGACGGTGTCCCTTTAGATAAACCCAGAAATGGACTTTATCTGAAGCGATATTATGCTTAAAATTGGTGTGGAGATTCTTTATTATATTAGATTTCTTTACTACTGGCGTGTCTTAGATTAGAAAAGCGTGCCTAGTTTAGAAGTGTGTTTTTTTATCACTATTACTGCTTATCTAAGTTTTACTTCTGATATTGCAGATGTCGATGTCTCTTCAAACCTACATTGGTTTTGCTAATGGTGCTTGTTGTAGTACATGGAAAATTTCTTCCGCAGCTTGGGTTATATATTCACCCTCTAACGAGTTAGTATCCATGCATGGGGTAAGCCTTGGTCAAACAACGAATAACATTGCCGAGTATAGTGGAGTGATTGAGTTATTATCTGAATCCATATCATTTAGAATTCGGAGTTTGATTGTTAGGTTGGATTCTGAACTTGTAGTATTACAGCTTAACAGGGTTTATGCCATTAGAAATCCAGTGTTATTACAGTTATTTTTAAGAGTTCGTCTCTTGGAAAGTGAATTTGATTACATTGAATATCAACATATTCCAAGAGATTTAAATACATTAGCAGATGCAGTTTCTTCTAGTATCATAAATCGACATTTGCAATGATCAAAACAGTAAAACAAACAACATTCATAACATGTACACAGATAGCCGGTAAATAGTGATATATCATAGTATAGAAGTGTTTTCAAAAAATATACATCGTCTTCGATGATAGGTTGGAAACACCTTATGATCGGAAAAATGATAACAAAAAAAGTCAAAAATATGAGTCTACGACATGATCATCCCATCACTGATGGTGATCACGATAAGAGACCACTGCCCGGGCCACCCTACATAGGAACCTCCTAAAAGGTCCCGGAACACCAATCACGTATCTCTGCAATCTGAGTGGAATCTCATCTATGTCCGTCTCTGGAATATCTAGAGTCAAATGCTCTAGGTGATGCTCTAAATCAGACAGGATTTTTGCTGATTGGCCTACTGGGGCTGGTGTGGTTGCAACTGGTTTTCTTCTTTCATAAGGTTGGAGATGGGCTGGTCACCGTGGGCCCACATCTGCATTAAAAAAACTTTTGGTTATTAATTTTCAAGACGATAAAAAAAATAAAAAAATAGAACTTAGAATTTGTTGAAAATGATTTTACCTGATTCATACCACTGTTCCCCTACTGGGAGAGTCATCTCTCGGTCGCCGCGGAAATCTATCCCGGCATATGGAAAATCCTCTATGACAAAAATTTGGCGGTCCAGCCAACGAAAATATGAAGGAGGAAATCGAACAATCTCAGCGCCCTCAATACCGTGACGGGCCATTAATGCAACGCAATGTACCATCCTAGGTTCTCGAGGTTGACCGACATCGACAGGAATACTCTGCGGAGCTAACATGGGGATCCTCTCTAGAGGAAAAATGACCATGATGGATCCATATCCAAATTTATTTAGTTTTCCATTTTTCGCTCTAGTTAGTTGGCCTTTTAAATTGGCCAACACAACTTCGCACCAGTCGAAAATGGTGCCTCGAAAACAGTCCACAACAATGTGCATCTGGGAACCGGTAGCCACATACAGTGCTACACTCCCACACAGTCTGGTAATAGTAAATGCAATAACTTTCAGCTCGGGATGGATGATATTTTTTATATCAATCCGTTTGTCCATGGGGTCTGCCTCATCATTACAGAATTCTTGTCGAAGACTAGCGATAGTTTCGCCATCTGGCCTAGTCCCAAACAAGGAAAGTTGTTCACCCCTCTTGGACAAACCAGTCAGAAAATAAATATCCTCCAGCTCAATTTCGAGCCGATGGCCACCAATAATGAAACATTGGTCCTGTACATTCCACCTGTTTACCAGCCATGTCAGGAGATCTACCTGTGCCCTCATGCCCTGGATGGCCCAGAATTTATACAAACCACATGCTCTTAATGCCTGAATTGTAGGCAAATGGAGCATTGCGGTGTAATTCACATCCTCATGCTCACGTTCTCTCCAAATCAACATCTTGTTAATCCTAAAATGCATAAAAAGATATGTTAGAACAATCTAATTTGAAAATTTTTGGGCAGCAAATGAGAAATTTGATTTTGAAATATAAAAATGCGGGGACCGCACTTTGTCTTCGTACACAGTGCGTAGGAACGCACGCACTCTGTCGAAAAAGTGCGGACCCACGACTTTTTTCAATATAGGAAAAATTCGGGGTCCGTAGGGCCCATGTGTGGCACCTGCGGACCTCCGCGAGTGATTTCTTAAACTATATTTTTCCCTTAAAAATAAAATATAAAGCCTAAAAATGAATTGTAAATGAATGAAATGCAAGATTGAGAGGTCATGGTTTTCCTGGGACTGACGGTTCTCGATTTTGTCAGACGGATTTTCTAGAATCTTCACAGGAACTTTTTTACCCAAAAGCTTCTACTTTTCACTCTGAACTTGAACAGTAGAAATGAGATTGAAAAAGTCCTTTTTATAAGTTTTTTCGAATAGATGAATTTTTAATTTGTTTATTTTTCACTTTAAAAAGGGTATTTTTGAAAGCATTTTTACTTATCTTAAACAGGTATTTGTAATGTTTCAATTTTTTGTGCAGAAATTGGATTTTTTAGGAGAATTGATCATTTTTCAACAAAGAGCATACTTTTATCACTTTTTCGGACTCTTTCAAAAAAATTTACGAAAAAGTGAAACATTGGAGTTTTCTTTTAAGCCCTTTTCAAACTCTCTAAACATTAAAATATTGCCGAGCACTTGATTATTCGAACTTGTTAAAGTAGATGAATAATCGTCCCTTCAGTATAAGTTTACCCCTTTTACGAACTGAAATGGAATATTTACGAAAAAGGTATACGTTGACCAAATACGGTCAATAGAGTTATCTCCTGCATTATTTTATCCTTTTTCAGGCTTGAGAGACTAAATTTACGAAAAATTACACCCATGGAGTTCTCTTAATTTTTTTCTTCTGACTCCCTAAAATTGAAAAACACCAAGTTTCTCCTATAGTGGACTCGTTAAAATTTAACAGTAAAGGACCTGTTCAATTTTAAACAGGAATGAACCACTCCTTCTTAGAGTTTGAATCTTAAACTAAGTTGGACTCATCTGAAGGATGAGCTTATAAACAAGAAAATTTTATCCTCCTCAAGCTTTTCAAAAATAAAGAGGTACTTGCCAGAAATAGTGGGGGAAAAGAGAGAAAAATGAACTTGTTTGTTGTATTTTGATTTTTCGAAAATCTAGTTAACCACTTTTGAACACGACACTTACATTCACCTGGGTTGGGAAATCCTTTGCCTAAAAGTTAATCAAACCTCATTAAAAGTCTTCATCTAGTTTCTGGGTATTAGCTTTGGGTCAATTGTTACCAAGCCATCTGTAGTGTCGTTATGTGTTCAAGAGGAAAGTTCAAATAAACCATTCATCTGAAAAATATCTGTCATCCATTTTTGACCATCCCTGAGTCATTCCTTGCCAATATATTTTCAAAACTTGATCTATGATCTCATGTTGTAGGCTTGCCTACGACGGATCACTTTCTATCGACGACAACTCATTATCTAGGAACTTCATCTAGAAATCGTTATTACCTTGAAATTTGCATGCCTCAATGGCAGGTTTCTCGCCTTCGACGATAGGTTGCATCATTGACCTTCGATTGAATGATTCTGTGACATGTTCGACTTCAGCTCATTCATTAACATTTCATGGATTGCAGTGAGTACTTTGAGAGCCATTGACATTACTGGCGGTTACTCTCACACTTGTTAACAATTTGCATCACTGACTAGTAATTAAGTGGTTTCTACCATGTTCGACTTCGACACATTCATTCACATGGATAGAATCGTACTAGTTCGAGATGTGGAAATGAAGACCCTGGATCTAGTTTCTAACATCCAGGCTGTGAGGAATTTTTTTATCATTTATACAGTGGACTATTTATAAACAGATGGCTGCATCCATACTGTGTCTACACATTTCTGTACTGTGAAGTACTCAAAATCATTCCTGTATCAGAACAATTTGAATCAATTTCTAGTTAATTTTGATCTGAGTATGGGAATGCCTACCTTAGTAATGATATGTATATATATATATATATATATCTTGCATTGAATGTTTTTATAGGCTCTTACTAGGGTTTCCACAGGATGATCTTTGAAATGATAAAGTACTGCACTCTTCATATATGACAGACTTCAGCATCATCTATTCCAAACATTTCACTTTAGGGGGCAATCTGTTACACTGAAAATTGTCATCCTGACATTCTGCTATGTGTATGAGCTCATTATTACTCATACTTCTCCCTTTGCAGGTCTAACATATCAGTTCCTCATGTCAAGCCTTGAAAATCAGAGAAAAGTTCCTAAAAATCTCCTAAACTTTCGTGTCGCACTTTCTCTCTATCTTTCTTGCGGTCCCGCACCTAATGTTCAGCTCTCTTTCATACCTAAACACACTTTCTATGTGCTAAAGGTGAAAACCCCTATAAGATAAAAAATGTGCAAGTAAATTCCAAAAATCTCAATAAAATTAAATTCCAGAAGCTTCCAGAAGATATCTTGCGGTGGTAGAACCGCTCTTATGAGGCGCATGTATCCCTTACCTTATGGAGCTAACCCCTTGATGTGAGGAGCTTATCCGTTTGAAGGAGGATTCTATGCCTTCATAGTTGGAACATAAAACCTCCTCTTTTCCACTATAAAAGGAGGCCTTGGGTAGCCTCAAAGGGAGTTCAAGCTTTAGAATATTTGAGGTTAAGTGCTATTGAGAGTCAGGCTCAGTTAACTAAGACTTTTGTGAGGAGAGATTACATACATCTATTCGTCTTGGTTGGAGGAGTGCAGAGCTTATCAAAGTAGAGGAGAATCGTGCTTCGGACCTTGGGAAGGCCTGTACAACATCAAGGCTCAGGTTGTAAGGTTTTCCTTCTTTTGAAATTAATACAAATATACTCATTTTTCTCAATAAGCTTTCAGTTAATGGTTTATTTCATAGATCCCTTGATCAATATGATAAGCATGGTTTATGATGATTTCTATACAGTTGCTATGTAATATTTTGATTGTTTGTGACTGCAGGTTTACGAGGAAAACTCCTTCAAGTGCACGAGGGACAACAACGACTTCAAACAAGCGCTGGACATACGGTAAGTCTTTTACACCTCTATAGAGCTTTTCGTAGATCATATATGCTTAGAGAAAGATTAGTTTATTTGGTTGTTTGTTGCTAGATACTTTTAGTACTAGGGAGATCGTTCTTGTCTGCAAGATGGATTAATCCACACAACACAACTGCTGCTCCATGATTCTTCTTGTTCTTCTTTTGTGGACAATTAGTAGTAATATGCCCATGTTCGTGACAATGAAAACACTTCACTTGGATATATCCAGCTTCTTGCCTTTAGACTCAGATTTAGAATGGAATTTCCTCCCCTTCCTCTTCTTCGCCTTGGCAGCCAAAGGACAATCCTATTCATCAATATGCTTTTATGAAGAGCCATCTCTGGTGTTCTGCCTGAACTCGTCCTACACCAAATCTGACCACAGTCGTTCCCAATATGAAAATTTTTCCTCTTCGTTGACAGAGTCTTCATAACTATGCCAATGCTTAGGAAGTCCCAAGAGAGCCAAGCTCACCAAATCATCATTAGCAAAAATTATTCCCACACTCCCAAGTTCATCCCGACATTGGACAAACTTCGTGAGATACTTTGGAATGGTGTCACCCTTTTCCATCTTGATGTTTCTGTGTTTATCTTTGAGCGCCAATTTCATATGATCGCTGCTTATTTGTAATAGATCCATAAAATCCTTCCACATAGCATATGATTTGGCTTTCCCATGGAGTCTTGAGAAAATGTGGTCTCATACTCCCTCCAACGAAATCCTCCTCGCCTTTGCCACTTTCTTTGGCCAAGCATCAATATTGGTAGTACCTAACGAAGCAGGCTTAGGAACATCATTGTCAATGAATTCCTTCAAGCCATTGTCTTCAAGTACTACCTCAATCCTTCCCTTCCGAGCAATGTAGTTCGAGCTTCCCTCGAGTGCATACTCTAACCTCAAGCCATTGAAATCCATTTCAATCTTGAATCAGCTGTAGCACCAAGAAAGTCTTTCTGCAAATTCGAATTCTTTCCACCAACAAACTCAGCTCCTGCTTCACTTCTGCAATTTCTTGTGCTCTAATACCATGTAGAAATTATACGAAATACATGTATATATTGGATTCTCCTGATCTAAAAATTTTCTATTGTTAAATACAAAATCAGTTCTACAAATCTTTGTGGAATTAAAAATACAATCGTCAGTTACAATATCATGAAGAAAGATCAATCACACACAACACAGATAATTTCCCAGGGAAATATTATAGCTAAAAACCCCAATATATTCTATTGTATATTATGTCATGGATCATGAAACAATTACATACAAAGCTCCAGTACAAGGGCCCTCAGTACATGAGCTAATTGTCTCACACTTTCATACATAAATTGGCAAGTTCCTTAGCTAATTTAATGTCTCCAGACAACCTACCTCCACTATGCAATCCTTGCTGATAGAAATCCCTGAATGAATGAAATATTTCCTACCTTTCCTGCGCAATATTCATGGGCACATCCAATGTGTGTGTGCTTTCATGTGTGCAACCGTATAATGTCACAAATGATAGTATACTTCCCTTTCACCTAGAACTCAACTGGGTCTCCACTAGATCTGACATGCATGCAGTTAATAATAGTAAATACTCAGTTTCATGTGAGACCACTAATTTTGAATTAATTAATAATTAATTCAGTTGATCTCTCACTAGTGTGTCTTCAGTTACAACTAGCACAACTGAGTTTAACTCACTTAACTGAGTTAAAATACTTTATAACTTGAACAACTGCATTTCCAACTTGGTTACAACTTCGATCACTAGTTCCAACTAATTCAACCTACATGTCCCACCAACCAACCACTTAGCTCGAAATTCCATTAAATAACTGAGTTTCCACTTCAGTTAACTATTTCCAAGTACTCATTGAGAATAGATTATAGTTTATTCTCCAACTAATATTAAGGGATAATAATAGTAGACATGCATATATAAATAGAAATGCATTCTATAAATAGATTATGCACATACATCTATAAGGAGACATACACCTAAAAATAGCTTGAGGCTCCATCCTAGTGTAGGTGCTTAATTTTCACTAGGATCTTCTTGTTGAATCTCAACATAGCCTCGACAGGGTTACCTTTTAACCATCAATGATTCAGTATCCCATCCATCTATTATTACAATATTTTTGAGATAAATTCTTAATCATTTAAAAAAAAATTCTTGTTCTTAAAAATTCATTGTTTTGGTTTGAAGACCAGGGAGTGACAATGCCATTAACTAGTTAATATTAGACTAAACAAGCTAGCTCGTGATGAGACTGCTTGTCTTATGATTATTTAATAATCATAAGCCATTATCTTAGTTTGATATGAAGCAGTGGTAATGTCAGTTCATTATTTTTCTATGATCATGGTAAGCAGGCTTGTGATGAGACCCCTTATCCTTTTAAGCTTTTTATATTTTTGAATTGCACTCTAGAAAACACATAATTAATGAATGGGGAGAATCATTGACTCCCTAAGAGTTTTGGATGCCAATTTAGAGTTAAAGATGCTTAGTGACAATTAGTCTTTACTTTGTAAAGATGAACCTTTTATGATTGGTAATAGAGTAAAAAGAATTTACAAATTTTTAGGTTTGAAAAGTTTACAATTTCAATGGAAAATATTTCAGAGTTATATAGTATTCGTCCATTTTTCAAGTTTGTAGTTATTTCCAGAAAAAAATATTCTTCAAAAATAAAAAGTCATAAAATGATTTAGAGGTGTTGCGAAAAGCCAAAATTATGTAATAAAAAATTATTATTCTAAAAATATAAAAGTATGAGTATGGTACATTTAGAAGAAATTTTTTGCTAATAAAAGAAATTTTTCAAAATCAACCCATTGACAGGAAGAAAATATTTCTCCCTTGAAGATCTTGTACCATGAAGGTTGATGGGACAATTTGTTCTGTGATTGGAAATTTTTTAAGCCACATTCTTTGGAATTTATATGCTCGCCTTTTTCCTCATGTGCCTTGTACCACTTAAGGACGAGGTCTCCAACCTAAAAGGATTTTGGGGAAAAAAAAATTTCATTGAAAGAATTTTTTACAATCTACTGATGTTGAGCATGAGTTACTTTGGCCTTTTCCTTTCATCTTCCAGTTTAAGGATCTGAGACATTATTAACTGTAAGGAAGAAGAAGTTATTTCATCAATAAAATGAGCTAGGGCTAATGAGGGAAGAGATAAATTTGATGGAATTACAACTTCTTTCCCATAAACTAGATTGAATGGAGAAGTGCCTATAGAGGCCTTATGAGTAATCTGATCTGCCCATAGCGAAAATGTTAAAGAATTATGTCAATTTTTCTGGGTCTGATCAGTAGTATTTTTTATTATTCTTATGACATTTTTATTTGTTGATTCTTCCAAACCATTCCATTATGGATATTAATTAGAAAAATATTTAAGTTTAAAACCTCTTTTGAGATCAAATTCAATCATACTATTACATGAAAAATAAGATGCATTATCGAACATAAGTGCGTTAGGTAAGCCAAACATAGTAATAATGAATTGGTCAATAAATTCAATGATGGCTTCAGAATTAGCTACCTTTAGTGAAACATATTCCACCCACTTAGTAAAATAATCCATTGTAGTGAGAATGTATTTATGTTGTTTGGATGAGTTAGGGACAATATCACCTATGATATTTAGTCCCCATTGCTCAAAAGGTTGTTCAATGTTGACCGGTTGCAAGTGTAAGGCTAGTTTTCTTTGTCTTCCAGCAAAAGTGTGGCATGTTTTACATTTTCTCACATATCCATGAGAATATTTGAACAATGTTTTCTAATAATATCATGCATGAATGATTTTGTGTACGGTTGTTTCTCCTCCAAAATTTCCACCTCCGGGTCCATCATGGAGTTCCTGCAAAACCTTCTACGCTTCATATTTTTCAAGGCATATTAATAGTACATAGTCATAGATTTTCCTACATAAAACATTATCAATTATATGATATTGATTAGATTTCAACCTTAAAGCTCTTTTTCTTTTATAATTGAGTTCTGTGGGAGCATATACATTTTTTAAATAAAATATAAGATCAACATACTCTGATTCAGAGTCATTCAGGCATACCTCAACAATGTGTACAATGTTACCTGACTCTTCATCATTTGATATGTTGTATGCCCCATATAGTAATCTGTAGAGACTTGACCCTCCGAAAATTTTGGTTGGTTTCATGTCAATGTCATATTCCTGCAGAGAAGTAACCCAATTTTCCCTATTTTCTCTGAGTTCCTTTTGAATAAGCAGTTGCCTTACTATCGGAAATGGAACTATTATCTTAGTGTGAGTCTTTAGGAGAAAAGGATTAAAATTGTTTAAATATTTGTAAACAACAAAGGCTTGTTTCTCCACTTCTGAATAATTTATTTCAACACCTTGAATATTTGAACTAAAAAATGAAATGGGTGCTTCAATATTTTTTATCAACAATTTGTGTTAACACAGCAACATAAGATGTTTCGGAAGAAAAAGTATATAAAATGAAATGATTATAAAAATATGGGGTAGTTAAAGAAGGAGAATTTATGATGGATTTCTTTATTATATCAAAAGCTTCTCTTTCATTGTGTCACCATTTAAAGAGTGTGTTTTTCTTAATCATTACTTGGAATGGTAAAACAATTTGCGAAAAGTTTGGAACAAATCTCTTAACAAAATTTATGTATCCTAAAAAAAACTGCATGGATTTCTTGTTACGGGGTAGAGAGATTTTAGAAATTGCCTTTATCCTTTGTGGATTTGTGAAAATGCCTTCTTTTTACACAATAAATCCTAAAAGTTTTCCTTCACATAAAGCGAAATAAGACTTTTTTGGATTTAATGAAATTTCATGTTTTAAACAACGTTCAAGTATTTTATTGGGATCATAATAGTGTTCATTTCTTTTCTTTGAATAAATGGTTATATCATCTAGGTGTAGAGCCACAATTTTGTTTATTAGTCCTCTGAAAGCAATATCCATTTCTCTTTGAAAAGTCACTCCTACATTTATTAGACCGAAACACATTTTATAATAAGCATAAGTGCCTCATTTAGTTATAAATGTAGTCTTTAACCTATCTTCAGGATGAAACAGAACTTGATCATAGCTTGAAAATCCATCAAGGAAAGTCATTAATTCAGATCTAGCAACTGCTTGCAGAATTTTTTTCCATAGGTGGTAATGGAAAATTTCCTTTTAGGTAAGCTTTGTTTAAGTTCCTAAAATCTATACAAATGTGAATGTAAACATTCTTCTTCCTAACAGGGAATAAGTTTGAAACCAAATTTGAATGCGTAACAGGGAAAATGATCTTAGCCTTAAGGACTTTATTCAGTTCAGATTTGATTTGACTTTCAAGATCGGGGTGAATTTTCGTAACTTTTTTGTACAGTCTTCTCAGTGGATGCCATTGGGATAATATGTTGGATAATGGAGGTATCATACGTCTTTATGTCTTCATATTTCCATGCGAAAAATTTCTTGTATTTCTTTAGTAAATGAATGAAGGTTAATCTTTCATCAGACAAGAGATAAGGACCTAGATTGATATTCTGAGGATTGAGATTGTGCCAAGGTTTACTAGGTCAAACCTTAAAGATGAACTTTGTAGTTTAGAATTATTAACCTTGTTAAATCTGTCTTGGAGATCGTAAATATCTTCAATTTTAACCACATATTTATTTATGGAATTCTCATCAGTATTTTGATTCAATTTTGTTTTAGGTTCATCTTCATCGATTAGTTGATCATCATATGACCCTTTTGATGTGAGAAAGGTTAGAGCATATTCATCGTCATTAAATAGTATCAGGTTAGTGACATTATCAATAACATATTGGAAAAAAATCAATTCTATAGAAAACCTATCTGGCCTATAATCCTTAGAAGGAATAAGTCTGGATGCTACAATAGCTATAAAGTTAGCGCTTGCATTTTGGAGCCTTGGAATAGATGAGATATCGAATGCTAAGAAGTGTGAGGTAAGATATTGTAATAATGAATGGTAATGTTTAAGATGACCAAAAATACAGTGAAAATTATTTCTTACCTGTTTGATAATTACTCCAGAGTCACCATATAATTGAAGATATTTGACGCTGAGGTCTATTGCTTTGTACAAGCCTTGTACAAGTGCCTCATATTATATAGTATTATTTGTGCATTCAAATTCTAGCCTACATGCAAGCATTGTATTTTCTCCTTCCGGACTAATTAGTATGCAACCATCTCTTACACCTTCATTGGATTTTGATCCATCGAAGTATAATGTCCAAAATTATGTTTTAACACAAGGACTATCTACGACGTTTATACATTTGGAAGAGCATGATTAAGAATTTTTTTTGATGTGAGAATTAACTGAGTGGATAAGAAATGGAGATTTGTGTGCATTGAAATTACCTAAAAAGATTCAGTAGAGTAATTTCCAAGAATTTTATTTGTAAAATCCATGGGTTTATTTTCATCCTTGAAGTCAGTTACTAAATATTTCATGTGTATTTCATGGTCAAATTGAATTTGATTTGGCTTACCATTGTAAGGAAGCCACATATGAGACCAATCAGTGGAAAAATAACCATGAATATTTTCTTAGCAATCTCTACTCAGAATTAAAACGTAAAAGTTAGGAATATCAACAACTAAAATATCAATTAATTGATAAAATTTTGAATTAGATGCTAGTCTGATGGGGACATAATTCATTTCTCCTATTACCATGACTTTGGTTCTGTTGAGAAACCAACTCCAAAAATAGAAGAAAAGAGATATCGAAGCCTTAGAAATAAGCCACTTCAAGGTGGAAACCTCCAATACATTACATGAATGAACAATTCTTGGATGATACAAATGACAAAACCTCCTTTCTATATATATGAATCCATGGGGCCACAATGTAATCCTAGGCAACCTAACAATAATAATTTAAGGGCACAATAATAACAATATGGATGTTACAGTCATACAACAATAACAATAAGGGGGTTACACTAACAACAATAAGGGACTATACTAGTAATATAGGGACCTAAAATGCTCCTCTCCTTCAAAAAGGTGTTGTCCTCAACATTTGAGTAGCTCTGGGTGCTTTTGTATGAAATTCTCATCCTCCCATGTAGAATCCTCAGTGGGTAAGTTCTTCCATTTGATGAGATACTCTGAAATTGATCGATTTCGTAGTTGTTGAGTTCTTGTTTCCGTGACTGCTTCAGGTTCGAATATGGTTTTTCCTTCCTCATCAAGTTTTGGAAATATTGCTTGAACTGGAAGTTTGTCCCCTATAACCATTTTTGAGCATGAAACATGGAAAAATGGATGCACTCACGAAGAAGCAGGAAGCTCCAATTTGTATGCCATAGTACCAATATTTTGCAAAACCTTGTAAGGAACATAGTACTTTGGGGATAATTTATTATCCTTCTTAGCTTGCTTGAGGGACATTTTTTTGTATGGTTGTAGCCATAAAAATACCGAGTCTCCCACATCAAAAATTCTCTCACTGTGATGTTGATATGCCTATTGTTTCATTCGATTTTGTGCCAAATTTAGGTTATCCTTTAAGAGTTGGAGAACTTATTTTTGATGCTCGATGTAATACTCCACTGCTTGAACCCTAGCATTTTCCATTAAAGAAGATGTGATGGATGGTGGATGATATCCATAAAGTGCCATAAATGGGGTCATTTTTGCTGCAGTATGGAAGGAAGTGTTATACCACCATTTAGTGAGGGGTAGCCACTTGAACCATTGTGCTTGCTTATCAGATACAAAACAACGAAGATATCCTTCCAAAAATTTATTCACTATCTCTGTTTGACCATCAGATTGAGGATGATAATATGAGCTATGAGCTAGTTGAGTACCCAAACAAGAAAATAATTCCGTCCAAAAATTTCCTAAAAAAATGGGATCTCTATCACTTACAATAATCTTCGGGTTTCCATGTAGCTTTTGAATTGTTTCCATAAATGCAGTAGCAACTTTACTTGCTTTAAATGGATGAGATAATGCACAAAAGTGTGCATACTTGGTAAGTCTATCAACTACCACCATGATGAAACTCCTTCCTTCGGACTTAGGTAAACCTGTCATAAAATCCATTGGAATCACCTCCCAATGTTGACTTGGAATGGATAAAGGTTGTAGAAGACCTGGGGTCTTAATTCTCTCAACTTTATTTTGCAGGAAAATCAAACACTGTGCCACAAAATTTTGAATATCAGATTTAAGGCCATCCCAAAAAAATTCTTTCTTCACCCTATGGTAATTTTTTAAAAATCTCGAACGTCCTCCTAAAGGAGAAGTGTGCAACTCCAAAATAATCTTTTGTTTTAGTTGGGAATTCTTGAAAATATATAAGTGGTCTTTGTACCATAAGGAATCATTTTTCCAACTAAATTTATTATATGTACTAGGATCTTGCTCCAACTTTTGAATGAGAGTCCACACTTCTTCGTCCTTCTTACATTCATCCCTTGCTTTGGTTATCCAATCAGGTTGGATAATTGAAATGGCACAAAGCAATGCTTCCACCTCTTCATCCTTTCTTGAGAGTGCATCTGCAACAACATCTAGCTTCCCTTTTTTGTAGACTATTTCAAAGTCATAACCCAACATCTTTTTCACCCATTTTTGCTACTCTTCTGAAGATATTCTTTGTTCCAAAAAGTGTTAAAGATTATCATGATCAGTTTTTACCTTGAAGTGTCTTCCCATTAGGTAAGGTCTCCATTTCTTTAGTGCATGTAGTATTTCCAACATTTCCTTCTCATAAATAGCCTTTTGTAAATAATTTCCTTTGATTGAACGACTTTCAAAAGCAATGGGTCTTCTTTCTTCCATTAAAAAAACACCAATTCCATTTCCTGAGGCATCAGATTCCACAATAAAGGTTTTTTTAAAGTCTGGCGTAGAGAAGACTGGTGCTAGGCACATTGCCTCTTTAAGATGTTCAAAGGCCTTAGTTGCTTCAGGAGTCCATGAAAATGCATCTTTCTTCAATAATGTTGTTATAGTTGCTGCTATTATCCCATAATTCTTAACAAACTTGCGATAATACCATGTTAACCCAAGAAATCTGCACAACTACTTTAGGGTTGTGGGGACTTTCCATTCCTTAATGACTTTAATTTTTTTAGGGTCTACCTTAACACCCTCATGAGATAAAATAAGACCGAGATATTCTACCTCTTGTACTCCAAAAAAACGTTTGCATGTTTTTTCATATAATTGTTTCTCCTCCAATAGTTTGAGCACCCTGTCAACATGTTGAACATGATCCTTCCAAGACCTGCTATAGAGTAGTATATTATCAAAAAATACTAGCACAATTTTTCTAAGGAAGGGTTTGAAAATGGAATTCATCAACCCTTGAAATGTAGAAGGTGCATTGGTAAGGCCAAAAGGCATGACCAAAAATTCATAATGACCCTCTTGGGTTTGAAATGCTATTTTTGAAATATCTTCAGTCTTCATTCTAATTTGATGATATCCTGAACGAAGATCCAACTTGGTAAAATAAATTGCTCCATGTAATTCATCCAATAATTCATCAATCACAGGAATGGGAATTTTCTCTTTAATAGTGAGCTTATTGAGCTCCCTATAATCCGAACACATGCGCAATGATCCATATTTCTTGTGCACCAATACTACTGGAGTAGAGAAAGAACTTTGACTAGGTTGGATTATACCAGCCTCTAACATTTCTGCAATCATACGTTCAATTTCGCTCTTTTGGACATAATGATATCTGTAAGGCCTGATGTTTGGAGGAAAACTTCCTAGAATCAAATGAATAGGATGATCATGATCATGAATAGGTGAGATTCCTTTGGGAGTATCAAACACCTTGGAATGATTGTCGTAGAATTTTTGGAGATCTGGAGAAATAGATGATTTTGATGTTGGAACTTCCAGTGAGCATAATTGTGCAATTACGCCTCGTTTTTATTTCTTCAGAAGCTTTGTCATGACATTAGAGCTTATTATATTTCCTGGCTTCCCTGTGATACCCCATAATTCGATTTCCTTTCCTTCCGAAAAAAGTTTCAAGAAAAGTTCTTGAAAATTAAAAGCTACCATCCCCAAAGATTGTAACCATTGTACTCCTAGTACAACATCAACACCTCCTATTGGGATGGAAAGCATTGGACTATTCAATACATATTCCCCCATGGCTAGCTTGATATTATGGCATTTTCCAGAGCAATTTATAGTTCCTCCATTCACAACCATCACTTGACATTCAAGTGCTAGGCATAGGAAACAATTCAATTCCTTGGCTACCTTACAATGAATAAAATTATGGGTACTGCCCAAATCAATTAACACTATTACCTTTTTCTTCTTGATATGTCCTTCTATCTTGAGATTTCTAGGAGTGGTAATTCCTGCCAATGCATTACATGATATGGTCAGACGCATTTCTTCTTCTTCTAGGGTTTCTTCCTGGTGTATATCCTCTACTTTTGAAATTTCTTCTTCATTTTCTTCTCCTCTTCACAATCTATGTAAAATAATTTCTTCTCAGCGCACTTATGACCTTTAGTGTATTTTCTATGACAACTCTAGCAAATCCCTTTTGCTCTTTTTTTTTTCCAATTTTTATGGTGTCAACCTTGTAGGTTGTGGAAGTCTAGGAGTAGCAACACTTCCATCTTTATAGATGTGAGTGGTAGGCTTCCTTGTCACCATAATTTTACATTCAATTTTTCTTGCCAACTTGAATGCCTTCTCCAATGAATCAGGTTCCCAAACGCGGACTTCATGTTGCATTTTTCCTTTAAAGTCCCTACGAAGACATCAATCCTAGGTTCCTTTGGAATATGAGTTACCCTTATATTCAATTTTTGGAAGTCCTCAATGTGCTCTGGCACTGAACCCTTTTGTTTGAGATTTACCAATTGGATAAAGAAGGTATTGATTTTTGTATCCTCATAATGTGCTATCATTTGCTATGTAAAAATTGACCAGGTGACAATTTTTTTACTAGAGAAAAGCCATCGATACCATACAAATGTATTTTGTTCTAAATTTAAAGTTGAAATGTGTAACTTTTGTGCGTTTTGCACATTATTGAGATCAAAATATTTCTCCATCTGTAGTATCCATGTTACGGGATCCTTGCCATCTAACTTCCTCATATCCATCTTTGGAATATGGTGGTTCTTCCATCCAATATTAGTTTTTATGAAATCACGATTAGCATTTATTTTGTTCTCATCATGAGTTTCCTCTACTATATTTTTTCCATTAGGAAACATTTCTTGTATCAAATTCGTCAAACCTTCCATGTCTGTTTTTATATCATTCTTCATGTTTTCCATGTTGTCTTTCAATTTTTCTTCCATGTCATCCATCTTAGCTTCCATTCCAGCTTCCATGCCATCCATCTTAGCTTCCACGCATTTATTTAAACCATCCATCTTCGCTTCCACGCCTTTCTTCAAAACTTCCATTTCATTTTTTGTTTCACTTTGCGAGAGTGAAATTTGGTGCACTTAATCTTGTAATTTTGATAGATCATGTTGCAATTCTTCATCTTCACGAGTCATAGTAGAGTACTCTGAGGGCTTAATGGGCGTTGAATTTTTTTTAGGAGGCATTTCAAAACCCAATACTTAAATATATCCTAAATAGACCCTTGGAATCACTTCAAACTGATTTTTTTTTTTTTTTTAATTTCAGATATTCAATATCTAAAATTTAACACTGAGGTAGCCCTCTGAATTCTATTTCGAATGCCACAGGTTTGACCTAATTTGGATTCTTGAAGACAAATTTGTTCCCAATCTCCTATGATGACCTAATTATGGACTCGTCAGTAGAGTAAACTTGTATGACTTGCCACATGTCATTGTTTCCTCCTTCGACTATGAAATTGATAGACATGAAACTACATTCCGTGTGCTTATGGCCACAGTTTACAGAATTCCAATCTGATGCCCAGAGAGAGAGTTATGAAGATTTTCCCACAACCACCTCTTTGAGATGAAATTTGGGAGCCTGCAAAAGACCTAACTTCCACAGACCATATCTCCGAAAATATCGCTAACCAATATCTTAAATTGTGCGATGGTGTTCCTCATAACTTTGGCTTCGCACTCTAAAAATTTCAATTTCTGAACCTTCGTAGAAACAAATCTATAGCGAAAATTCCATGAAGACCTCTTTGGAGCAGTGAAACCTAGAATCCAAAGCTCTGATACCGAAAGTTGAGAAACCAGATCCAAAAATAGAAGAAAAGAGATATCAATGCCCTAGAAATAAGCCACTTCGAGTGGGCAACCTCTAATACATTACATAAATGAACAATTCTTGGATGATACAAATGACAAAACCTCCTTTCTATATATATGAGTCCATGGGGACACAATGTAATCCTAGTGTGGCCACAATGCAATCATAGCTGACCTAACAATATTAATTGAAGGGCACAATAATAACAATATTGGGGATACAGGGGTACAACAATAAAAATAAGGGGGTTACACTAACAACAATAAGTGACTATACTAGTAATATAGGGACCTAACAGGTTTTATCTAATTGCACAATGTGTACTGCAAAATTTTAAGGAACAATATTTAACTTCAAACAAATAGAATACAACATGATATTTGAATAAAATCTAGATTCTATTATAAAATTATGCACATTTTTGTTAAAAAATTCAAAAGTCAAAAGGAAAGGAGGAGTGTGCGAATTAAATTTGTCTCCGATTACAATAACATCGTTTGCGTCGACTTTTTCAGATGAATCGGTGGGAGGTTTTCCAACTCCTTTTGAGGCTTTGGAAGCAACAGGCATAGGTAAGGGTGAAGCAGGGACTGTGTTCAGTTCTTTCAGTAATATTTTATGTTATTGCTTTAATTTACTCACCTCATACATTGAGATATTTTCCTTAACTTTCTTCATATCTTCCACTATATTATACTCAATGGTATCTGAGGCAACTAAGGTCTTTGATGTGGATGGAATGGTAGAAGAAATTGGGCTTGTTTGAGGAGGATGAGTATTTTTGTTAACCACTTCATCCTTAACAACAGGGGATGAATATTTTTTTCTTATGAGGAGACTAAGGGAGACCAGTAGAATTTTTACTTCTACTGTTAACTGGTAGTGCCTCATGTTCATCTTCATTATCGGATGTACGAAGAATAAAGTTTGATAATCCATGAACTTCAACTAATTCTTCATCAAGTGATTCATTTGTAGTTAATATTGTTTCATCCCCATATTCTTCTTGATCTTATTTATCATTTGATATTAAATTTGGAGGTTGAGAATTTGAAGCTTGAGTTTTCTTAAAAGATCTGAAAGGTTTTTTTTTGAAGATTCAGCTACTTGTTTCTTTATGTCAACCATGTCATTTGACATAGTTTTGAGAACCTTCTGTAATCCCTCAAGATCGTAAGGATATTTAGATATTTTATTTTTCAGTTCATCTTTAAATGATACTTTTTTATTTTTTCTATCCCCCTGGGAAATTTTCTTTTCTAAGGCAAGAATTTTATTTTCTACAGAAAGGGCCTCTTTCATGTTTTGTACCAAAGTAGCCTTATTGGCTCTATATACAAAAAATTATATATTAGAAGGAAGAGAGGACATATACCATTCAATTTGTACATATACACCATGTTTTGATGTAGCTAGGATTTTATTGAGCAATTTATTAAATCTAGAGTTGAAATCTCTAATCTTTTCACCTGAATTTGCTTTAAGATTTGAAAGATCATTGATGATAGTAACAATAGTACGACCATCACCAAATTTAGTCATAAATGTTTCCTCAAATATGTCCCAACTAGTAATGGTCCATGGTGGTAATGAAAAATACCATGATCCAGCTGATCCTTGCAAAGTATAGGGAAATAATCTTACTACACAATCTTCTTCAGAGACATCATTTAGATTCATAGACAACATGAGATTATGGAGATGTTCTTCCACTGGGAGACCTTCGTCTGGATTATAATTAGGCAGCCATATTTATGGATGCTTAGTTAAACGATGAAGTGGACCTGGTAATTGAAAAACTCCAAGATTCGTCCAAGGTCTATTTTCCATTGTGTGAATTGGAGGATTGATTTGTCCTGAAGAAGGATTTGGAGTGGAAGAATTAGTTCTAGTGGTGGATATAGGTGAAGAAGAAACAACCACATAACTGATACTACTTGAAGCAACGATTGTAGTTTGAGAAGAATAAATATGAATTGATGAATAAATTGGTTGGGAAGATGTAACATAAGGAGGAATAAATGATGGAGTTTGAAGGGAAGAAGATGAAAGAATCTCACTAGTGGATGTTTGAGTCTTGGATATCGTAGATTTCTTATGTTGGGAATGAAGAAGAAACTCAAAAGGGATTATTCTGAGTTTTTCACTCTTAGAATGAGTTAATACACCAGTGCCTTATAATATTGAAGTGACACTTCCTTCAGAGGTTTATGAAAGCACATGATTTTTTGTTGAAATAGAAATTTCTTAAAATTTATTTATTAAGGTCTGTACTTCAAGCGATTCTAGGGTATAATCAGGGGAGAGTTCTCTAGGAATGGAACTAGGAGACTTGGTAGGATATTAAACAACTTTTGATCTATAGATAGGGGATTTTGAACGAAGACTAGAAGTTGCAGGGGATTTGGAGGGAGAATGACTCTTTTGATGGTCTTTGTTTTTTGGATTAATCTTTGGTGCCATTCATAGTCTAATTTACCTCCTTCTAGCACCAAATATGTTGATACCCCAAAAATCGGTGCAACACCATCGGGGAAAACCACCCAATTGTGGACTTAAAAACCGTCCCTTATACGTTTGAGATGGTGGCTCCGACTAGATATATGGGACCGGTTTCCCAATGAAATATAACTTGGTGGATGGGTGGTATTTTAACTGACTGTGACTTGATAAATGGGGGTGATATATATATATATATATATATCCTGGGATGAATTATCTTTCTATTATATGCGATCTAAAGAGATGATCTTTCAATGGATGCAAATAAAGATTTAACAGAAAATTAGAGAGATGAAAAACAATTTAAGACAATTGATTTAATTAAATAGTTAATTAAAGAAATTAAATAAGCATATATCGCATATATTTATTGCATGTCTTGAATATGTATAAACAATGGCAAACAAACATGTTTAGAAGTGAATTAATGCTAGATTGTGTTAAGAAAATACATATAACAAAACATTGTAAGAAAAGTCAACTATTTCTCATTTGAAACATAATATTTACATAAAGAAAAAAGTACCATATATATGCTAACTTTGCTAATTTGAAAAATGGTATTTGGTCCAACCTTTTCTATTAAGAAAAACTTTAAGAGTACAAAAGTGCAACTTCTATAGTCTTCTTTTCAAAATTTCAGGACCCCTTCTTAAAAGACATGAAGAGGTTTATATAATAAAATAAAGAGTACAAAAATAGTAATCACATAAAGAGTTGGGTAGGTTTAAACAACTCTCCTTCAATTAAGTGAAATTTAAAAGAGAAACGGAATTTAGTGGGATGACTCACTTTAGGATTGCATCAATATCTCATTGGTCATTCTTTCCTTCAGTTGAAGAATGTTGAGCATAGGTTGAACCTTGGGAGGTTGGCCTAGCCCGATCCACAGATGTCATGTATAGACCACATCTGAAAGTGGAGGCATCATGTAAGAGGAAGTATCGATTAGCTAACGCAACATTAGGCATTGGCTATGCGGCTTAACCAAATACTTACAATACTTATTCCAGTCCAACTTCTCCAATTTTCTGATGCTTTCCTCTTTTACCTTGGACATTTCCTTTCATTCTCTTATTAAATATTTTACGATAGGTAGAGAGTCAGGGGGCATCTACCAATCAGATTACTAGGATTGAGATTTTGGCTAACTGTTTCAGCAATGTTGTTAGCAACATCTCTAGCTCTGCAAATTTCCCTTTTAGCCTGTTTTAATTGTATGTCCCAATTAGTAAATAATATTTCTTTTTTGGAATCTTCAATCTTGGGAATATTGGCCTTTTGGTCTTCAGTAGTATCCTGATAGGTGACATACTGTGATACTTTTTCATCGATATCATCAAAGATGATTCTTTGGTTCACTACTCAATTCATCAATGAATCGCTTTTTTCACATAATTCAATAATACTAGACAATTTTTGGCAGAAAAAAACTTGTTGTTGGGCCAAGAGGGTATTTAGTTCCAAAGTTTCCTTCATGAATTCATCTACTTTGGGATTGTCTTTCAATTGCTCAAGAATGAATTGCAATTGATGAATCTGAGTATCTTTAGCACCAATTTCATATTAGTGTTGTAGCTTTAATTGATCTACGTTCTCTTGGAGCTATGATACTTGTATCTGTAATTGTTGATTAACACTCTTCTTTTCTGCTTGTAATTCTTGTTCCAATTGAAGGATTCTTTCATCCTTTTATTTGACTAAATGTTGAAATTCTATGGCCTTTTCTATTGTGGTGGATGTGTATGCTCCTATAACTGAGGCAAATGAGTTAGATCCTAAGATGGATCTACTTGTGAGTCTTTCCAAAGTACTTCCATAGGGACATCTCCATGAACAAGGATTTGTGACTGTTCTATTCTCCTTCTTTTCCTCTACCTGCTCATGACAACTTTATGTCTGGGACTAAAATATATCTAAAGGAGGAATTTCTTCAATTTTCAACACAATATCTGAGGTAGGGTAGGCCGAGATAAATTCTACTTCTTCTGTATTAACTAATTTTTCAGTTGACCAGGTAGTAAATGGGTTCCGACTTTTATCTTGAGGTGTTTCAATTTCTTGTTGATGATCAATGATCACCATTTCTTGGTCTCCTTGAAGTTTTTGATTAAAATCCTTCCTAACATCATTTAAATCACTTGGAAATTGTAGATGTTTGGTTTACACTCCAATAGACTTATCTTCTTTTGTTCTGCTAAGGACTTCAGTATCTTTAGGTGGTTGCTCCTTTTCCTGTTCTTTTTGTTGTTTTTCCTTCTGTGAGATGGGTTGGGATACTTCTAGTATATTTAAAGGAATCCCTTCCAATATTTTAATTTTGTAATTCTTGAACTTTGAAGTCCATTGTGGATTGAAGTGTGATGCTACTAGTTTATTTACTGTACAATAAGTGTTGAATAACTCAAACAAGTCATCAAAATCACCATACTCATGCACAAATGTTCTCATTTTCACTTGAGTTGTCAAATCAAAGGAAACTTGGTTTGGGTCATATTTCCTGTTTGAAATTGTAAACAATTTCAAGTTTTTTATTTGATTGACCGCTAACCCTGCATGCTTATAATTTCCTAATGCATACACACCACAGTGAATAGGAAAAGAGGGCCATGAAACTTTCTTTGCTTCCTTAAAAAACTTAGTCAATCCATTACCGAAAGTCTGATAAGTGATTTCTCTTGTGAGAAGTTTATTCGAAACATACAATGGTAGCAAATATAGTCGAGCCAAGCTTCTGAAGACTCTGACATAAGTAAACAATTCTTCACCAAACCATTTTCCAATGGAGGTGAAGTCTGCTTGAGCTTCCTTGGATAATCTGGGGGCCTTTTCATTAGATACAACTTGAAATAATTTGAGCATCACTCCATAAATTTTTTTGTAGAAATGAGTTTCATATTTTGATTCCCATAGAATAATATGATAGACATGAATGGGAGTAGGGTCTTGGGTAGTCCATTTCCAACCCATGGTTAGAAAATCCTAGGTAAAACATACAACATCCATAATGTAAGCACTCATGTAAAATGCGGGAAATATTTTAGATGAAATGGAATGATTCTTTCTATATTCAAGAATCTGGGTGGCAATATTACTGGAAAAAATGGTTCCCCAGTCCATGATATAAGAATCTGTAGTCGCTTCCATAAGGGGAACCCGCTCAACTAAGAATTTAGTGGTATCGGGTTGGCTGAAGAGTCTAGACATCATTGAAAAAATATTAAAATAGGGACTAGCAAGTGAATTAGTGTAATACATAACTTTATCATCATTTTTATGCTTGTTTGGGTTGTTCCTCCATTTCTTTATGGGGTTTGACTTTAGTTCATTCTCCTTGGCGAATTGTGCTAGAAATTATTTATTGTATACCTTCTCTAGGTGTGGAATGTGGTAAATTTTCTTCAAATATTCAGCTCTGAAAGATCCTATCATTGTTCTTCTACTTGTCAAGAAAGTTCAGTCTCCAATATTGAGATTTTCAATTATCCATTTTACCATATCAGTATATGATAAAATTTTGGGGCGTGTAGAAATCTGGTGTAGAAAAGAGTTGGCAACCTCTTCTATAGTAGTTTCTGAAGAATAAAAATCATGTACAGTAGCTTCTCTTTCAACCTTGTGGGGTTTCTAATCTTCAAATAATCTATACATTGCTTCCCAAGAGGAAGAACCACTCTCTGACGCACATGTCATGTTTGTGAATAAGGGGATCATCTATGTTACGTCAATAACAAAAGTTGTAGGATTAGTGGGAGCCATGGGTTTTTTGGATTTCTTTGCAACCTTTGACATTACTGAAGACCTCTTCTTGTTTGGACTTGACTACGGAAAATCAAGGATGATTATTAAAAAAGGGGCAATCTTGTTACAATAAGAAAGTACTATAATAATGGAAATAATGGGTGAATGAAACTTGGCATGCGGATAATCTAAAATTTCAATACTCTTGGGGTCAAATCATTTTTGGAGGCTTCAGTTGTTAAACCGTTTAAGTTATGACATTAATGGAAATCATGGGCTGATGTGCCCATCCAATCATTTAAGCATTTAAATGAGATTTTTTTACATCACAAATCTTATTCGTGTGTGAAACTCTTAAAATGACGAATAGCCATGTTTTTCCGATTGCAATATCGTAATCGCATTTTTGGAGGAATTGGATAGTGGGAAGAAGTGGTCATGTAGCGAGAGTGCGATGCGATGGAGTACATCACATCGGGGAAATGTGAAGGATATATTAAAATTTGTCATGGAAAAAATGTGATATGCGATTTTTGATTGATTACATGGCAGTGATGGGTCCTGTGATTTTATTTTCATGTAATATCTTTTGGATAAAGAGCCACTTTCCTTTCTTAAAGTTATTTATTGTTTTCTTCTACATCGCAAATCATTTAGACTGGCTTTCAAAAGCCATATGTCATTCGTGCGATCTTGTGACTGCGATTTACTTGTATTTTTGTTTAGTATTCTCCTATTAGGTGTATTTTAAACAGAAAATCATCGTTTCAACCCATTTTATTCGTATTTCTATTTGAATTAATCACTTAAGGGTTTTATTCGTTCTAGTCTAAAAATTTTAAAAGGGTCCCCATTTTTTTCTAAGGTAACTATTCTAAATAATGGGGGTTTTTGAATAGCACAACACACCCCAATGGGCTGGATGATCAATTGGGGAGAGATAAGGGTGCCCACAACCCCAATGAATCCCAAGAACAAAAATGTGGGGAGTGGTGTGTATGCACCCTCATGTACCATACGTGTAGTGTTAATGTTAAATTACATGGTCTGTCCCACTCTATGTCTCTCAATTATTATCATTGGTTTTCTATTGATGAGCATAGCATGGATTCTCCAAATGTTGCGGAGAGGTATCACAAGGGTCCCTACAAGCCTAGGTCTCAACTTCAATGGTATAAATTGCTAGTTTGAGTGGTTTCCTTTTTTGGGTATCTCTGGTGGAAAAAACAGGTCTTAAAATCCATGGTCATTGACATAAGGAAGGATTTAATATTTCATGCTCACTTTGTCATTGATTGGGATTAGTTTAAGGGTCACCTCATTGGTGTTGGTCCGTGACTGGGCACCTCCAATTCTGTCAAGTGGAATTCAGGGGTAATTTTGGGCCTTTGGCTTATTCAGTTATTATTTTTTGTGTTGGTTGGTTGTTGGTTAATTATTGGGTCTCAGTTCCTCTCCTGGATTCCTCGAGTGCTTGGATGCATGATTGGATCACATGGAAAAGCATATACATTGTGAATTTCAGCTTCTTCCTCCCCCTAGATCTACACCAAAGAACCTTTCTCCAGTAACTTCATCTACTCTTAGATGTTTTTAAAGATATACATATAAATAAACTTTTCTTAATCTTAATTTTTTTTTAAAATGCACATTTTCCTAGTTCACAATTTGATGATGAATAACATTTCTCGATAATTGTGTGTCTTCATTGAGATTCACCTATCTTTGGGGACACAAATTTTAATTTAATGATGTGAAAAGTAATAAACCATGAATAAATAGAAGTAGAATTTGACCATTGAAAATAGGAAAATATATAAGCTTTAAAAATAGTAAAAATAATTTAAATATTAATAATAAAGATTTTGAATAAACAAAAGATTTAAATATTGATAATGACGATTTTGAATAAACCAAACTAATTATGAGGATTTCAACATTGAAATTGCTATCAACCCATGTTCTATGAATTATATTTTCATTTTAATTATTAATTTTATTAATTATTGATTTTAACTATTATGTTTATTCATTTATATTAATTATTGAATTTAATTATTACTTTAATAATTTCTGTTTCTACTATTTAAATTATAATTAATAATAAATTGGTTTTTCACTATTTAAATTATGATTTATAATGTTATAGCCAAATATTAATTTTTTAAAAATTTTATATAAATTAATTATATTAAAAAGATGATTATATTTTTATTAATAAATAAATAAAAAATTAACATTAAAATTAATATATATATATATATATATATCACAAAATTTTATTAAAAATTAATTAAATGTTACTAATTATATTATTTTCATATTAATTTATCTTAAAATATGCAATAATAAATATATGCAAAGTAAAATAAAAGTATATGATAGAAAATTGAAATATTTCATGTCTTTAAATATTTAATTATTTTTACTAATAAATAGATATTATTATTAAAATTTATATTAAAATTTTAATTTTAATTTTAATTTAAAATATGTAATGATTATTAAATATGATTGTATTATTTTAATTACGAGTTGTCTTTAGTGTGTTTTTTTGGATGTTTTTACAATGGATTTTCCCAGTTTAATTTTTCTAAAATCCGGTAGGAATTCATTGAAATCACAAGTTTGATGAGTAACACTACACAATCAAAGTGCCCTACGGGTTTTTCATGGTGCTGAATTCATATAGACAGTCAAAAAACTAGTTTAAATAGCACAAATCAAGATTTCACCTCAATTTTTAGTCAGATTCAGGCACCGGAAACTCCAAAAAGTCGCACTAAAGACAACTCCTTTTAATTAAAGTTTGTCTTTCTTGAAAAGTATGAATATAAATTAAAAATTAAAAAAATCATAATAATTACCATTCTAATCAATTATTTTAGGTAATTAAATTATATATATATGTGTGTGTGTGTGTGTGTGTGTGTGTGCGCGCGCGCGTAGTGTGTGTGTTAATTTATTATTTTAAGTGATGATGATGATGGTGAATATGATTAATGTCCACTAAGACCAATGTGGTCTATCATACCTTATGAAAGTGAGATATTAATTGAGACTCTTTAATATTCTATTTCTATGACCAAATAGAAGGGAGGAAGAATTCCTAGATCACTATATTGTTGTTGACTTAACAAGTCAAGAAGGTTGGTAGTGTGGAAATTTTTTGGGAATAGACTAGCGTTTTCTTTCACTTTGAAGCAAATGATAAATACTTCTTATCTTCGCAATGTTCATCTTCTTCTTAGCACTGGTCAAGACAAAAAGATAATTTGTGTTAGAAAGAGTGGGGTTGACAACCTCCTTATAATACCTTAGCTTAATTTTCCCCTCTAGCTCCTTATCAGCCCACAACTTATCCTTAATTTGGAAGTAATAGTATTTTTAATATTGTCATTCTTCTCCAAGATGATCTCCTCCTTTATCTCTCAATGGCCGAGCCAAGACTAGGCATCCTTGTGTCATTCCCACTTGAGCCATAGGTGGGAGTTTTGGTTAGAGTTAGAAGCAACTTTTGGAAATATCTTGGATTCCATGTTGTGAAGCTTCTTCTTATACATCAAGTACCTAAAAATAATCATGCTTTCAATGGGGAAAAATATAGCTTCAATCAAGAGGATATGATAGGGAGTATTTCCTTTAATCTTGAGGTTGTAGGTTATACATTTCTTTTGGATCAATTGAATTTTCCTCCATGATTATATAGATATACTGCAACCCAAAACCTCGTATCCATATCCAATAATAGGGATGACGAGAGTCTCAAATATGAAGTTTTTTTACTTTGAACCCAAATATTAATCGACTTACAATTATTTTAAAATTATAATAAGTTTTCCAATCTCCAATAATTATTTTCGCAATGCTATAATTCCAGTTGAGTTGATGATAAAGTTCAATACCTAAATATTTCTATGAATATACCTTCTCCAAGTAATTGTTATCATAGATAAAATTATCATGATCGATATTTTTGGATTTAATTATAATTATTTTAGTCTTGTCGGTATTAACAGTCATACACACCTTGCAGTAGCAATCATGGAGGATTTTAAGATTCTTTTTCCGATCATCATGGCTTCTAGTTAGAAGAATGATATTGTTAGCATAAAGGATTAGAGTAATGAAAATACTAGAGAGCTTGGGGCCATTGCATCTTGCAACTTCAAAACACTCTTGTAGCTTATCGATGTAAATGCAAAAAATGTTAGGGGAAAAGGGACACCCTTGCTTAGCATTGATATTGCATTTAACCTCTTTAGACCAACCCTGAGTGGTATTAAGCTTGGTGACAAAGTTCTCGTATAGTCAAATTGCAACAACCTTCAACTTGAGAGGAAACATCATCTCTATGAGTATTTTCCATAGCTTATCCTGAGGAAAAGTGTCGAAATATTTTCTAAACTCAACAAAACAATAGAAGAGATCAATTTTTCTATTGCGACATTCCTCAGAAATGATCCTAAGAGTTACAAGATGGTAAATAATTGAGTGATGTCTCCTAACTCTAGCTTACCCTTTAGCTATTTTACCTTAGATCTCAAGCTAGATGCTAATCTTCTTTTCCAAAATGAGCCCATACATATTGGCTAAAATTTGGCTTATCATAATGTTCTTTTGGTTAGAGGGAATTTTTTTTATCTAAATATAGGCACAATACTTTTTTGCATCTAATTCTTACAGAGGTTGTCTATTTTTGCCAAATTGAGGAGTTTGGGAATATTAGGGATGATGATAAATCTTCTCATTTTGAAAATTTCATCTTGGTAACCTTCAATATCCCTAGCATTCCCATTAGTGACCTTCTTAATCCTGAACTAAATGTCTTCCAAAGAGAAAATATCCTCCTCTATAGGAGTACTTAAGATTTTTCCCATGGTGTCTCAGGAATCATACATATTCTTAAGATAGATATCCTACGTTTTTAAAGGGGTCAAAATATTTTATTTATTTTTGCAAACAAATATATTCCTATAAAGCTTTATATGCTAAACTTTAGAAAGGTAAAGAAGAAGCTCATGCCTCTTATTAATATAGGTCATTTTCTTCCTTTTGATAAGAGCTTTGTACACACTTATTTTAATATATAATTAAGTTTTATATATAAACATAATATTCTATTTCTAATCAACTATTTTAAATAATTAAATTGAATATATATATATATATATATATATATTTCAAAATTTTCAAAATATTTGTCATACTAACAACTTTCATGACTTTTTTAATCCAACAAAACTATGGTAATCCATCAATAGTTCTCTCCCATCTTTTCAATTATAGAAATAAAATATTAAAGAATCTCAATTAATCTCTTACTTTCTCAAAGTTGGATAAACCATATTAATCTTAGTGTAAGTTAATAATCACCATCATAATATAATTACTAAATTTTTTTCCCAAAGGAAAAAACGTAATTTTCATTAATGATGAAATGAAAATTACAAATAGTAGATGTTATGAATAACATATATAGATGAACGATAAAACCATGTTTATAGCTCAAAGGGCTATGAGGTCCTACGACATCAAATAAAATTCCAAAAATAAATATACAAAAAGTGGTGATGTCTATGTGGATGCAACCATTTTCCATGATATTATATACATATATTCAAAAAAAATTACTCTGCATAGGATGCATATTAAAGCCTAGTGGACTCCAAAAAAACAATGTTTATGTATCGGGTGGATGCGGTTGTCATAATCTGTCATATGATCCTATTTTTTCGATAAAAGGGAGATGATAATACTTAAAGTGATCTATTCCATTGTGTTGATTAATTATCCATGTGCCTAAATCTTGTTGCGCACCCACTTTGGAATGCTGACTGACACCAATGTTCCTTTCCTGGTATATGTGGAAACATGTAATATGATCAAATTGTGATTCTATCATAAGAGTCTCGCACCCGCTTTGGAAAGTTGAGTGACACCAATGTTCCTTTCCCTGTATATGTGGAAACATGTAATATGATCAAATTTTGATTTTATCATAAGAGTCTCTTCAAGCTTATTGTTCAGTGTGTGTGATAGAGATTTGTTCAATTGAAATTATCAATGACGATTTTGGAGTCGCAAAATACCTGAATGTGCCTGCAGTATTTTTAAAGAGAAAATAAGAGAGTAAGTTTGAGGCTATATAGTTCAACGAAATTATTTGTACGAGAGCCTAATCCAAAGCTCATTTTGAAATAGCACCCTCCCCATTGTTATTTTGGTGAGAAGATCTATCAAAATATGTTGAGGGCTTTGAGTGATCCATTAATTCAGCAACAATTATGTGAGTAGAGATAGATTAGTGTTGGAAATACTCCCAACCACCACCATGAATAAAGTCTGGCAGCAACCCACACTTCATTGAATTTTTGTGCAGGGAAGGACAAAGCCCAGGATCCAAAATTCGCAGGTGTTTCAAGAAATATCAGAAACGAAGTACCCGAGCCCACACTCTACGTTTAATTCCCTTCTCGTTGTATTCACCTACCTTTTGCCCACACTCCTCAATCACAAGTTCTTAACCTTGCCTGGATATCGGAGCCCGCAAGTTTTAAGTGTTTCCTCTTAAGACTTCATTGTAACTTAAGTTTCCATCGATGCACTATCAGTGGGACCCATCAACCTTACCGCATTACCAATCTGCATGCAAACCTTTGTATTTCTGCCTTTCCTTACCTTTTGCCTTTTCGAACTTCCCGCTGTTTTAGCACGTCACATTTTGCACTTCGCAGGATTTAACCCTTACCTTTTATCCTCCTCACCGAACCTTGTGATGGTGTGATGTGATATCGTCATCGCACGTGTCAATCAAAATAACTTAAGTTTTCCAATTAAGTTGTCAGAGGTTATTTGTTTTATGTTGCAATGCGATTGTGCCAGCACACATTGCAAATCACAAGCTCAGTAGAGTAACACTCAGTTAAGTTTCGATATCGCCAATATGTGATATGCCATGAGGGCATGGACGCAATGTGGTTTCGAATACGAAACCTAAAGGATTTCAAGTCAGGCGTACAAATGCTTTGTGCATTTTTTAATGAATATATGGTCTTTCATGATAGAAGGATGTTTGGTTGTTATACGTCCGTTCCAGCATTGAATTTCATTAAGTTACAGGCTTTTCAAATTTTGTATTAAGTAGGATGTTTTCATATGTATCAGATAGAGATGTAGGAACTAGAATGCAATGGTGAAACCTGCTGTAGCAGAAGAATGATATAGAACTTTTTGTTGTTTTTTGTCTCTCTATGTATTTTTGTGTTGTCATTGATTTTAATTCCGCATCCGTGTAAACGATTTGTGCTTCTCTATTTTTTTTGTATGTTCTCGACATGGTATTAGAGCATACCAGATTTTCAAACTTGGCATCACAGCTTTCCATTGGAAATTCAAAAATGGTATCGGAGTAGGTCTAGGCTCACAGTGAAAGATCAAGCTCTTTACTGAGGAAGGTAAAAGGTTGTTTTGAGAAGCAGATTCTCCAGCAATGAGAAGATTTTGTTTACACAGTCAAGATGGTAATAGCAGGCACAAGTCTGACTAGTCCCCAAATACCACAGTTCAATGGGAAGAATTATGATTATTGGGCCATTACAATGAAGGCCCTGTTTGCTTCACAAGATATTTGGGAGCTAGTGAAATATGGTTTCCAAGGACCAGTAGATGCAGCAGCATATAATTCTTTGACACAAGAATAAAGATATTTGTTAAGAGATAATAAGAAGAAGGACTCTGAAGCCCTCTTATATATCTTCCAAGCAATACATGAGAGTATTTTCCCAAGGGTTGCAGCAGGAACGAAATCCAAAGAGGCATCATATACCTTCCAGAAATATTATCAAGGCATGGCAAAAGTGAAGACAACTAAACTTCAAATTCTGAGAAGAGATTTTGAAACTCTTTGTATGAAAGAGTTTCATAATATAGACTCAATATTTACACATGTGATTGGGTTGGTTACCAAAATCAGGTCTCATGGAGAGACACTTGAAGAAAGGAGAATAGCTGAGAAAGTCTTAAGAAGTCTACCATCAAGGTTTGATGCCATAGTAGTGGCCATAGAAGACACAAATGATCTCTCATAGTTTTCAGTGGATGAGATTCATGCATCATTGATGCCTCATGAGCACAGACTAGATAGAGAAAGAAACTCCTCATTAGAGCATGAATTTAAGACACAGATGTCATTTGGTCAAGGTATACGTCGAGGAAGATCAAAATATTGAGGAAGAGGAAGAAGCCCACATAGAGGTGGAAGAAGCAGCCTTGTAAGCACAAGTGTAAGGGGCAGCAATCAGAATCCAAGCTTAGGCTCAAGCCAGAATCAAACACAAGGACAGAGGTATGATAAATCTCATGTCCAATGTCATTATTGAAAAAAGTATGGTCATTATGCAAATGAATGTAGAAAGAAGAAAAATGACATGGGTAGTAACCCAAGTGTAAATTTCACAAAAGAAAATCAGAACCATGGGAACGTGCTTGTAGCTTGTAATGTAGCACAAGAAAAACAAGAAGATGTATGGTTCTTAGATTCAAGGTGTAGTAACCATATGACTGGAAACATAGCAATGTTTTCCTATCTAGATGAGATTTTAAAATATGAAGTGAGAGCGGGGACTGATAGCAAGGTATCTGTCATGGGGAAAGAAAGATTAAACATACTGAAAAAGAAGGGAGAGAATAAGTTTGTGCCAGATGTCTATTATGTCCCTAGCCTGAAATGTAACATTCTAAGCATTGGGCAACTCATACAAAAGGGCTACAATGTGTTACTTAAAAATGATGTGTGAATAATCGTGGATAAACCTCTAAGTGTACAACTCATTGCAAAAGTGCATATGACAAGAAATAGAATGCTTCCTCTCAAGATCAGATCAGAATTGAAGGAATGAGGTGTTGTAGCAGCTGTCACACAAGAAATATTTCAAGAAGAAGTGAAAGATGAGAACTGGTTATGGAATTTGAGATTTGGACATCTCAGTTTCGGATGTTTGAATTTGTTGCATAAAAAAGGCATGGTAAAGGGATTACCACTCATAGAGAAACCAGACAACCTATGTCAAGGCTACATCTTGGGAAAACAATGCAGAGAATCATTTCCAACAGGAAAGAGAATAAGGGCAAAGGCACCTTTGGATATTTTCCACTCAGATTTATGTGGACCAATGCAAATGCCATCATTAGTTGACAGTCATTATATTTTGACATTTATATATGACTACAGAAGGAAGACATGGGTCTATTTCCTAAAATAGAAAAGTGAAGTGTTTGAATAGTTCTAACACTACAAAGTTCTTGTTGAGAAGAAAATTGGACACTACATAAAAGTGTTGAGAACTGATAGAGGTGGAGAATATATCTCCAAAGACTTCATATGTTTCTACAGGGAGCATGGAATTCACAAGCAATTTACCATAAGGTATACACCTTAGCAGAACGGTGTTGCAGAAAGAAAGAATAGGACCATCATGGACATGGTATGAAGTATGTTGAAAGCAAAGCATTTTCCAAAAGAGTATTGGGTAGAAGTTTTCTCTTGTGTAGCTTATATCTTAAATAGATGTCCAACCAAAAGTGTTATGAACAGAGTTCCAGAAGAAGCTTGCAGTGGAACAAAGCAATTTTTCACTGACATGAGTGTGCTTGGATGTCTTGCATATGCACATGTCCCAGATCAGTTAAGGAAGATGTTGGAGAGAAAAGGGGAGAAATGTATATTTCTTGGATACAATAATGAATCCAAGGCTTACAAGCTCTATAATCCATCAACCAAGAAATTAATAATCATCAGAGATGTTCAGTTCATAGAAGAAGAGGCTTGGGGTGGAAGTTTAGAGAAGACAGTAAATTTGAAGACATGTATGTCTCATGAAGTGAAAGAGGAATGGACTGCAGCAAGTAACTCCTCAACAATGGCTCCTCCTCCACCTATACAAGCTCAACAGAGCACACTACAAACAAGCACTAGAACAACATTGAGAAATCAAGGAAGTGCTTCTCCAAGCACACCGTGGGGATCAAAAACTCCCTCAAGTAAGTGAAACTCCAAGCACATCTTCAAAAAATACAAGAAGACCAAGATTCAGAAATTTAAGTGAAATTTATGAGCATGAAGAAGTTGATAATAGTGTTGGTCTAAATTATTTATTGGCATTATTTTTTCATGTTGATGACCCAATCCATTTTGAAGATGTAGTCAAAGAAGAGAAGTGGATTTAAGCAATGAATGAAGAGATAGGAACAATAGAAAAGAATGACACATGGGAGTTAGTGGACCTCCCATAAGGAAATAAGCTATTGGAGTGAAATGGGTCTATAATACCAAGAGAAAAATTGAAGGAAAGATAGAAAGGCACAAAGAAAGGCTAGTTGTCAAAGGCTACAAGAAGCGGCAAGGAAGAGATTATGAGGAAACCTTTGCACAAGTTGCAAGGATCGAGACAGTGGGAACAATGTTTTCTATAGCAACACAACAAAAATAGAAATTTTATCAAATGGATATGAAGTCAACATTATTGAATGGAGTGCTGAAAGAGGAGGTGTATGTTGAGCAACCTCCTAGCTATGAAATAGAAGGCCAAGAACACAAGGTGTGTAAGTTGCAGAAAGCTCTTTATGGGCTGAAGTAAGCACCACGAGCATGGTACATCAGGATTTATGCTTACTTGATGGACAATGGGTTCGACAAGTGTGATGGTGAACCCACACTCTACATCAGAGAAAATGATGGTAAAATTCTTATCTTTGTTTTGTATGTAGATGATTTGATTTTTACAGGAAATGATGTTTCTCTCATTGTTGATTTCAAAGAAGTCATGAAAGGTGAGTTTGAAATGACTGACTTGGGTTTGCTAAGATATTTTTTCGGCATAGAAGTAAAACAAACAGAAAAGGGGATTTTTATCTCCTAAGAAAAGTATGTTGCAGAAATTTTAAAAAGGTTCATTATACAAAACAACAAGAAATCATCAACTCCAACAGTGATGGGGTTGAATTTGAGCAAAGAAGATTGCAACAAAAATGTTAATCCCACATTGTACAAAAGCATAGTTGGTAGTCTAACGTATTTGACTGCAACTAGGCCTGATATAATGTATGCAGTAAGCTTGATATCCAGATTCATGGAGACACCCAAGGAGACACATTGGCAGGAAACCAAGAGAATATTGAAGTATGTAAATGGAACAAAGGAGTATGGTGTTCTATACTCCGCATCTGATGATTTTAAGATGATTGGTTACATTGACAATAATTTGGCTGGAAGTGTTGATGACATAAAGAGCACATCAGGGTATTTTTTTCATTTGGGTTTGAGAGCCATTTCATGGGCTTCCGAGAAGTAGCCAATAGTTTCATTATCAATAGCAGAAGCTGAATATGTAGCAGCAACAACAGCAGCATGTCAAGAAATTTGGATGAGAAGGATGATGAGATATCTATGTCATGAAGATGACAAAGGAACCACAATTTTCTGTGATAACATCTCAGCAATTGCATTGTCAAAGAATTCAATTTTCCCAAAAATAACAAATCATATTGATGCTAAATACCATTTCATAAGGGAATTAGTTAACAAAGGTGAAATTGTGTTACAGCATTGCAGGTCAGAGGAACAGTTCGCAGATATCCTCACAAAGCCATTAGGACAGAAAAGTTTTTCTTATCTTATAAAGTGTATTGGAATGATTGATGGCAGCAGTTGTGATTAAGGGGGAGCATTGGAAATACTCCCAACCACCACCATGAATAAATTCTTGCAGCAACCCAAACTTCATTGAATTTTTGTGTAGGAAAGGACAAAGCCCAAGATCCAAAATCTGCAATCATTTCACGCAATATTAGAAATAGTGTACCCAAGCCCACACTCTATGTTTAATTCCCTTCCCGCCATATTCACCTACCTTGTGCCCGCACTCTGCAATCGCAAGTTCTTAACCCTGCCCGCATATCGAAACCCACAATTTTTAAGCCTTTCTTCTTAAGACTTGATCATAACTTATGTTTCCACAGATGTGATATCAGTGGGACCCATCAACCTTATTGCATTACCAATATGCATGAAGACCTTTGTATTTCCTCCTTTCCTTACCTTTTGACTTTTTGGACTTCTCAATGTTTAGTGCATCGCATTTTGCACTTCACAAGATTTAACCCTTACCTTTTATTCTCCTCACTGAACCTTGCGATGGTGCAATGCAATATCATCATCGCACATCACAATTGCAATATCTTAAGTTTTCCAATTAAGTTGCCGTAGGTTATTTGTTTTATTTTCGATGTGATTGTGCGAGCGCACATCGCAAATCACAAGCTCAGGAGAATAGCGCCTAGTTAAGTTTCGATATCATCGATATGTGATATGTGATGATGGCATGGACGCAATGTGGTTTCAAAGCCGAAACCAAAAGGATTTCAAGTCTGGCGTAAAAGGCTCTATGCATTGTTTAATGAAGAGATGACCTTTCATGGAAAAAGGACGTTTGGTTGTTATACGTCCGTTCAAGCATTGAATTGCATTAAGTTACATGCTTCAACAATTTTGTATTAAGTAGGATGTTTTCATATGTATCAAATAGAAATGTAAGAACTAGAATGTAATGTTGAAACCTGTTGAAGTAGGAGAACGATATAAAATTTTCTCTGGTTTTGAGTCTCTCCATGTATTTTTGTGCTGTCATTGATTTGAATTCTGCATATGTGTAAACTATTTGTGCTTCTCTGTTTTTGTGTATGTTCTTGACATGGTATCAGAGCATACCAAATTTTCCAACTTGGCATCAGAGCTTGCCATTGGAAATTCAAACAATTGGTAGTTGTGAGGTATGTGTTCATATATAGCTAAAATATTTACCTCCATATTTTGAGGAGAGAAATTTTGGTTTTCATATATATTTTTGTTCCTGCCAATCAAAATATCCCAGCAAAGCAGAATAGGGATGTTCCCGAGTTTATGTGGTTTTTCTTTGTTTTACCATCCTTGCCAAGCCTCCTAGATTGTTGTGCCATTCCAGTTGATATGTAAGAATAATTGTATGTAGGTCAAATCCTAGATTATATTTGTGATTGAGAATGCTATGAAAAGATGATATACTAATTCTTCTGAACAGTTACACAGTGCACACCATGGTGGGCCTTGAAAAGCTCTTTTTTTAATATTTTCGCAAGTAGAAATTTTGTTTAACAATATACACTAGAGTAAGGGTTTAGATTTTGGGGAGCTTTTGAGTTTTCATAGTATGTTCCACCACCACCATGATTCAACTAGCCTCTTGTGTTCATAAGCAGTGAGGTATCCTTCCTTTGGATTGTAAATACCGCTCTTCGACTTTGCCCAAACCAACTCATCTTTGTGTTCGGATATGCAGACATGTGACATATTCAGAGCACTTGTGAAATAATTTCATGTCTGATGCAAGTGGGGTGGGACATTTAAAACTTAAGTGGTTTTCCAACCTTTTCCCCAAATAGAGGTGGATTTTGGATTTGCGTTGTGATTGTCAATTTTAATGCCATCATCATTTAAAAAAGAAATGAGATAAGGAGGGAGATAATACCTGTTACCGCAGCTATTCCAAGGATCGATACCAATGAGCACCTCCTCCCTTGTGCCTATTCGCCAAGCCAGACCTTATTCGATGATATTGAATGAGGTTGTGATGGATTTCCATATTTAAGATATGTTCGGCCTCCATTTATTTTGCAATCTCATCCAATCAATTAATGAAAGTTGGCTTATGTGCTTGCTTGTAGTGACCACCTCAGTCCAAAAGCTTTTGGTAGTTATGAGACACAAGCTCACTTTGGTAGCAAGTGCCCTCGAAAATATGTAGAGATATTTTAACCCCATCCACGCCATTTTTTTGAAGGGAAATTCGATCCCATTTAACCCATGCGAAATTCCTTCCTTCCTTTTTTCCTCTCCATAAGAAAGAACATGTTTTGAGTAAGATTAATGATACCCTTCATCCAAAAGACTAGAATGGCCTCCATAACTGATTTAATAAGTACTAATATATCCCTAGGAGAAAGCCATAGATAGCTCCATATATTTAATCTTATTGTCCATTTTTGCTATAGACCACAACCAATCAAGCTTTTTATAGTTATTGGGCTTTAAGCATAATCCCAAATATTTTATGCCTTCGTCCCATTCCAATAATTGAAAAGAAAAGAATCTCATGACTAGGAACAATTCCTCCCTCGAGCTGAAATGGTGACCTTAAATTTAAATAATTAATTTTTATACATAAACCATCAATGAATTTTGAAATTTTCTCATATCTATATACTTTGTCTATTTTTAAACAATAATATAAAACCTTTCTCTTTTTTAAACAATAATTTAAAACCTATCGCATAATGTAAAACCTCTTTTTTGAGTGCAAAACTTGAGGAAAGGTTTTCACCTCGAGAGATTTGATCCCTCTCGGTGCTTGATAGATCCGGAGTTAAGATGGATCTAGGCTGGTTTCAGTCGTCTGCGACCAAGGAAAATATATAGATAATATGAGGAAAGTATGCTTAATTTTATCAATAATATGTAAATACATCTAATATTAACATAACCATTTTAAATATGTTAAATATGTATGAGATTCATTGAGTCATTTTAATTTTAAATTTGATTAGTTACCTCAGTTGTTTGAGATGATAAATATTGTAAGATAACTTTAATGATGAAATAAAATTTTGAACGCAAAGTGACAATGTAATAATATTGAATGATAGAAACTATGAATAATAAGAATGTAGTCAATTATGAAGTCTTCATTGTGATCGATTTCAAACTATTTTCTTCTACTATTCTTATTTTCACCCATGTTAGTTTTGTCATATTTTCATATTGATTATTTGAAAAGGACAGTTGGAATCATAAACCATTTAAATATTTAGCTCGAGCTATTGTAGTAAACATCATACCTTGTCTCTCTTGCTCTCCAATATTAATAGGTTGAATTAATATAACGCAAAAATCAATCTACATTGTCAATAATTTTTTGTGCTTACACTGAAATAATTGCACACACACACTATTAATCCAATGAGTTTAAAATTAATGTACCATCATACATCAAATCAGAAATCAACATATACACTAAAATCAATGCAACTAATGCAATAAATCAAATAATAATATAAAACAACATCTACACTAAAATCAATGCATATAATGCAAGTAATGAAATATGATATGAAATCAACATCTACACTCAAATAAATGAGTCTAGTGCAAGTAGGAAAATAGGATTTAAAGCCAACATCTACACTGAAATCAATGCATCTAGTGCATGCAATCAAATAGGATTAGAAATCACCATCTACATTGAAATAAATGCATTTAGTGCAAGGAATCAAATAGGATTATAAATCATCTACATTTAAATCAATGCATTCAGTGCAAGCAATCAAATATAATTATAAATGAACATCTAAATTGAAATTAATGCATCTAGTGCAAGCAATCAAATAAGATCAGAAATCACCATCTACATTGAAATCAAGGCATTTAGTGAAAGCAATCAAATAGGATTAGAAATCACCATCTACATTGAAATCAATGCATCTACTGCAAGAAACCTTCTTCCCTATCTCCCCCATATATATCTATATATCCATCCATATCTCCTTCTTTTTCTCTTTATCTCACCCCACCATACACACACTCTCTCTCACTCCATATCTATCAATTTCCTTGTCCCTCACTCCTTCTGTCCATCTATTTTTTTTCTCTTCACCTTACATCTATATCTATATCTCACTCTATCTTTCTATATCAAATCCAAAACATAAACTCTCCTTCTCCAATCTATCTATCTATCTATCACTCCCTCCTCCTCCTCCTCCTCTCTCTCTCTCTCCCCCTCTCTCTCTCTCTCTCGCTTCTATCTCTCTTCCTTCCTGCTACGCTTTCTCCCTCTCTCTCCATATTCTTTATCAGTCCCTCTCTCTCTCTCTCTCTCTCTCTCTCTCCACCTTTCACCCTCTATGTCTTTATTCTTATCTCCCCCTCTCTTCCTCTCCATCTTCATATCTCTTTCCCATCCTCTCTTCACCCTCTCTCTTCCTTTCTCCCCCCCACCTCTCTCTCTATCTTCACCTTCCAAATTTGTTGCCATATGCCTCTCTCTCTCTCCTTCTCTCCCCCCTTCTCTCCATATATCCTTATTTGTCTCTTTATATCACCCCAAAACATACACACTCCCTCTTCATCTCTCCCTTGTCACTCCCCCTCTCTCTCCACTACTCACTCCCTATATATTTATTCTTCCCTCCCTCTCTCCTCATCCAGCTCCATCTCTCAATCCCTCCCTCTCTCCCCATCCAAATCCATATTTCTATCCCTCCCTCTCTCCTCCCCTCTCTCCTCTTCTCTTTCAAGTCCCCTCTATTTTCCTTATTCTCTCTCCCTTTCTCTCCTACCTCCCTTTCTCTTCCCCCATCTCTCTCTCTCTCCATCTCTCAATCCCTCCCTCTCTCCCCCTCCAAATCCATATTTCTATCCCTCCCTCTCTCCTCCCCTCTCTCCTCCTCTCTTTCAAGTCCCCTCTCTTTTCCTTCCTCTCTCTCCCTTTATTTCCTACCTTCCTTTATCTTCCCCCATCTCTCTCTCTCTCTCTCCCCCTACAATCCTCTCTTCCCCCGTCACTCTCTTCCTCTCTCTCATCATTCCTCTCTCGCCTCCTTCTATTTGACCCCCCAACTCTCTTT
The DNA here is from genome assembly GCA_034641835.2 of Pinus albicaulis. Classification (NCBI taxonomy): domain Eukaryota; kingdom Viridiplantae; phylum Streptophyta; class Pinopsida; order Pinales; family Pinaceae; genus Pinus; species Pinus albicaulis. The sequence continues at coordinate 171,546,212 of CM076575.1, forward strand.
CTTTCTCTCTCTCTCTGTCCTCCAATCCTCTCTCTTCCCCCATCACTCTATCTCACTCTCCAACTATCTTACTATTTCTATCCCTTTATCCTTCTCTCCCCCCTTGTCTCCATCACTCCTATGTATCTTTATCCCACCCATAAGCATACACACTCTCTCTTTATCTCACCCCAAAACATACACACTCCCTCTTCATCTCTCCCTTGTCACTCCCCCTCTCTCTCCACTACTCACTCTCTATGTATTTATTCTTCCCTCCCTCTCTCCTCATCCAGCTCCATCTCTCAATCCCTCCCTCTATCCCTCTCCAAATCCATATTTATATCCCTCCCTCTCTCCTCCCCTCTCTCCTCTTCTCTCTCAAGTCCCCTCTCCTTTCCTTCCTCTCTCTCCCTTTCTCTCCTATCTCCCTTCCTCTTCCCCCATCTCTCTCTCTCTCCATTTCTCATTCCCTCTCTCTCTCCCCCTCCAAATCCATATTTCTATCCCTCTCTCTCTCCTCCCCTCTCTCCTCCTCTCTTTCAAGTCCCCTCTCTTTTCCTTCCTCTCTCTCCCTTTATCTCCTACCTCCCTTTATCTTCCCCCATATCTACCTCTCCCTCTCTCTCTCCTAAAATCCTCTCTTCCCCCATCACTGTCTTCCTCTCTCTCATCATTCCTCTCTCACCTCCTTCTATTTGACCCCCCAGCTATCTTTCTTTCTCTCTCTCTCTATCCTCCAATCCTCTCTCTTCCCCCATCACTTTATCTCACTCTCCAACTATCTTACTATTTCTATCCCTTTATCCTTCTCTTCCCCCTTCTCTCCATCATGCATCCTTTCTCCTTCTCTCCCCCCTTGTCTCCATCACTCCTATGTATCTTTATCCCACCCATAAGCATACACACTCTCTCTACATCTCTCCCTTGTCACTCCTTCTCTATGTATTTCTTCTTCGTTTCCTCGCTCCGCCTCCAGCTCCATATCTCTATCCCTCCTTCTCTCCTCCTCCTCTCACCCTTTCTCTCTCTCCCTTTCTCCCCTACCTCCCTCTCCCTTCCCCATTCTTTCTCTCTCTCTCACTCTTTACCCTCCAATCCTCTCTCCTTCTCCCTCCCTCTCTCTTCATCACTCTCCCATCTCCATCTTTATGTCTCCCTCTCCCTCTCTTACCCTTCTCTAACTCTCTCACTCTTCTCATTCTCTCTCTCTTCATTCCTCTTCTCCCTTCTCCTTCAATTTATCTCCATATCTCCCTTGTCACTCCCCCTATTTCTCCACCTCTATCATATATCATGATATATTAATATATATTACAATATAATAAATCTAATAATGTATTAATCTAAACATATTAAATTTAATAATTTTAATATTTTAATATTAATGTTAGGGTTAATAATGTTTTGTTTGGCATGGTATTAATAATAATTTGGTCCATGGTATTTGACCCTTATACTTCATATATAATTAGATCTTGATTTTTATTAGTATTTGATATATTTTTATTTATTTACCTTACTTCTGTATACCTCTTTTATATTTACTTATTTACCATACCTATTTTATAAATATATTATTTGGCCCATGGTATTTGCACGTGGTATTATTAATAATTTGTCCCATGGTATTTGGCCCATGGTATTAATAATAATTTGTCCCATAGGCTTCACCTAAATAAAACCTATTTTTGAGTTTTTGTAAATATAAAATGGTTTATTGAGTAAATATAAAAATCGGTTTTATTTATTTACCATACCTCTTGAGTAATATAAAAAGAGGTTTTATTTATTTACCATACCTATGATTTATTTATATTTTTACGTATTTACCATATATTATTTATTTATATTTTAAGTTTATATCGTTTAAATTTATTTTTAATAAATTTTTAATTGCTCATTTATATGTTTATGTAAGTTATTGTTCAAGCCGACATTTTTTTTGGCTTCCAACATACTTACATATCGAGGTCATACTGAGCTGTAGAATGCGCCTCTGGGCACAATAATTAATTTTTATACATAAACCATCAATGAATTTTGAAATTTTTTCAGATCTATATACTTTGTCTATTTTTAAACAATAATATAAAACCTTTCTCTATTTTAAACAATAATGTAAAACCTATCGCATATAAGTGACTTTTTCTATGTTAAAAAATAATATAAAACATGTTAACAACTCAATCTAATAATATAATAATAATACATGTGATAATCACCGTTACCAGCCAGTGATTAAATATTAAATTTGAAATTGTACAACAAGCATTGTATTTTTTTTTAAACGGTGTACAACATGTTATCGGAAGCTACACTTTGGCTTTCGTGAAAACACAGTCAAAACAGTTGTAGGCAGACTTTCAATTTTTGAAAAAGACACCAGGGAAGTCGAAGGAAACAACACGCTGCTTACGATATCCTCGGAATATTCCGAAGGAAACAACACGCTACTGACGATATCCTCGTAATATTTTACTTTTATATGTTTTGGTTGTTGAACAAGTATATATAAGACACTGACTACTGCACAAATAAACAGACGACGCCATGGTGAAAAGATTCTTTTATTCACAAACACAAATCTGAAAAACATTTGTTTTCTTGGCTTGATTCATACAATTATACAATGCTTCAGCATTTTATATTGTCTAGACTCTACCAACCACAAGCTTGGCATAGTCATAGGCGGCAGAGAGGAGTCGGTGGGAAATTACTGGCGTTTTCTATGTTTCCAATAACTACTACCATTGTTTATTTCCAACCCGGCGGCTGCGTCTACCTGCAGCACTGGATCAGTCTCTCCCCGCTGTCTGGACTTACATTTATAACTTAAAAGAAATTAAAGCATCATTTAGCATTGTTATAAAAGGGAGCAACGATTTTCATTCATAATCAAATTCAGTCCATCTCTATTCATTTTTTAGAAGAAAAATAGCGAGCTACAGCCATGGAATCCTTTCCTGTGTTAGCACTTGCTGTACTGGTGATCTTATCATATTCGAATAGTATTGTTATTGTGCGCGCAAGTGATTCAGATCCTTTACAAGACATTTGCGTTGCCGATTTGAAAAGCGAAGGTAACGTATAATCCACGCTGTAATTACATGCAATATAATTTTAGATGTCTGGTGCGTCTGCGAATGTATGTAAAGCTGATTATGGGTGAATAACTTATAATTCATATATTTATATTTATATTTATATTTATATTTGATTTGATTTCAATTGTGCAGTTATTGTGAACGGGTTTCCATGTAAGAATGCGATGACGGTTACAGCAAACGACTTCCGGTTGACGGGCCTAGACAAACCAGGAAATACCAATAACCAGTTGGGATTCAACGTAACGCCAGCTTTTGTAATGCAGCTACCAGGGTTAAACACCTTGGGAATCTCCTTGGTCCGACTTGATTACGCTGCTCCTCTCGGACTTAATCCCCCTCACACACATCCGCGGGCAACCGAAATCTTGGTGGTCATCGAGGGTACTCTCTTGGTTGGCTTTATCAACACTAACAACACTTTGTTCTCCACAACGCTGGAGAAGGGAGACGTGTTTGTGTTCCCGCGAGGTCTTGTGCATTTCCAACAGAACATTGGCCCTATCAACGCAGTGGCGTTCTCTGGACTGAATAGCCAGAATCCAGGAACTCAGCAAGTTGCGCCGGCCTTGTTCGGAGCCTCTCCTCCTGTTTCTGCCTCTGTGCTCGCCAGAGCTTTCCAGATTGATGACAAGCTCGTGCAAATTCTCCAACACAAGTTCACATCCTCATGATCTTGATCTAGATTCGTTATTTTCTTCCTAGTTGCAGTCGCTCAGTATTTATATAGTTAAATAAAAGCGAACTGCCGATCTTATTCTCCGAGTGACAGAATAATAATGGGTAGAGATTATATGTATCCTCATCCATATCTATATAAATAACCTGTCAAATAGTACACATGAATGACCGGACTTGGAAAAAGGGATCTGTGTTTCTTTGGATTATGAAATTTCTCATGTTAAACAGTTTTCAACTGTTCAGACAAAAACTGGGAATCAATCATCACCATGGTCACAAAGAGAACAACATCCGACCTTTTTAAGCATAATACCTAATGGCTCTACAAGTCATTCAATTCATAGATATTTATATAGTTTAGAAGTTTATTATCTAATTTAGTATGAGGGTTATGTGTAAGTATGTCTATGCTCTAAATAAAACAAAATTAATAAAATTAATTTTTTAGCTTACACAATGTTAAGCACAAGCATGGTAAACATGCAAGACATGAAAGATAAATGTGAGATTCTCTATTACTTACAATGGTACATATTTATTACACAATGGAGTGACCCTTGGATTCCATATCCCAAGGTCTCTTGGACTCCGTAAGTCTCTTGAACTTCCACACTAGCCCTAGAAGGATCAAGTGCCCAATGTTCCCCTCCTTTATCCAAAGGGGTATGTGTGAGTCCAAGAAGAGAGTTGTAATACAAAATGGTAGCACTAGGTTGAATGTGCTCTTCAAAATGTTGGCATAAGGAGGTGGTTTAAGGATGACCACCAACACTGGAACGCTTAGTGCAGTTCCCAGAACTCTTCCAAATCTGGCAAGAAGCTGAGATCTTCTGCTAGAGTAAGTACTCGTAATGTTTTGAAGAGGTAGACCTTCAACCTTGAAGAAGGGAGGTCTACAACCTGTGATGGTTTAAGGATGAGAAACTACTCGTAATGTTTTGAAGAGGTAGACCTTCAACCTTGAAGAAGGGAGGTCTACAACCTGTGATGGTTTAAGGATGAGCAACAACTCTAGAATGCTTGAGGCATTTCTTGGAACTCCTCCAAAACTGGAAAGAAGCTAAAGTCTTATGCTAGAGGAAGTGTCCCCAATTATTTTAAGAGAGAGAAGCTCAACTTCGCATACATGGTTTAAGGCTGACCACCAACCAAAGGCATGTTCATGGGAATTTGTGTCTCTGGCTCCTACTCTGAATCTGGAATAATAGGTTGTGGCTCAAGCTTGCTTGAAATTCTATGCCTCTAGCTACAACTTTGAATCTTGAATGGCAGGTTGTGGCTCACGCTTGCTTGATGTGGCTTTGAATCTTGTATATGACCATCCTTTTCTCTTCTGTCAGATACAAGGTGAGATGATGGCAAAAACCCAACTACAAGGTCTTTTACTATTCTAGAAGAGATGATGACATACGACTGAAACATCTTCTTGGCTTTTGATTCCCATTGCCAAGAAGCGATTCATCCAAGATTCTAGAGCAGAATTCCAAAAAAGAGTATTAACCAAATAACAAGCCAAAGAATATAGCTGCGAGATTAATAAATATAAAAATGGAACTTGAGTGAGGTTTTGCAATTTGCAATTCTCAACAACAAAGAAGCCATTATTTCAAGCGGCTTGTCCTTACCGTAAATGGATTAACTACATTATTTAATTGGCCATGACACTGGCAGGAGGGATGTCGAAAAGACATAGATCATTTTTACTCTCTAAAAGTATGTAGATTCATGGAAGAGTTTGTAGGTAAGCAAAACGTATGGAGATTCATGGCAGATGGCATTAGGTAATTGAAACAACATAATGTGTGCCAAGGAAGGTGTCCACTACCCCTCAATGTAATAAGACACCATATTTTACAAATGAAGAGGGTCGAGGGCGCAATGGATAGGAGGTCAAGACAAGCATATGGGAGCCTACATACAAGAGGAAGGGAGTCAGTAGGTCAAGGAGGGGTAGGCCACAACGGAGGTGTGGAAGGAGTGTTGGTGCTACGGGAGGAGTGGTGATTCCATAGCACAGAGGAGTGGTAGCTGCCGATGGTATATGGCCATTGGATGACTTTGTACACCATGTAGATTGGAGTGTAGAGGCCACGGTGGGGAGGAACCCCCTGACATTTTCCACGATGAGGACTGTGAACCACGGAAAGGGATGTCAAGAGTGGAGGGAAGAGGTTTGTCTATGATTTGAGAGATTTGGAATCTCAGAGTGTATAGCACAGCTGATTAAATTCCCAAATGACACATAGAGGCTTCAGCATATCAAAAATATAAGGGAATCAGTAGTTGGTGCCCAGATCAAATGCATTATAGACCTTATTTTTGAGACCAAGCAACCTCTTACACTATCGGAGATAAATGAGGTATGTTATGCCAATAACGGTGTTCTTGAAAAAAGATTGTTATAATGGAGGAAGCTAAGGTCGACTAACAAGTCAGAGGAGGAGAGCAGTCTGGAAGTGTGCAGTGTGCAGTGAAGAGGTGACCTCGCTAATGGACAGAGATTGACAAGAGCATTTTTTATTTATTTTATTTCCATGAAACATAAACCAACACTATTCTAGAAGAAACTTGAACTACGAATTGTAGACCTTACCGCTCTGATACCATGTTAAGCACAAGTATGGTAAACACACAAGACATGAAAGATAAACTTGAGATTCTCTATTACTTACAATGATACATATTTATCATACAATGGAGTTACCCTTGGATTCCATATCCCAGAGACTCTTAGAATCCCTAAGTCTCTTGAGCTTCCACACTAATCCTAGAAGGATTAGGTGTCCAACACAGAAAATTAGAAATAACCATATAATGTAAGATCCCAAACCTTAATCATTTAGTCATATCTAGCACATTCTAGTGTTCTCAATAAAAAGTCATTCAATAAAAACCATGAACATAGACGGGATCTGGAAAGGCAACCTTTTATTTATATTATTAACTGAAAAAAAAGATACATGCCCACACCAAAAATATCTTAGCCTTTGCAGTGGAACGCTCGGTTTCTCATTAAAATAGAAAACCAATACTAAAGCACAATCGTGGACCCTGAATGGATCCACCAGACAATTTCACCACGCGCTTTTCGTCCGGGGATTAATGCTAGAAATAGCCAAGCCAGGTTCTCAACCCAAACACAATAAGATATATAATACCATAATGACCCTAAATGCCTAGATTCTATCCCTTTTTATAGGCTTTATGGACCTTATTTTATTATTTTCCTTCAAAACCAACAACAAATACCATGGGCCGATACCATGGGAAAATACCACGATAATACTGTGGACCGATTCCATCCACTTTGACCAGATCAAGAAAAGGAATATTACAAATCCTCCCGCCCAAAGATTACTTGTCTTCAAGCGATCCACTTCTATTGACAACAGAAGCATTTGTACATTGATACCAGGATCCCATACAACCTGATGTATTGTTCCATCTCTCCATGTTGAATAGTCCTGAATAGATGCTTCGATACCTAGATCCCAAAAAATCCTCTGACCAATCCTTCCCTCAATAGATTTACCTGGATCCCAAACAATCCTATGGCCAATCCTTCCCCCAATGGATTCTCTTGGATCCCAATGCCACCAAAATCTTGGGACCTGTGGGTGATGGTACCATTTCAACCCTTCATTACTGCTTGCACCAAATGGCCCAAGCTGTAATTTTCCCTTGGCTATGGGTATCCTCCAAAGAATCAATCAATTAATAGAATACCAACTCATAATCTCTCGCCAATCCATACTTGGGAAAGAATGAATATCTACAAATCTACTATGTTGATGTTGTGCAATGCTCGATTCATGCTGCTCTACTTGGTTACCCAACATCATGTATTTGAAGAACTCTCCCCTACTCTTCTCAATGTATAAAGGTGGGTTGTTGGTGTTGCAAGCCTTATCTATGTATTCCTATAGAGCGTTGCTATGGAACTCCCAATTGTACTGCTCATGCAGCCTTGTGAGGGACTTGAGTTGTTCCTCAATACTAGACAGCTTGGTCGATGATTTGGCACATTTCCCTATGATTTCCTCAATTTTTTTGTTCTCCTGTAATATAATGTCTCAGACTGTCCAGACTCTTTGCTTCAACAATATAAGATCTGTCTTGAAATGCATGATCCTTTCTCAAAAGTCTTTCACTGGAAATTCTAGTGCCCTCCTGAATGTCTCTGTATTGGACTGTACTAGATACCCCATGACCACAGCTTCAACTTGAGCCTTTGACCAACTCTCTAGGAATGGTTCATTTTGCACATTATGTTTGTCATGTTGCTCCTCATGATCATACTCATCATGCTGGTTCACTATGGCTGGATCCTCACTCAAATCTCCTTGGTTTCCTCCATCTACGGAGACAATATGTTCATCCCTTTCAACTGTCAAACATAGATGCATTGGTGGAATTTTATGTATACTTGATTGTTCATATTATTTATGGATATTCTCTTGGGGATCTACGAACTTAGTTGTATAGGAGTCTACCTCATCAATGCCATTATGTAGAATTTCCTCATGCACTTCCAAATGCTTGTCATCATGTAAGCCTCCATGAATAATGTCATGATGTTGCTCACCATCTTGAAGATCAATAGACCCAGCTACAAAAGACTCCCCATCATTTGATGTAATCTCCTCTTGTTCTATCTTTGTTTCCTTCTTGTTATCACTTGGACAAGAATGGTTAAGGGCCCAAGGTCCCTTGCAGATTAAGCATAGTCTTGTACTCCTTAGTTAATTCTTGCTGCAGATTTTGTTCTTGCTTTCTCCATCAATCCCTTTCAACTCCTTCCTAGTCAACACCTTTCTGAGCCATTTTATGTTTTTCCTGACCAATTTCTCGACTAGATCATAGGAAACTAGTGATACCTTTGGTTCCTTTCTCCAAATGGTTAGCAATTTGGATCTTAGTATCTTGCATATGTCAGCATATCCTTTTAAGAACAAAGACACAATATTTTGCATGCATGCTTTGGCATGGTCTGAGTGAGCTGAGGTAATACTGGTATAAATTTTTTGGAGAAACTAAAAGATCAACTTGTCACATTCCATATTCAGCATGATTGTGCCAAAGCTGAACTCTGCCATGAGTTTTAAAATTCTGCACCGCTTTTGATAAGTAGGACACATGATGTTGTTCAACCCCTTAAGGGATTCTACTATCACATGCAGTACATTTGTCATGAGATCATTATTGTAGGGCAATAATGGTGATTTTAGAGCTATGACCTTGCTGAGACAAGAAGCAATTGTGAGCTTGACTTCTTCAATAGGATGTTCCCGAAGTCTAGGTTGTATTAATGCAAGCATGGAGGGTTTGAGAGCCCAACTGAGTTTCTTCAATTCTGGTTGTCCCACCTTGGACGAACATAAGTCTAATTCCTCCAACTTGTGAAGGTCTATGACTAATTTTGTTTGTTGCAATTCAGAGCCGAGTGTGAAGAGCTTAGCTCCTCTTCTTTGTCCTTCCTTCACTTCCCATGGTTGCTTTTGCTGCAAAATGACATGGACCCTTTTTGAGAATGGTATCATTTGACTATCATTTCGGTATATGGAGGCATGGATCCTTAAAGGACCATATATCTTCACTAGTTCATTAAAGATTTTCTGGTTGTTTTCGAAAATTTCTTCAAGACAGTCCATTTTCAAACCTCTTGTAACACCCACAATTATATCCTTATATATCCAATGTTAATATATGACCAAAGCTCCCTTCATACGATTACATCCAATGGGGAGGCAACAGAAATGCATTCTCTCCTTGAATCGTCCTCATGGTTCCATCTTCTAGAATTAAGGGCGTTGGATGATTCAGATAAAATGGAAAAGAGATTTATGTATCCATCATGGAACCCCACCATAATATTGCTGCAATAATTTCTCCTAGCTACTAAGTAATAGATTCAAGCCTTGCATGATATCTGCTAAAATTATAATTACTAAAATAATGGCAATGAAAACTTCTTAATATATATAAATAAGACCATAATAAAATGTTATCACAAAGCCCATTAAAATACCCATCTCCATATTATATATGCATACCCCATTAATTCTGCACACTAAGGCTCTCAAACTTGAAGTCAAGATGTGGGAGATGAGCTTTAGATATTTTGTGGCCGTGAGGTTGTTACAAACTATAGATCTTGGCCAAGAAGCACTCCCAAAATTGACCCCTTCAAATCAAATAGCTTGGCCTTCTCAAAAATAATCACTCGACCTTGACCGCTCATATGCAGCACACTGATCTTGTGGTCTTCGATGGGCGATTTTCTAGTTTTTAATAGGAGCCAAATCCTTGTCTCACATCTTGTTGCAATCAATATTACCCTTCTCCCCCCCTGCTGTGCTTTGATTCGAATTAATCAGAATTGATGCTTGCACTCGGTTATGAGAATGGAATCAACCTTTGCTTGATGTTGAATAGTTGCAAGTCAACGCTTTCACTATGTTGGAAATGGCTTCGATTCTCCGCACTTAGTTGCAAACGATGTGATGCTTCTCACTTAAGAAAACATTAAAAATAAAAACTCCTTCATGTAGTTCGTGAGCTACTAAACCCTAATGATCCCTACATGGCTTTTTGTGGCCCGTCCACTGGTATTTTACTGTTTTGGTCAATCAACAGATCTTGGTGATATTGGTTGGATCTGCTGGTTGGCTTCAATGTAATTTTTGCAAACCATAATTGTTAATGTTGGCTTCTCTTGTCGATCAACAAATCTTAGAGTATGCGCCCTTTCCAGCGATTGAAATTGGCCTTTCCTGTGCTCTAGATTCCGTGTTACAATTTGTCTTATGGGAATCTTCCTTGAATGAGAAATGATAAATCTCAATCCAATAGGGAATTTGAGTGGTCGATATCATGCAATATTACATTTGCCCCTCAAGAAGGGATCAAACTTGATATGGCAGATGAAGGCTCTGTGGCCGTGTTCCTTTACAAAATCACAGGTGGTAGACTATTCCACTGCAACTTTCGACTTCAATCACCCATGAGCTCGTCGTTCGACCCTTCTGCAATATGAGGATCTCTTCAGCCTCTTTTATGGATCCACCTTTGGTCTATGGTTATGCAATTCCCACAACCCAAGCAATGTAGACTGAAATGATCTTGATTCCTTCGATGCTTCTCAGTAGCGTTCTGGTCCTCAGCTGCTGGTGGGATTCTTCCTTGATGTATCACAAATATCCCTGTAGAAAGATATACTCTAGAAAATTCAATAATAATGAGCTAATTAGGGTGGCTATAGATAACCACCGAAATTGTTGAGATTTTAGCTAGGGTGAAATCACCGAAAACTAATTTCTCATGAAACCTTGGATCATGATCTACCTTGTAGTTGATCTATAATAAACCCTCAGGCTGGTAGGATGCAAAACTCTGATACCACTATAAGATCCCAAACCTTAATCATTTAGTCAGATCTAGAACATTCTAGTGTTCTCAATAAAAATTCATTCAGCAAAAACCATGAACATAGACGGGATCTAGAAATGCAACCTTTTATTTATATTATTAACTGAAAACAAAGATACATGCCCACACCAAAAATATTTCAGCCTTTGCAGTGGCATGCTCGGATGCTCATTAAAATAGAAAACCAATATTGAAGCACAATCGTGGACCCTGGATGGATCCACCAGACAATTTCACCACGGAGTTTTCATCCTGGGATCAATGCTAGAACTAGCCAGGCCAAGTTCTCAACCCGAACACAATAAGATAGATAATACCAGTATGATCCTAAATTCCTAACTTCTATCCCTTTTTATAGGCTTGATGGACCTTATTTTATTATTTTCCTCGAAAACCAACAACAAATACCATGGGTCGATACCATGGAAAAATCCCATGGTAATACAATGAACCAATTCCATCCATTTTGACCGGATCAAGAAAAGGAATATTACATATAAATAAATAATGTCAACTTAAATAAAAAACTTAACCATCTTATTAAAAAAAATACTAAAGCATATTTATACAATAGTTACAATTGGTCACTGAGTTAGTTCTGATTGCATTTTATCTTCTTCGCATTAGCTGGGTTGGTGCTCACTCCACTTCCAGATAAATTTAAACTATCTTTAAAAATTTGATAAGAACTGTTATAAGCATGTAATTATAAACATGTACATTGTTAAATGTGCATATAAACTTCAAAACAGTCCAGCGTCCATATAAAATCTCTATTGAATCCTTCACTTCATTGAATCCTTGAACTCGGCCTTTACATTCACCATAACATGACTTATAAATTGTACAATTGAAGAATGAAAATATTTATCAAACTGCATACATCATTAACCATTCATAATTTTTTTTTAAAAACACAACTCACCAATAGGTACAAAGTTTCCAAATAATGGGTAGGACTAAGTAGGATGAATAAATGAAATTTCATTACATTAATCACAAAAAAAATGCATCATGCATCTACTTTTATTAAATTGATCACTCTATTTTACAATCCAGTGCGGACCAATTGAATGGAGGATCATATCACTAAAATGACCTTAGGTATTTAAATCAATACCAAAATTGAAACGAACTGTAAATGGACCGAACTGTAAATGGACCTATTAGCTTTCTGTAGAAATGAATTCACATATGTTAAAAAAAAAAAAATCTCGTTTCATTGTACAAATCGATGATATTATTCCTTTTGCACCTTAAAACTCATTCAATATATTAATGGTTTCTTCTTTCGTTTAAAATAAAGGAGTTGTAGATTTATACATAGAATATCTAAATTTTCATAAATTTGGAAAAATATAATTCTTATTTGGGTTAGTGTGATTTTTTTCATGTAAAGGAGTATGTTAATGTTGTTTAGGAGTTGTTTATATCTTGATGTTTCCTATCTTGGCATGTGGTTGAGATATTCTCTCAACCAAGTGATTGTTGGAAAATTAATCTCAACAATGTTTAATTTTTTTACAACAACCATACCTCAAGTAAATGCAAACTCATGTAAATGTTTTAAATATTGTGGATTTAGTTTGCAGGGAAGGACATTTCTGAACATTAGGACAATTACCCATTCCTCAACACATCAGTTAATTAAGGTCAAATGGACATTTAATGCATGGTTGTTAAAAGAGTATGGTCAAGCATTCACTGAGCAAAGGACAATTACCCATTCCTCAACACATCAGTTAATTAAGGTCAAATGGACATTTAATGCATGGTTGTTAAAAGAGTATGGTCAAGCATTCAATCCACAAGTTTTATTTACAGTCCTCAACCTCTGCAAGTTTAGAAAATCATGTTCGCTCATACTATGTTTTAAATGTTTGTCTTGTCATGAATTAATGTGCTAGAGATATATGTTTTGATATACATGTATGTAGTTTTTTGATTATGGATAGTGGCAGATGTAAGTCTGCAAAGACAGGAGGAGAAAAACATGGAGCAAATTTTGGTGGGAAGGTGAAGTTTGTTATAGGTTTTATTGTGTGTTAATTCTGCAACCCCTGATGAATGTAAATCTTAGTAAAAACTCTTGTTTTATTGGTGAAAGAGTCACAGCATCCATATGAATTACTTTTAGTGTTTTTTAAATCATAATATAATTTTTCATTAGTAGCTATATGGTTATGGAAAATTTCATGTATTGTTTTTATCGCAGCCAATCTCTTTTACTCTATTTCACCATGAGTAAATTTGTTTGAAATATTTGCTCCATTATAGTTGTGATTTTAATCTCTGCCACTCTGTATTACAAGGAAGAAACATATGATTTAGTTTTGGCAAATGTATTGTCTGGATTACCATCTTTCTGCAACTCTATGTGAACTTGATGTGTTGAGGAAGCATCCTCTACATGTGTATTTAAATTTCTAACATGGTATCAGAGCGAGTGAAAACACTGGCAGGGAGAAAGATTTTACACAGTGAGAAATTATTTACTACATAGTAAAAATGGCAACAACAAGCACAAGCTTGACTAATCCACAAATACCTCAGTTTAATTGCAAAAATTACAATTATTTGGCTATAAAAATGAAGGTCTTGTTTTCTTCACAGGACATTTTGGATTTGGTGGAGAATGGTTTCCAAGAACCAACAGATGCAGTAGCATAAAATGATTTGACACAAGGAGGGAAGGATTTGTTGAGGGACAACATGAATAAAGACTCAAAATCCCTCTTGTACATTTTTCAAATAGTTCATGAAAATATTTTTCCAAGGATTGCAGCAGAAACTAGGTCTAAGCAAGCATGGGATACCCTCTAGACAACCGACCAAGGCATTGAAAAGGTGAAGACAGCAAAACTACAAATTTTGAGAATATATTTTGAGATAAATTGTATGAAAGGGTATGAGAATGTAGATTCATTTTTTACACATGTAATTGGGTTGGTTACTCAAATCAAGTCTCATGGTGAGACACTTGAGGAAAGGATAATAGTTGAGAAAGTTTTGAGAAGTCTGCCAGCAAGATTTGATGCTATTTTTTTTTGCCATAGAAGAGAAAAAGGATCTCTCACAGTTTTCAATGGATGAGCTTCATGCATCATTGATTACTCATGAGCATAGATTGAACAGAGCAACAACCTCCTCATTGTAGCATGCCTTCAAGACACAAGTTTCATTTGGTCAAGGTAGAGGTCGAGGAAAATCAAATTATAGAGGAAGAGGAATAATCCCACACAGAGGTGGAATAAGCGGCCCTTCAAGCTCAAGTGGAAGGGGCAACAATCAAAATCCAAATCAAGGCTTAAGCGAAAATCAAGCATAAGGTTATAGGTATGATAAATCTCAATTTCAATGTCATTATTGCAAGAAGTATGGTCTTTATGCAAATGAATGTAGAAGGAAGCAATATGGCATAAGTAAAAAACCAAGTGCAAATTTCGCAAAGTGAAATCAGAACCATGATAGAGTCTTTTTAGCTTGTAATGTAACATAAGAAAAAAAGGATATTTATGGTTTCTAGATTTAGGGTGTAGCAACCACATGACTGGGAACATATAAATGTTTTCAAAATTAAATTAAAGTGTGAAATTTGCAGTGACATTAGGGACTGATATGAAAGTCTCTGTCATGGGAAAAGGTCGAGTCAAAATTCTAACAAAGAAGGGAGAGAAGAAATATATTTAAGATGTTTACTTTGTCCTTGGTTTGAAGAATAACCTCATAAGCATTGGACAACTCATGCGAAAGGGCTACAATGTATTTTTCAAGAATGATCTGTTCAAAATTTTGGATAAGTCTCCAAGTAGATAGTTGATTTCAAAAGTTCACGTGACAAAAAACAAAATGTTTCCTCTCAAGCTAAAACCATATTTGAAGGAAGAAGGTGTTCAAGCACAACTATCAATGAATTCACAAAAGGATGAAAGAAAAGTTGCAGTTGTCACACAAGTAGACACTCAAGCAGAGGTCAAAGATGAAAATTAGTTATGGCATTTCATATTTGGTCATCTTAACTTTGGAGGTTTGAATTTGTTGCATAGGAAATGGACGGTGAAGGGATTTCCACCCATAGAAATACCAAAAAACTTATGTGAAGGATGCATCTTGGAAAAACAATATAGAGAATTATTTCCAACAGGAAAGTTAATAAGTAAAAAGGCGCCCTTGGAGATTGTCCACTCAGATTTATGCGGACCAATGCAAACACCATCAATTTGGGGCAGATATTATACTTTGAAGTTCATAGATGACTAGAGAAGGAAGACATGGGTCTAGTTCCTAAAATAAAAAGGTGAAGTATTTGAGCGCTTCCTTAAATACAAAGCTCCCGTTAAGAAGAAAATTTGACACTACATCAAACTGTTTAAGACTGATAGAGGTGGAAAATACATCTCAAGTGACTTCCTACATTTTTATAGGGAGCATGGAATTCACAAGCAGTTTACAACAAGGTATACACCTCAGCAAAATGGTGTTGTGGAAAGAAAGAATAGGACCATTATGGAAATGGAAAGGAGTACGTTGAAGGAAAATCATTTGCCAAATGATTATTGGGCTGGAGCTGTCACTTGGGAAACATATATCATTAATAGGTGTCCAACCAAGAGTGTCAAGAACATAGTTCCTGAAGAGGCATGGAGTGAAAGAAATCGTAATGTCACTCACATGAGAGTGTTTGGATGTGTGGTGTATGAACACGTCCTAGATGAGTTAAGGAGGAAGTTGGACAACATGGGGGTGAAATGTATATTTGTTGGATATAGTGATGAATCCAAGGCATACAAGATTTGCAATTCATCAACCAAGAAAGTCATAATCAACAGATATGTTCAGTTCAAATAATAGGAAGCATTAGATGCAATTTTAGAGAAGAAAATTAATGTGAAGACATGTATGGCACATGAAGACAAAGAGGAATTGACAGCAGCAAGTAATTCCTCAACAATGACTCCTCCTACACCTACACAAGATCAAAAAAGCAGTAAACATGTGACACCACAAACAAATAAAAGGAAAGTGTTGTGCAGTCAAGCTAGTGCTTTTCTAAGCACACCACAAATATTCACAACTCCATCTACTTCAAGCGCAACACCAAGCCCATCTTCCGCAACCATAAGAGGACAAAAATTTAGAAATTTAAGTGAAATTTATGAGCAAAATGAAGTTGATAGTAATGTTGGTCTGAATTCCTTCTTTGCATTGTTTTTTCATGTAGGTGACCCAATCAATTTTGAGGATGCATTCAAAAAATAAAAATGGGTTGTGGAAATGGATGAAGAAGTAGGAGAAATAGTAAAGAATGACACATGGGATTTAGTGAACCTTCCGCAAGTAAAAGAAGCCATTGGAGTGAATTGGGTCTGTAAGACCAAGAGCAACACTGAAGGCAAGACTGAAAGGCTTAAAGAAAGATTAGTTTTCAAATGATACAAGAAGCAACATGAAAGAGATTATGCGGAGACATGTGTGCTAGTCGCAAGGATGGAGACAGTGCATGAAGTGTTGTCGATTATTGCGAAACATAAATGTAAAGTGTATCAAATGGACGTAAAATTAGCATTCTTAAATGGAGTGTTGAAAGAGGAGGTATATGATATGCAACCTCCTGGTTATGAGATAGAAGGCCAGGAAGACAAGGTGTATAGGTTGCGGAAAGCTGTTTATGGGTTGAAAGCAAGCACATCGTGCATGGTATAGTAGGATAGATGCTTACTTGATGGAAAATGGGTTTGAAAAATGTGATGGTGAGCATACTCTCTACATCAAGTAATGTGATGGTAAGCTTCTTATTATTTTTTTGTATCTAGATGTTTTGATTTTTACAGGAACTAATGATTTTCTCATCGTTGATTTCAAAGAAGTCATGAAAAGTAAGTTCGAAATGACTAACTTGGAGTTGTTAAAATATTTTTTGGGCATAGAAGTGAAGAAAACATAAAATGGCATTTTTATCTCTCAAGCAAATTATGTTGCAGACAATTTAGAGAGGTTTAATATGCAGAACAAAAAACCAGCATCGACTCCAACTTTCATGGGGTTTAATTTGAGCAAGGAAGATTGTAGCAACAATGTTAATCCAATATTATTCAAAAGTATGGTGGGAAGCCTAATGTATTTGACCACAACTAGGCTTGATATAATGTCTACAGTGATTTTGGTGTCAATGTTCATGGACACACCCAATAAGACACATTGGCAAGCAGCTAAAATGATTTTAAAGTATGTAAATGGGACAAAGGAGTATGTCGTTTTGTACATCGCAATAGATGATTTTAGGTTGGTTGGTTACACTGACATTGACTGGGCAGGAAGTGTTGATGACAAAAAGAGCATGCCAGGATATGTTTTTCACTTGGGTTCGAGAGCCATTTCATGGGCTTCCAAGAAGCGACTGATAATGTCATTGTTAAAAGCAGAAGCTGAATATGTTGCCACAACAACAGCAATGTGTCAAGCAGTTTGGATGAGAAAAATGTTGGGGGATTTATGGCATGAACAAGACATAAAAACAAATATTTTCTGTGACAACAGTTTTACAAAAGAATTATGTTTTTCATAAGAGGAAAAAGCACATTTTTGCTAAATATCATTTCATAAGAAAATTAGTTAACGATGGTGAGATTGCGATGCAACATTGCAAGTCAAAAGAACAATTTGTAGACATATTCACAAAGCCATTTCCACATGGATTTTTTTTTTAATCTCAGATATTATTTGGGAATGGTTAATGGAGGAAGTTGTGATTAAGGGGGAGTGTTGGAAAATCAATCTCAACCACTGCGTTTAATTTTCTGACAACAACCATACCTCAAGTAAATTTTTTATAGGTTGCAGATTTAGTTTATAGGGAAGGACATCGAGTAAATGAAGTTCTAAACAAGAGGATAATTACCCATTCGCCAACACATTAGTTAATTAAGGTAAAATGGACATTTAATGCATGGTTGGAAAAAGAGTATGGTCAATCATTCAATCCACAAGTGTTATTTACAAACTACAACCTCTGCAAGTTCAGAAAATCATGTTCCCCCATACTATGTTTTAAATGTTAGTCTTGTCATGAATTAATGTGTTAGAAATATATGTTTTGATATTCATGTTGTTAGTGTCCCGTGATTTGGCTGATTGGCAAGCCAAGTGACAGGGTAACATCAAACCAGTCTTTGGAGCCCAAGGACCTAGCCTTCCTGGACTCAGAGAGGGCTCTCTCTATTTGTGTAAGGGATATATGTGTGTTTGCTTCTTGTGTTTCTGATTTTAGGCTAGTTATGAAGTAGGTTTTTGGTTTTGTTTTTAGGTTTGTGAGGGATGAACTGATCAAAGACTAATATAGATAAAAATATTGTTAGATTAACTAAGCTATGGGGTCGAAAAGGTCAAGAAAGCTTTCAGATGGTGATACAAGGTTGTTGAAGGGCCGATTTGATTGAGGTAAAAAAGGATATTTGGGTAAAATGGAGTGGGATGGACACTAAATTTGTGAAGAACAAAGTATTTCAAACATAAATAGTTCAATATCTAACATAAACATGGTAGGGATAACCATTAATCATGAGAAATGTAACTGTAAACTGATCAATTCATAGAAATAAACATTCGACAAATTCATAGAGATATATGACTCTCTAACTTTAGGAAATTGCTATCAGACTTTGGGGAAATACAATTAAGACAAAAAAACAACTTATATTACTATGAGGAAATGCCTAAGCATAGTATTTCAAGCTATTGGGCGCTTTGAAGCAAGATTGCATATTTTTAGGCAAAGGGCAAGATTAGTACAAGACCTCCTTGGTTCAACAAATGAAAATCAAACAATCAAAGAAAGGTTTCAGAGGTGGAGATATGACTAGCCATGAGTAAGCAGGGCATACCGTGAATCATAATTACCATGCATAAAACCATAAATTAAACAAGAAAAAAATTTCTTTAGTTATCAAAGAGCAATCAAGGATTCTTTGATATGACTAAGAAGGAAGAAAACATAGAAGCTATAAAGAAATAGGAAATTTGAGGTGCCTCCAAGGGCATGTCTAAAACATACTCTCTACTATCTTATAGCAAGAAAGAACATGGAATATAAATGAAAACTAAGAAGCATAACAAAGAGGGACACTATACCATTTTACCAAGTCAAGGAATCCAACAATAGTCCTCTTTCATCATCCAAAAACATTCAAGAAACTATCCAATGCATGAGACAAGTGTTTCTTCCAAGCTTGTATAACCATATATTGCTCTATATCATCAAGTTCAACTTGATTTATAATGAATTCTCTTGGAATATATAGGCCAAGATGAGGGAAAACCTCCTAGTGCAACTTGCAATCTCATTGGCCTATCAAAAATATCTGATTTTGTCCTTGAGGCTTTGCAAAGCCCAAGGCACAAAATATCTAATAAAATATCTCCAAAATTCTAAAAAAGGAAAACATATTGACTTTTCCTAACTAACCATGCCCAAAAATAGCTAAACTCACATGAGCAAAAGTCACTTTAGAAAAGTACATTTTTCACAAAATACTTAAGAAATATATCAGCAGAAAGTCCTCTATCTTGCGGGCAACTTTTGGATGCCTTTCCGATGTCAAAACGAGGCCTGTGATGGCTCATTGGAAAGATCTGAATGTCTACTTTTGGAAAGTTCTTAGTTTTCTCCAAAATAATCACTATAAGTCTATCAAAAGCTGACCTGTGTGTAAAAACCCAAAAAATAGACTTTGCTGATAAATGGGGCAGAGTGTGGAAAAAGTGAGTGTTTTTCACCATTTTGGGGGAGAAAATCATCTTCAATTGATCTGAAAATTGTTGAGTAGATCAACCTGAAATTATGGCATGCAATGATACCATTTTCATCCTTTGAGGATGTCCCAAACATAAATGGCGATGCCCATGATTTTTAGTCAAAAGCCCAAAAATGAAAAAAAACCAAAACTTGCTGAATTTCGCCCAATTTTGGCGAGAATGAACCTCAAGGGTTTTCAGAAACATGCTGAGAATCTGAGGCCAAAATTTGGAGCTTTGAGGTGTCTTTCTTCATTTTTGGTGTCGGGCGCCTCTTTTGAGCTTCTTTGAGTTTTTCTTGTGTGGCCTTCAAGTTCCGTCGGGCGAACTAATTAAGCTTCTTATAGTGCTTGGTCATCTTCCTTTGAAGGTCCAAATATCTATTGACATTTTCCAACTTCCTCTCCAAGTGATCATTCACCCTCTCAATCCATCCCTCTTGATTGTTCTCTATCTCTTGGGTGAACAAAGTAGTGAGAGGAAAAGATTGGAGAAGGGCAGCTTCTTCCTCCTTTTGTTTCTCAAGGGCTCTTCTGACTCCCATGGTCCTTGGCCTTTTTCTTCTTGGCTGATCTTCATCTTTTCTATCATTGAACTCGCCCATGAGTTCTTCCAATTTAACTTGTGCCTTGGAGGCCTCATTTTAATATTTGATGGCCCATGTCTCATATACCGCCATGTGGACACTCATATGTTTATTTTGTGTTTGCAAAAAGTGAATGAAGTTTCTAGACCTCTTTAGATCTGCCCTCAAAGTATCAATTTGTTTTTCTCTATTGATCAAGAGAGACTCTAGGATTCAGGTCTCATTATCGCTATCAACACTTTGGATTTGAATTATCATGTCAAAGTCCCTCCCCTTCTCATGGCTACTTTCTTTTTTCTCCTTTCCCTTGATTTGGGTGGCCTTCTTGGTCTTTCTCCTCTTGGATAATTCGACAATGGGTTGCTTGGGCAACTTCCCCTTGCTTCAGAGAGCCCTAGTAACATTTGGAGTTATAGTTTGAGGCACCCTTTTCCTTCATGTTCGGGGCTTGGCCACTTTTGGAGAAGAAAGAATGGCCCCTTGCCTAGGAGAGGCAGCTAGCACATGCTCTATTTGCTCTTTGACCTTGTTATTTCCCTCATTTTCCTTGCCACTGTTTTGAGTTTCTTCATGAATGCTTTGACCGTCCTCTTGCATGTCTTTTTGAGGGCTGCCCTCTTTACTCTTGTCCTTGCTTTCTTTAGGACTTTGAGGTTCTATCTCTTCAATGTTTTGGGCTTCATCTTCATCTTTTTTGCTGCTATGAGGGCTACCAATATCCTCATCAAACTGTTCAATTTCCTCATCATTTCCCTCCTCATTGTTTTGCTCTTTTTCATGGCGCTGCTCTTCATCACTATGATGCACATCATCACTGTGTTTTTCTTCACTTTGCTGCTACTCTTCTTCATCATGTTGCTGCTCTTCATCATGTTGCTCTTCTTCTTCATCATGCTCTTCTTCTTCATCATGCTGCTCCTCCTCATCATGTTGTTCTTCCTCTTCATCACGCTGCTCCTCCTCATCATGCTGCTCTTCCTCATCTTGTTTCCCTTCTTCACTAATCATGGGAAATTTTAGCTTCTTGGGAATTGGCTTACTTGAAGAAGGCGAAAGATGCTGAGTGGAAGGTGAAGGAGATACATGGGATAAAGGTATAGTGGCGAAATCTGGATGTGCAATGAAAGTGTCCCAAGAGATTCCCTTCTTCTCAAGCTGATGAAGAATGACAATCTTGATAAGGGAATGATGGAAAAGGCAAGCTGACTACTGAGAAGGAGGTCTTTTCTGAACAGTGGAGGCCATATTTTCAATACTTCTATGGAGGAAGAAGGGGAGATTTAACAATTGGGCTCTTGTGAAATGCATGAGCAACTGGACATGGTAAGCATAGACCTAGGAAAATCTTCCCTCGCATGTGAAATATTTCATGATTATCTTCATGAGGGGAGCATAACTAGTCAACAAATATGAGAAAGGAAAGATGGATGGACATGTATCTCTATGCTCCGGTTTCAAAAAGGGTTTGTATTGTTCCGAGTCTCGGTGGCTCTGTTTAAACCATTTCTCTCTGATATAAGGGATTTTGGTGGCTTTGGAAATGGATCTAGGAGAAAACTTGAAATCCAAGCCTGCTAGCTGAAAGTGTTTCCCTTGCAATCTCAAAGCACATAAATACGTCAAGGGGAGATAACTTTTCACCTCCTGAACCCTTTGACAAAACTCTAGACATCCAAATTCATGAAAGTTAAATAGGACTGATGGATGAGCATTTACCTCTTCAGTTGAAACAGGTTCAAACCTCCTGTGAAGGCCACTTCTACTATCTTGCCTGGGAGGCATTTTGTTTTGGATACTCTTTGCTGATTGACAAAAACAAGCTGTCTCAAATGGTCTTTGAAATGATTTTAGAACAACACACCTTGTCCTTCTTATAAGTCATTGTGCCTCTTTGATGTCAATCAAAAAAGTATTTGTCAATGACAACTAAAAATTTTTTATCACTGTGTTTGGGCAAATAACTCTGAAAAGATGTGTTTGTGGTTTCTCGGTGAAGAAAGAACTCTTGTGTTTTGACAAAAACACTTTTCCCTCCAAACACCTTTCTTTTTCTTTTCACTGCTCTTCACAAAGAAAACAATACACCTTCAGCTGAATTGAAAAACCTTTCAACACAGACTCTGCTTTTTTGAATTATGAAGGCTGCACAAAGTTTTCTATTTCACAACATAGAGAAGACCTTTAAAATGACCAAGCCTTCACCTTAGATCACTGTTTTCCCCTTTAAGTTTTTAACAAAGTTAGCTTCTTGTAGCAACTGTGGGCTATCACTATTTTTAAAGGTAGCTAGGGATTTTTGAGACTGATAAAAACACCCCACCTATCACTGTACTAATCCTTGGCATTCACAGCAACAAAGCTCTTTAATTCTTTACCGAAGGCTCTAACCTATAATCACTGCTTTTCTCTTGTGCTTTTTAAATGAAAAAATGCCCCCTAAAACCAGTGTTAAGACACCTTGCAAATTGATGAGACTCCCAAACACAAGAAAACTTTCTCCAGTTTTGATAAAAATCTATCTCTTTACCACTGTCTATCTCATTGTTTTTAGATGATGAAGTGGTTTTAAGATAGCTGTTTCCTTTTTAGAGAACGAAGCAAAAACACGCCCTTTAACCCCAAAAATTCACCAAGAGGTTGTAGAAAATACCTAGAGCAATGTTTATGAGCCTTGTCGGTCCTTGATTTGGCTTTCAAAAGTGTTTTGGAGACCTTTTGAGTGAGTGGCACGCTTGCAGAAGAAAGCGTCGTGCAGTCTGGTCGGTCTGGGGCGGTGGGTGAACGCGCGCACAGGTGCGTTGCATGCTGCTAAAGGCACGATGCGCAACAGTTGAAGCCCTATGTAAATGCACTCACAGGCACTCCGCGCAAAACTACAGGTGCACCGCACAGTCTTAGAACCTTGAAATTTTGAAATTCTTTGCCTGAGAACCTCGTTTCTCCAGTGGACAGCTAGGGAAGCATGGTTTTCATTTTGAATTTGCACAAGGGGTTGTTTTAATGGTCTCTTCCACCTTTAAATGAACTTAAAAAAATTTGTATCTATTTGTAAGGGTTTGGATGCCTTTTGCAAAGGCTTTTTGGTCATAACAAAACATAAAGCACTATCTTTGATATTTCATCACTTTTAAAACACCATGAAGCCTTCTTTTCGAACAAGCTTATGAAAAAATGCTGGGGTCAACCCTTTTTAAGATACCAAAGACATGACCCCCCTTTTTTAAGTAAAGAAACTTCTTAAAATCCAAAATGTTTTTTTCATTGTTTCTCATTAAGGAAGAAACTTTGTCACTGCTTGTTTATTTTTGAACTTTAAAGGAGCACTGCTTAAGAGTCATATCCAAGATTTTTGATGCATCCTTTGCCATATCTTGGAAGGAGATGATTCACAATTATAAAACTTACTTTGACAATTTCAACTCTCTTGGTGTTTGATGATGATTATGCCCATTGTGAAGTTGATCAAAACTGTCAAGCGCCCTTTGAAATTTTCCTTTGAATGTGGATGAAGAAACTTATTTTCATTCACCCATGGCTTGATTCATATCTGTTGATCAAGGAGAAAAGCCTTTAGAGACCCTTAATGCAATCATATGCAACATCAGAGTTCTTTCACATGTTCATAAAAAGGTCTAGTTTATGGTTGTAGTATGCCTTATTCCTTTGAATGATGTCTTGGTCTTGAATCATGGTGTCATGGACTTGAATCATGGTGTCATAGATTTTCCTCATACATATTGTCTCTGTATATTCATTTGCAAAAATCTCTTTCAGAAGCAAGGCTTAATCTATCTTCTTGTCATTTTTATGAGGTTGTTCTAAGTTTGGGCATTCTAGCCTTAGATTACCATTTGAGGGAGACCTTTGATAGAAGAAAAAAAAAGCTTCTTTGAATACCATAATATCACTGCTTGGTCATCTACTTAACAACATTTTTCCACTCATAATCATCCCATTGTTTCCCACTGCACTTCAATTCTGTCTTTCAAACATTGAAACCATGTAAGCAACTCTTGAAATACCACTGCTATATCAGTGGTTTCATCCATTGGAGAAAATGGGGTAACAACTTTTCAAGCCATTTGAAGCATTGTTATCCTTGTGCCCTTTAAATGAGATTATACCTCTGTTGTTGACCCTCTTCTTGTTAAATGAAGGAGGTCTTTTATATGTTCCTAACCATATGCTTTTGTATGAAGGAGGTTAACATAATATTCCCAAACCATCTACTCTTAAATGGAGGAGGTTTTACACAGTCACCCAACCATCTGCTTATGTTTGGAGGAGGTTAACAACAAGTGACATTTCATCCCTTTCTCAAACTGTGTCATATTTCCTTGTAATGTCTATCTCTGCTTGGTATATCACAGTAAGTAATAAGGTGAAAATTTAGCAATATGATATGAGAGGCATTCTCTGAGGTATGTATCTTGTGGATAGAATACCCTTGTAAATATTTTGACCCCAAGAGCAACTTGACTTGTATCTGCAGAGTATTACTTGCTTGTTCTTAATTACTAACCCATTTTTACTGTGGTTGCAGATGTTTATTGAATTACTTCTCTGACTAGTACTTGCATCCCAGGCTCACAACAACATGAGAAATAGTTGTCTTCTCATGTTTTTCTTGACAATGTCTTCTGGAATAGCTGAACATATCTACTTTTGAAAAATACATTGAAACATTGTAAATCCACATAATATCAGTTTGGCTTTTGGTATATGCACTGCTGAGACATCAAGGCTTTTTAGTGGCGTGACCTAAGGGTGTATCAAGCTTTGTTTGCAGAATAGGAGGGCCATATATGACTAGTTGGTATTAGACAGAGGTTATTTTGGCTTTGGATAGTTTGTCAAGGGAGGATTACCTAAAGCGCCACTACCTAACTTAGGGGATATTTTTGATAGATTTGGAGTATTCTCTTTGGTATGATCAGATCTCAAGCTGAGATATGACTAGAGGTAGGGTAGATGACATTCTTATCAATCAGTTGCTTAATGAATGAGCTAGGGATGAGGGTGAATGACAACATATAACTTTAGATTATGACAGCTGATGGAAAAGTTTGTATGACTGAGACTAGATAGGGCTTGACAATTAGGTTTTTTCTCATCATAGGCTTATTGAAAAGGGAGGAGGGAAAAATGTTTTAGGGGTGCTTTCTAGCTAACAAATTTGACAAATTGGAGATCAGCTGCTAGAAAACTTGGCTTTAAAAGCGAGTCATCATCAACAGGTGAAAAATACTGATGACTAACACATGTATGTACTTTTAAGATTATAAATAGTGGTGGATTTAAGTGAACTCTTGTTTGACTCGTAAAGGAATCACAACCTCCATATGAATTTCTTTTAGTGTTTTTGAAATCGTAATACAATGTTTGGTTAGTCACGATATGGTTCTAGAAAATTTCACGTATTGTTTTTACCGCAACCACTTTGTTTTAATCTATTTCACTATGAGTAAATTTGTTTGAAAAATTTTCTCCATTATAGTTGTGATTTTAATCTCCGCCACTCTATATTACAAGGAAGACCCATATGATTTAGTTTCCACAATTGTATTGTTTGGATTACCGTCTTTCTGAAACTCTATGTGAGTTCGATGTGTTGAGGAAGTATCCTTTGCATGTGTATTTAAATTTGTAACGATTGTGTGTCCAAAATAGTCTATCTATCTTGAGACAAAACTACATGAACATTGTGCAAAACTCAGAATATCCATAGTCTTCATTTTTAGTCTATATTTCGAGTCTAAATCAAGACTCATCATCTGGACAAACCTACTAATAAGAGAATAGATTAGGGTAAATAAATAGAGGAAAGAAATATGAGAGGTGAAAGAGCCGACCAAATCCTAATATATAATTTGATTTAATTAATTAATTAATTAGCTATTTATTCTAGTTTTTTAACCAAATTTAATTCTAATTAGAATTAAATTTGGTTAAAAAAATGAAATAAATAACTAATTAATTAATTAAACCTTTTCAAAAATTATGATTTGGTCCTCTCTTTCACCTCTCATCTTTCTTTCCTATATTTATTAACCCTAATATATTCTCATCTTAGCAGGTTTTTCTTGAAGATGAGTCGTAATTTAGAGTCAAACGTAGAATAAAAATGACGACTGTGGATATTCCGAGTTTTTCATCTCAAAATATACACCATAGAAACCTCCAATCTATCATACATGAACATTATTTGATTAATTTATTAACTGAAGTGCTGATCATTTTTTCAAATTAGGAAATGGAGGAGAGAATTCATGCCTGGCTCGTATGACTACATAGAAACAATTAGTAGACAAGGTTGAAGAAGTGTATAAAATGCTAATAAAGTTGGAGATCCTCCACCCTTATAAGGTCACGAACAATATTTTTACCGATCTGGTGCTCCTCTACATGTTTTCGAGCACCATCAACATCTACATGCTCAATGAGGTGGAGCAGTATATGTGATCAAAGCCGAGGGTCTCTTGGAGAGCCACTACTCAACCATTCTCTGCCAGTTCCTGGACCCTATGGAGCACCTTGCATTGTTTCCTTGTTACAACAAGTGTAAGAATTTCTCCTGGCTCAAGTTCAACATGATTATTGACAACGGGGTCCCGGTGCCCGAGCACTTGGCGTTCGTTGGATCGGGTCCATTGTGGTTGACATCCTTGGTGCTTGCCATGGAGCACATGCCCTCCACCTAGTTCCACACTATGATTTTAACCATGTTTCCAACACAAATTCAAGATGAAGGCACTAAGTATGATTTTAGAAGAAGTTGGTATTGTGTAAATTTTGATGAAGCATTGTTACCTTTTATTCATGAAGTTTATTTTTAGTATGTCTCACCTTTCGTTTCCTTTCCTTTCGAAAGAAGAATCTTCTTAGAAATTGCAATTGCTTTGTATTTTACAGTGGATACGTGGTACTAGCTTAGAAGATAGCTTGTGCATGGTGGTGGATCTAGTTTTAATATTACACATCATAAACAATGAATAGTAGGATGTTGGAGTCTGATTTTCATCATATTTCCAAAAATTTTAATCATTTTATGTTCCATAGTGGCTACAGCACAAACCTAATGATGATGAAAACATAAACCGGTTGCGATAATGTGAGGGTTGTTTCACCATTTTGAATTTATTTGGAGTTTGGAAAGAGCCTCATCAACTCAATGTACAGATACAATTTATTAAACTGGTTATGATTGCATGTTTAGGAACTCCAAAGAAGAACAAATGGTGGTGTTTATTAATTTTTCTAAATTAGAAGTACTTACATTGAGATTAGCTAGCTCAATGGAGTGGTTTTCTTAGAATTAACTACTCTAACAATTCGCACAGGTGAATCCAAGACAACAATTAAACTAAAAAAAGAAAAAGGAGACCAAAGACACTATGTGATGGATAATAAATTTGAAGTGCAGCAAATATTTTTTTTGTGTAAAAATTTGGGATGATGGACAACCAAGTTTTTTTGAGTTTGTAGAATATATTCATGACCATGATAAAGTATGAGTCATACATTGTAATTATAGCAAGTCTAAGTGTCATTTATTCCTTTGTAATGGTCTTTTGTGGTCATTGAAATATTTCATGTACCTAGTATCTTCTTAAGCTTGGAGTATATTAAAAGGGCATATGGATATAGGACCCAAAGAGGGAATATGTGTTCCCTAGTGATATCAAGTTGTGGAACCAACCACTTGGTAGGTACTAGGGTGGCAGGTGTACTCATATATAAGCTTGATATTTAATTGGATAATTGAGTCTTTGATTAAGGGGGGGCGGGATTATGAGGTCTTGCTGATTGAGATTGAGACAAGTAGTCATTAAGGGGGCGACTTCAAAAAATATAATTCCTACTTGTCTTAGTGTGATTCTTTCTATGTAAAGGAGTTTGATCCTATTCCTTAGGAGTTGTTTAAAACTAGATGTTTCCTAGAATGGTGTGTCGTTGAGATATTATCTCAACCAAGTAATTGTGCCTCCAAGATAGTCTACCTATCTTGAAACAACACTACATTTATATATATGTAACATTATTTGATTAATTGAAGCAGTACTCAGTTTTTCAAATAATAAGAAATGAGTAAAAAGACAGAGATAAAAAAATATTAATGGTTTGTTTCTTTATTTAAAAAGCAGGGAGGTGCGCTTTTATACTTTTTTTTTCAACTGAAGAAATCCTACTTGGAATAGGATCTTAGGCATACATAGTCTTTCCAGGGATTGGACTGCATACCAAGCCTCTCCACCTAACCATTATGTTATCACTCATAAAATTGTGAAACATTACTTGACATGGTCATACAGTTCACTCATCAAAAGGATGAGGTCTCCTTAAGCCTTTGTTTCATCTGATTTTACAAAGATCTTGGTTTGGGTTTAAAAACTATTCTTCAAAGTTTGGATTCAAGAGAATTTCTTGGAAGCAAACTGATTTTACAAAGAATTTTTTTGGGTTTAAAGAATTTTTTTGGAAGACATTTCTTGGAGGCGGCCTGATTTTGCAAAAAATTGTTTTAAACTTAAAAAAATTTCCTGGACGTACATTCAAAAGAAATTTCTTGGAGGTATGTACGTGTTTTGAGTTGAAGTAAATCTTTTGAGCTTCGTTTCATTTTTATAAGACATTTTTCTCTCGAATTTTTTAAAGTAAGTGTTTTGGATTGGAGAACGTATTTTTTGCAAAAAATTTAAACTAATTTTTTTTAAATTAAATCTTTTGTGATATTTTTTGTAATCGAGTTATTGTCCAATTTTTTGAAGGAAATTTTTTGAACTTCATACCTTATTATCATGGGAAATCGAAGAACTTGTGCGAAAAAATATGATCGAAAAAGAGACACTGAGGAACGTAGAGAAGAGACGAGACAATCTCGCAAAAGAAAGTTAGAAGCCCTCTCAAATATTGAAGAGGAAAATCAACCTCAAGCAGAAATTGAAGCAGGTATGTAAATGTAAATATTATGATCTATTCATATCTTTAAAATTTTCCTAATGTAAAATGTGAAGCTTAATTTTTATTTGATGAACTAATTTGAAAAATATTTTGTTTAATGTAAACAGACAGAGATATTCCTCAAAATATTTAAGAAGAAAATCAACCTCAAGCAGAAATTGAAGCAGGTATGTAAATGTAAATATTATGATCTATTGATATATTTAAAATTTTCCTAATGTAAAATGTGAAGCTTAATTTTTATTTGATGAACTAATTTGAAAAATATTTTATTTAATGTAAACAGACAGAGATATTTCTCAAAATATTGAAGAAGAAAATCAACCTCAAGCAGAAACTAAAGCATATATGTAAATGTAAATATTATGATCTATTGATATATTTAAAATTTTCCTAATGTAAAATGTGAAGCTTAATTTTTATTTGATGAACTAATTTGAAAAATATTTTGTTTAATGTAAACGGACAGAGATATTCCTCAAAACAATGATGATGAGATACAAAATTTTGAAAGAGATATTGAACCAATGACTGAAGATGGTGAAAATATTGAAAGAAATCCAAATAAAGAAATTGAATCACAAGGTATATATATATATATTAAACACATGCACATATCATTGAAATTATAGATATATTTTTTAATTTAGTTATTTATTGAATATGTACTATTTTTTCGAATATGTACAGATGAAATCACTATCGATAATGAGATGTTCGAAAATGTTGACACTCACACATATGGAGATAAAAAACCTGACAAGGTTATACGATATCGTGTTAACTGCATTTTTGAAAAGTATTTCTTAAATGAGCGGGTGACAGTTCAGGCTCAAATGTTGAAAGGTCTCCTATCATTAAGGAAATTAAAAGAAGCTACAACACTATTGGGTATTCGAAAATCAACCAAAGATAAAAAAATGAAGGAAGATGTGATAAAAAATATTAGTGCTATAAAGTCAATCAAGAGATCTAGAGAGAAAGATGTTTCAATTGTACGTAGAGGAATACAGATGGCAATGGTTTCATCAAGTACTCAAGAGAATCGTTTGGTAACATCTATGGCACGAGCACTGGGAACCTCGCGAAAAACTTTGCACAAACATCGGAAATTTTGGCTGCAAATAGATGTAAATGATGAACTCGCTTTTTGGAGAGCTATTTGTAGGCAACCATACAAAGATAGACTTGGAGAAAATGTTAAAAAAATAATATATGAATATTGGAAGAACAATTCGCGTGTTTCGCCAACTGCAAGGCATGTTATGTGAAAAAGAATAGCACGAAACCAGTACGAAGAACATGAGAAATATTTCTTGGAAACCACTCAGACAGAGTTATTCAACAAGTTCAAAGAATAGAATCGTCAAATTCATGTTTCACTCAGTGATTTTGTTCAACAAAAACCATGGTATGTAAAACCTATCACCGTATGTGACACTTGTTGTTGCCGTTATCATGTGGAATTTGAGTTATATTATGACACATTCCTTGATTTTGGTAGAACATTATGGAAGGATTCACCTCCTCCTTCCACTATCTGTGATTTCATATCTCAAATTCTATGTGGAAAAGAAAGCGATGAACTATTTTACAAAAATAAATGTGTTGGTGGTAAAAAATGCGATGATTGTGGAAATTTGACTAAATTTCAAAACAAATATTGTATTGATATAAATGATCAATCATTGTCCAACATGAAAGTGAAATGGAAGAGATATGAATATATCGATACATCAATTCAAGGTGAAAATAGTGTTAAAAGAATTGAATTACTAGAAGACGAAATTTTTCTGATAGACTTTGAGAAAGTTTGAGGCAGAAATTTACAAATACACCAAGCATTCCCATAGAGCTCGATGGGAAGACTTGCAATTCAAAAAATATCATGAATTTTTTCCACCAGGGAGCATTTTTTTAGTGATTGATTTTGCAGAAAACTACACATTTGTTCCACAAAAA
Organism: Pinus albicaulis; assembly: GCA_034641835.2. NCBI lineage: Eukaryota > Viridiplantae > Streptophyta > Pinopsida > Pinales > Pinaceae > Pinus > Pinus albicaulis. The sequence continues at coordinate 171,577,706 of CM076575.1, forward strand.
TAAATTCAGAGTGAATTTAGATATTAAAATGAAGAACTTCTATTTAGATCCATTCCAGAGATTGACTGTAGGGGCATTTACTAGATATGTCACCTTTCATAAAAGATGAGATCCAGAGGCTACCTGGCCCTTTACAGACTCTGCCTATAGAACTTGCAGAAGTAAACACTAGAGGAATTAACAATATCAAAGAACGTTTTCATGCTCAGACATGGGAATGTGTCTCTTTCCCTACGCAAAAAAATAGTTCAAGGTAGTTAATATTCATAGACACATCATCAAGAAAGTCAATGTGATCATCCCCAACTTACTTTTCATGAAATCAGGCTTAGAATCCTCTACAACCTAGTGGAAGGAGTTGAATGGGAACTAGGTCAAGGCCTTTACAAAATACATGCTAGTGAATAACACTTACTAGGTTATGCCAACAAATAAAGTGGGAGAAATGTTTTCTCCTCGAGGTTATCCAATTGGGTGTGCAATACCAACTTCACCCATTTCCTAAGAGGTTTCTCTCTTAGGTTACAAAGTGTCTTCCACCTTATTAGTTATATATTTTTCAATTTCCTGTGGATTCCTTGAATTTTTTCTCCTACCATCTCCCTCTCTCACTCCCCAAATTATTGTCATCAAGCATGCCCCATTGAGGATCTGGAGCAATTTTTGTACCATACTTAGAACTGTCATTGCTGCTAATTGAAATTGGAGAGTCATGTATACTAGATCGCTTGCTTAAGTGGCTCTTACTTGGACAATATCCTAAGATGAGTTTGACATGATGGTCATATGAGGCTGGAAGCTACTTGGTGTAATTTTCCTTAAATCTTCAAAAAAACAGAGCAAAAATGTCATTTTCGATCATTTTTTATTAGATTCTACATACAACAGATGTTATCACATTTCCAACACAATCATGTTCCATGAGCATGAATTATGAATGTTGTAAGCCAAATTTCAAGGAAATTTGCATTCATTTTAGGCAAAAGAAGGCTATGACATTAAGGTCCATGCTAGAAAAAATTATGCAAATAAGGTTGCTAAGTCTTGATACTTACCATGTGTTTCAAAGCCATAATGAAGGTTGGCTTTGAGAGTGTCCTCCCAAAGCCCTGTCTTGAGATGAAATTTAATTCAATGTCTCTTGTAGTTGCAAGGTGGAATTGATAGAACTATTTGATTTCTTTACCATATATGGATATCTCCTTTCATCTATACCTTTCTCTACAATATTTTTTCCAAGCGAAATGGGAATTTTCGCATTTTGAATGCCATTGCCATGTAGTTTGGTAGTCTGCTAGCTAGACCTATCACAAGTAAGGTTGTCATACCAAACTATTTCTCTTGCTCAACTCAGTGACCATGACTCTCTTCTCACACTGCTTACCATAAGATCTTCAATTGTACATGTCACGCAAAGTTGGGGGTTCTAGGTCTACACCTATTAGGTAAAGTTTTATTTTATGGCATTGTGGTCCTTAAATTTGGAGGTGTTCCACCTGAAAAAGTAGGCATTAAATATGGATGAAAAGGATTTGTTTTAACTTTGATAGAATTTCCTCCTGGGATTACTGAATTTCTCGATGACATCATGCTAGCTTTGCTCAGAGAAGAAGATTTTGGAGGAGAAATTGAATTCTTTTGACTTATTTTTGGCATTGAATTTTGAAATAGTAGTTTTGATGACTCCATTGATGACCTTGTTGAGGAATTTGATGCACACAATATTGACTATGAAGATAGTTTAGAAGACGTTGAAGAAGTTGTAGATGTTGGTGTTGTCACTGAATGTTTCTTTGTTGTTGGACTTGATCAAGACACAATTTAAATTTACAAGCAGATTGAAGACCTTGAAGAGGTTTTAGATTTTGTTGTTCTCACTGAAGGTTTTTGTCTAGTTTTGTTTCTTAAACCATCATTTCCATAGGACATTTTTGGTGAATAGATTCTTGACAATGATCAGAGGATATGATACCTTGAAGAGGCTACATCTTTTGGTGACATCACTAATTTTTTCTCTATTATTATGTTTGTTAAACATCTCGCTTAGGGCAAGGCAACTCCACCTATATTGTACAGTTTATGGGAGAGAAATCAATATGTAGAAATATTCACTTGGTTTTTATAATTCGATAGAGGAATGACTTAAAATGACCTTGTATGTCTTCTCGTTTTAGAGCTCAATTTTTTAGGAAGGATTTAAGTATCCACCTTTCAAGAATCACTAGAAGAGGTTGATAAAGAATATAGGAAGACAAAAAGCTAACCAGTGATGTAATAAATGGATTTCTTGGGAGGTAGATTGGCATATGGACTTTTGGTAGCTAGAACTTTTCCAAATAAGTGAATGTATTTGAAAACCGAACCTCTAGTTTATTTTGGTTTAGACAAGGTCTAGAATTTGAAAAGTGAATTCTCTCTTTCTTCCTCTTACATGTCCAATGATCATAATCTGGATTGAGGGAAAAAAATTTCCAAAATAAAAATTTTGCATTTTATTTGTTGTACACATGAGTTTTTAAAAGCTAATTAACTCATAAATTTCTCACAAAATACACTTAAATCTTGACACATAAACCCCTTCCCAAATGGCTAACTTTAGATGATTCTAAACACCTTTTTATTTAACTAATGAGGGAGATAGCCCAACAAAACTAGTTTTTCCATATTCATATCAAGTTGGTATCAAAGCACAATTTAGCTCATTTTAGTCAAGGTTAGTTAGAAGAATTAGATATTAGTTTTTGTCTTCAATTTCCTCTCAAAATGAATGTGTATGTGCTTTTGAGAGACACACTAGAGGAATAAGGTCCAAATTTTTGATGAATATGTGCTATGAAAGTAAAGGGTTAAAGGCAAACATGTACAAGGCATAGTTGAGTACAAGGCATAGTTGAGCCAAATGTTGTTGAGGAAGGGCCTAATTATTTGGGTCTTGGTTATGGAAAACATGATGGAGAATGCCCCAAAGCCAAGGAGGCACATGAAGCTATTCCAAGAAGGAATTTTATTTTGTGTTCATTACCTCAAGCTTGTGAAGTTTGTGTTCATGATGAATGGAAAAGTTTGACACCCACTTTGCAAGAAGATGTTAATAATCATGCAGCTAATGAGAACGTAAAAGAAGAGGATGTTGAAAGCTCTAGAGTCATTGAATTCATTGCTAGTATTCATAGGAGAGCCACTACCTCATCAAATTCACCTCCTCAAGAAGGCGACAATGGTGAATGTTCAAGGTATAAATTTGCCTCTAGTCAAATTGCTTTTGATTATGATAAACATGGTAAATATTCACATAAGATTTGGAAAAGAACTTGCATGTTCCTTTTGTGGATTGAATAATCATAATTTTTATAGATGTTGGAAGAAGATATCCATGCACATGAACTTTCTAAATAAATGAGGAAAAAATTCAAAGGCCCATTGGACAAGGAAAATGATGTTGAAAATAAGTTGCAATTGTTTATTACTCATTGCCATAAGAAAGGTCACCTTGTAGAAAAGTGTTGGAATTTGTATCCAACAAGTCATCCACAACATTTGAAGAAGGTGGAAAGAGATAATGAAAAGAATGGAAAAAGAGGATTCCATAATCGATGAGGGTCAGAATGATTCACATGATGATGAAGTGCAGCTAAAAGAAGTGCCATTGAAATGGTTTGGTAACAGATGGTTAAATTTCTTATCCAATTAAGGCCTTGCATATATTTTTATGTTTCATGAATTTATTTGCAAATTCAAAGTATGGTGCATGTTGCATGAAGTAAAATGTTGAAGGTAGAGTTATGTTGAAACACTTAAATGCAACAAATATGGAAATTTGTACATGAGCTATTATTTGACTTGAGATTCAGTTGTTTGAAGAGGCATGTTTTTTCGACTTGTGTTTGGTTGGTGGTTTTGTACACCAATATGTGTACATGGAGATATTTACATGATGTGATTTTTTTTTCTTTGAAGGAGAAAAATGATATGTCAACGAGCTATGTTTCTTGCATGATGTGTTTTTCAGTTTGATGGTTTTGTTTGTGACAACACATCACAAGATTTTGGGAAGGTCCACTCTTGAGCAAGAGCCTCATGATTACAACCTAATCATGAGAATCAAATGGGAGTGCATCCTTATTCTTGGCTTAGTGGCATGAACCAAACATATTGTGTATTAAATGAGGAATTTTGCTTTCCCAATCATTTCTAAATCACCCATATCACGAAGAAAACATGTTTTAAAAGAATATAATTTGGTAGGGGAAAGACCTTAGGTCCTTTGATTATGCACATGTGGTGTGAAAAATTGAAATTGAAAATTTGCAAAAAAGTGAAATTATAAATGAAACCACGAAAAAAAAAATCCCAAAAATGGTAAATGATTTAAATAGACCTAATTAATTATTTACCAACATAAATTCTTGAACTTTTAGCAACTAAATGATAAGTAAATAAATAAATAAATTTGTAATTATGGTTCTAAAGTTACATAATCTTAAGAATCCAAAAAACAAATTATTTTTCAAAACGTATTACTTTCAAAGTATCAACAAAGAATGTACAAGGGTGTTCAATGAATTAACGCTATCTATTTAAATTCCATGATGTATATCTTACTCATAATTTTAACAAATTATTAAATAATGATCTAGATTGGATAATTATATTATTTTTCATATATTTTGATGCTTATAGAGTGAAAAAACTGAAAGAATCAACTTGTAGGGTCATTTTAATGGTGGGTGGAGAATTGGGGTCTAAAACCTTTTGGAGTCATTTTGAGGTATGAAATGACATTTCTGGGGGTCAAACGATTATCCCTTGTGCCGAAATATTGACCATTATTCTACACTTAAAGACATATCTAATGGTGCAAGAAAAACATCAAATTAAGTTCATTCAAAATTTATGCCTTTAGTAATTTGACCTATCATGTTGACCACCATGGTACGAGAGAATGTCATTTTAGCCCCATTACTCATGCATAGAAAGCTAGCTACATGTCGAATTTTAACAAGACTCTAAAAGGTCTAAAATCACAAACCTCGTTAATGGTTGATGGAGTCAAATCTTACACCTAGTTGGCTATCACGCTATGTTAAATACTTGACCACTAGGAGGAATAAGAGTTCCATTTTGTGTTATTGTATTTTGTTCCATAGTTGAAAATATAACTAGGAGTGTGAAGTTAGAGAGAAAAATGTATGAAGTTAAGTTTTTATAGCAACCTTACATGCCAAAAGTCTTAGCTAACTCTAGAGAGATTACCTCTTTCTTTGTACTTACATATTTTCCATACCAGAAAAGAGAGAGTAGATAATGTTTACATTTTAGTGTTGTTTTTCTCCCATAAGGATTTCCTAGGGAAAAAGGAGTCTAGACCATCATTACTTTTTAGGGTTGCTTGTCTCCCATAAGGATTTCCTAGGAAAATAGTTGTGTTGATTGTCTAGATATATGTATGTGTGTGTTTCATTATGTTCTCTATTTATTACATTGTGTTTCATTATGTTTTATATTTCTTACATTTCTGCCCTCCTATTTTTCTTTCCAATCAAGGTTTATAAAGTAACATGAGAAGCAACATGAGACTTGGAACAATCATTTTCATTATCTATATGGAAGGAAAGAAGGATTATATCCCCTTAAGCTTAAGCTTATGTAGTTTGTCAATTTTTATCATATATTTTTTGGTAAGGGTAAATGTTTTTTAATCTATAGTACAAGTCATGAGTTCCCCAATTTTACCTTATGTAAAGCATGATTCTAGGATTACTACAATTTGTACTTGGTTTTTTATTGTGATGATGCCCTGTCTCAATCACTTGGCCATCTCTCGATGGGTAGTTAAATCTTTATAACAATACCTAAGTAATATTTATCTATTTGTATTATGTGAAATGTAAAAATGGTATACTATTTTTCATAAAATTGTGTTGAGTTTATCATATATTTCGATGAAAGTTGATTATATGACACATTTTCTTTAAAAGGATCTAACAATTTTGTTAAGGTATGAATTTGCAATTTTGTGTGGCTCTCTATCAACCTTCACTTCCTCATTTCTAGAAAAAATCTACTCGCTCATTCGTATACCCACTTTCTATTCAAATGCATGAGTTTTGAACTCTCGGTAACTATGTTTTTCCACGCAGGAAAATTATGTCACATTTTATACTAACTCTAAATATTATTTTGAAGTTTGGATTACTGTTATTCTTTTATATAATTTAACATTAGATATAAATTTAAATTTAAAGCTACTTAGATGAAATATAGCTTAGATATGGAATTTGCAAATTATTATCTATTTATTGAACTAAAGGACATAATTATTACACATGTTTAATTTACATTCAAATGCTTCTTTGATTTATCTCCTATAGCTTAATGTAATGCTAGATATATAATTTAAGTTGAAGGCCCATGACATAAATATGACTTCTATGTGACATTTGTATTGAATCATCTATTTGTTGTGTTATATGAACATAATTGGTACACGCATATCTAATTTTCATTACTATTATGTCATGCTTCTTTAATTTATCTTATATAGAAATGACTGGAGCATCCCTTTTTAATCTATTCTTTTTGACTTCGGATATGTGGGCAATACTCATCCACATATTTTTCTATCATAAAGCAATGAGTAAAATTGTATTCCATTTGTGTCAATATTAAGGTTAAGCACATGGATTAAAGTTCTATATAAGATACATTGCCACGGTGTACATTTATATCTAAAGAGTCCAAAAGCTCATTCAAGACCATATGTTTTGTTGATGTAGGTTGATAAGTTATATTGCATTGCTTTTGCAGTTGTTGTTGTGGGCCTTACCATCTATTCGTTCTAGTAATTACTGAAACTAATCTTTCACCTTTTTATTTTAAATAGAAATAACTTTTCAAAGACATTTTAATATGTCTTTAATTAAGGAAAACCCTTTTTTTCCTATGTGAATATGATAATGTCTAACATGTGCTTTTTATTTCTGCAGTAATGACATAGAACACTATTGAGAGCCTAATATAGTAGGCATAAAAATACTTTGCTACAAAATGATAAAACATGTGAGTGCAAAATTTAAAATATAAATCAAGATATCAAACACAATGATATTATGATGGAGATAATATTTCTGTAGCCAAAATGAACATGCAAACCAAAAACTGTAATAAAAATATTACAACATATCATTGCAAAATTTAAAAACATAAATAACCTAACACACAAGGATATCTCAAAACACCTGAATGCATATGTAGAACAAAACCTGTAATAGAATATTTTGCTACATACAACACTGCACATTTTTAAAACATAAACTAACTTAGCAGATAATAATATTAAATTAGATTTCATTGTTTGTGCAGTTGAATTGATGTGAATAGAAAAAATAGGAATAGAAATATTTGATACATACAACACACAAATGCAAAATCTTAAAAGAGAAATCAATCTTGCAAACAGAAGGGTATTTAACTAGACAGAAATGTCCATATGGATTCATTCAGAAACCCAGACCTAGTCAAAGAAAACATGAACCAATGGTTTATTTCAGCTCTACATCAACATTGAAAAATCGAGCTATTATGATGTGTTACAAGTCAGCCTACATGCCAAAGTGTTGGTCGGCCTAAAAGGATGTAATACTATCTATATTTATATACCTTTTCTATGGCTCTTTTGATAAGGAATAAGTCGGCAATCTCTGAAAACAGTTTACAGATTCTTGTAAGATTCAGTACAAATATGTTGATGGGCTTTCAGTGTAAAGTTTAAAGAGATTGAAAATAGTGTGGATCTATTGTTCGATCATCTTTGAAGCAAATTGCGGATAGTCTAAGGAAGATTACAAATGCCTGAAACAAATTTGTGGATATATGTGGCAGGAGGGAACACCAACTAATGTTGTTGATAAGACTGTTAAAATAGAGAGGGAGAATGAACCCAAGGGTTTATCTGACCCTGTTGTGTCAAAGGTTAATGTTGTGGATAAGACTGTTAAAATAGAGACATAGAAAAAACCCAAGGGTTTATCTGACCCTGCTGTGTCAAAGGTTGATAAAATTAAGAAGAAAAAACAAAACGGCAAGGAAGCAAACAATGAAGATGACAGTGGCAAAGATAAGTTTGTCGACTTGATTTTTATGTTTAATTCTCAAACAAAGTAGGAGTGTTTCCGATACAAAGTGTTTGGGTTGCCACCAACCAAAAAGGAGCTTGTAGAAAAGGTGAAGCCCAGAATGAAGCTCTTCTTGTATGATTTTAACCTTAGACAGATGTATGGCATCTACAAGGCAGTGTCTACCAGAGGAATGAAGGTGGAACCAGATGCTTTTCGGAGTTGTAAAAGGCCACTCCTAGCACAGGTAATATTTTTATACAATGTTTGATCATATATTCATTCTTACTTTGGGCCTATGCAATTTTGGTTTCACATCTTTTCTACATCAGTTTCCTGTTTTCTGTTGAGATTAGCTTTTCTAAATTAAGTATGCAGATTGTGGATAGTCTAAGGAAGATTACAAATGCCTGAAATAAGATGCAGATATATGTGATTTCAGCTAAGGTATAAAGTTTGGAATATAGAAAGACGCATTTATAAATATGTGGATAGATCTATAACAGAACTAAAGTATCAGTTAAGGTCGAACATACCCAATGAAAGGAGCAATAGTGCCGACGAAAGGAGCAACAGTGCGGACAGGAGGAGCAACAACACTGACGGGAGGAGCGAAAACGCGTGAACAGAGCAACAACGACAATGACACAAATTTGTGCGAATAATGAAACCGGTAAACAAACCAACTTCAGGGGCAATTTATTTATAGAAAATAGTTCCAACGAACTATTTTAAAAGTAAAAGTTCGGCCGAAATTTTGTTGGAAGTTCGGCCGAACTTTTGTTGCCGGTTTTCCCATATTTGGAAAAAATTTTGTTTGCCCGCGCCATCAGTGTGCCGTAAATCTAAACAGAATCACGAGTTCAACCAAAATTTCTAAGAAAGTTCAGCCGAACTATTGCCGAAAAAAGTTTTCGGCCCCCAATTCTCACAAAAGTGTAACCCAGCCTCACGTTTCAGCCCTCTTTTTACATATTTAACCTATCCTAAGGTTCAAGGTCACCTCCATTTATGTCATGTCATGTCCCATCATTCCTCATATGGTGTCAGTTTTCTTTCCCCATCCAGGTAAATTCAAAAAGGGTGCTTGTGTTAGTTTTTCAAGTTTTCGTAGCGTTTTATACAGCAAATCAACAATTTTCACTAAGAAACTGCCTAATAGTTTCATAGAGAAATTGTTAGAGGATAAACTGATCACGCCACGATAATCTGTTTTCTTGCCTGTCTTGTCAAATTTGATATAAAATTTCATTCCATGATTGGAGGAGTTAGGGTGGTGGTCGTTTGAGTCTGTTATGGTTAATTCAAAAGTACCAAGCCATGTTTGAGGTCATTATTACCCTTTTTGGCATGCATATTTCATGATTAAAGCATGAGTTGTCATTAAAACCATAAAACCTTACCCCAATTAGCCTTTTTTTGGTATTCTGCTTTATCTTTGCATGCAATTAGATCTCTGAAGAGCTACTTCATTGAGGCAAGCAGGTTGCTGGCAGATTTGAACTTTGTAGGTGTCATGAAGCAAGCAAGGTTGTGAAGATATAAAGCATCCATGGATGCAAGAAGGAAAACAAACAAAGGTGGTCATTGCCACAGGTATGAGCCCATGGACATGAATTTTCACAATGAAGACCCAAATTCCATGGAGGTTTTCAGAAGAACCAGTTGCTTTCAATTCTGTCAAAGCTTACAGGGTTTTCATCTATAGGTTTCCAAGGATTTTTCTGCCAACTTCACTTGAACAACTTCAAAAGTGGGAATTATGAACCTTATAGTGACACCAGACAACACTTGAACAGTAACGGGAATCGCTAGAGGAGGATAATAGTGGTTTGAAAGCATCAAATTCATAATGCAGCACTACAAAGATTTCATCAAACCAGAACATAGTGAAATTGGTTTGGAAAATTCTATCCCCAGGGGTTTCATGAAGGAAAATTATTCAAAGATGATGATGATCATCCAAAATTATTTTACCTGTGAAGGATGGTTTCATATGGTCTACTCCTATCACCTCAAACTTCTGTTTCATTTTGTGGGTAAGAGGTCACTTGACTTTCCTTTTATTTAAACAGAATTCTAGGGAAAATGTCAGATAAGTTTTGAACGAAGAAAAAAGGCAATGAAACTTCTCTTTTTCATCATGGTTTGATTAAGATATTGGTGTTAGAGGAATTGAAGAGACTAGACAGAGACTGGACTTCCTTTTTTTTCATGAATGGTTATGAAATTGATGCTAGCACTACGTAGAGAGCCTCCAAACCTAGAAACATTTCATCACGAAATGTGGTAGAGAAAGTTGAAGAAGGGAATAGATCATCCTCTCTAGAACCAGTGAGCATGGAGGTAGAGCCTTTGCATAAGGTCAACAAACCTAAAACAACACCTACAAAACAGAAGAAAATAGTTAGCAGAAAAAGCATCAAGAGAGTCACTAGGAGCTAGATAGTGGCTAAAGGAAACTTGGACGACATTCCGCATGCAATTGACATTGAAGAAACTACCATTTTCCAAGCTAAAGACATTGAAGATGGATGAAGAAATATGAAAAAGAGTAAGACTGCTAAAAAACTAGAGTTTGCAGGTGATGATGCTGGTTTCATTTTTCAACCTAGAAAGCCAAGGGCTAGACATGCAAGAAAGGTCATGGAAAGAAGCAAAGAGTCTGAGAAGATAAATGAAACTTCTCAGCCACCGAGCATCATAGATTTGTCTTAACCTACAAAAGAAGAGCTGGTTATTAAACAAAGAAAGGGTAAAGAGAAAATTAGTGAAAAATTAGAAATTGAAACCCTTAAAGAGCATTTGAAGGTGGCAGGTGAGGAAATATTAGTCTTGAAGCAAGAGGTATAGAAACACATAGTTGAAAAAGTTCATTTTGAGAAAATGAGAAAAATATGGGAAGATCAAGTCATGATTATTTTAGAGACCTTAGACAATACAAAAAGTTTATAAAGTGGACTCAACCACTAAGAGGAGAAGTCAAACACATCAAAAAGATAAAACTGCACTTGCAATCTAAGAACAGGGCATTAAAAAACCAAGTGCAAGTTCTGTAGGAGCAATTGGATTTGATTCGTCGAGTTGGAAAAGAAAGGATTGAAGATGACAGTGGTAGAAGAGCCCATTAGTCAAATGATTGTAAACAAGGAGGAAACACCATAGGGGTAATAAGGTAAGGTGAAATATGTTTGAGGAGGTTCCTAACATGCAAAGAAGACAAATTTTGTAGTATATTTCATCTCTAATTACTGAGAATTCATAATATTATGCTTTGACTTCCTTTCGTGGTGAAATGAATGTGTATTCCTATGTTGTGTGTGTGAATTATCTCTATTAAAAACCTCTATATGCCTCAGCTTCCATGTGAAGAAACACTATCACTAAAACTACTGATTGTTGACTCCATAAGACGAATGGTAGCAAGCCTGCATTTTTCAACCTGTAATCTTACAAAACAAGTTACAATACTAAAGAGTTAGTCATCTAGTACTATCCTTGTTCAAAATCATAAACCCCCTTTGAGAGAGCCCTCTTAAACTAAAGAGGCTAAGCTTCAGTTATAAGTGGTTTGAAAGAGTTACATTGAGTTTATTGATGAACATCCAATCAAGATCAATTTGGTGATAACATTTTGCTGCGTCTACTGGGAGCCTAAAGACATATTTCGTTAAGTTTTTGTGCAAAAGGTGAAGCTAAACTCTTTGAGGTAGCAGGATCTCAGATTTTTTTCGAGACTGCAACTACCTTGGTGACTCCATTTCAAAAATTCATGTTTAAAGGTGGCTTCAAGAAGGAGATACATGAGGAGAAATCCAGATCCTAACCCACCTGCTATTGTGGATAATCCAAACACAATTTCTAGAGGCATTCAAGGTAGCTCTTCAAAATCAAGTACCCCATCACAGTCAAGAGCTTTGTCCTCTGAAGTTTTAAGAAGTCCTGAAGATAAAAAGTTTCATGATAAAATTTAGGAAGTCTTGTTTAGGTCTGAAAATGAAAATGAATTGACTGAGATTGTTTTAGACCTGCAAAGAAGAGGTATTGATACCTCAGCCTTAGTGACCCAAAAAAGTAGAATAATTCTGGAGGGCGGTCACATCAGAGTTATTGTTAGAGAGGGAATATTTGGATAAGTTCAAGGAATTAGACCCATTTTAAATCTTTCAAAGAAGAAAATCTGGCTTTCCTTTACCTAACTGGAGCTCATTTGTAAATGGACTACAAAGACCAACTACACCGAATCCTAATAGTTCTTATTGTACTACTGTTGTCCCAAAAAATACCACAATCCCTGTCATCATGGCTGGAAATGTTCCACCTCCACCTGTTGTTGCACCTACTAGGTATGCTCCACTTGTTCTTCGAGCTATCCTTAATTCTCTCCCTAGTAAATACTCTGCTAGAATTAAAAATTGGGGAAGTGATGAAGAAATTATAGCTAAGAACATGCAGACCAATTCAATGAATTTATAGGCAGAGAGGAGGTTGACCATGAAGATGTAAAAATGAGACTATCTGCTCAAATTTTCACTGGTGAGGTCAAACAGTGGTTTAAGACCCTTGCTTCGGGAAGCTTGCACAATTGGAATGAATTTGAGGATAGTTTCTTGAGAAAATGGTGAAATAGAACAAACCTTGTGCAGGCCCTCACTGAATACAATAGTCTGAAAAGAGATGTAGATGAAACTCTCTAAAATTTCTTCAAGAGATTTAATAAATTCTATGATTCCATCCTTGCTCATATTAAGCCTCCACCAGGAGCGGCTCAATTTCGCTATGTTGAGGCATTTGACTATGTATTCTCTATCCTTCTTAGAGAAAGAGAATCCCCTTCACTAGAAGAAAGGAAAAATGATGTTGTGAAAGTGGAAGTGAATATGATAGCAGCCAAGAAATCCAAGATGGGAAAAACAAAATTGAAAGAAGAAGATAAGCCTTCCACCTCAGATGATAAATTTGACTCCATGATGAAGAAAATGGAAAAAATTATGGATAGGCTTGCCCTTAGAAATGCTTCTGCACCTCTTGCACAACATGAGCCACAATTTAGAAAGCCACAGTTTAGAAGGCCTAAAAATCAACAGAGACCAAGGGAAAACATAAATCAGCCTGACCCTTAAGTAAGGCCTCCTTTTAAGAAAAATTTAGTTGATGAAGAACATCATCCTGAGATTCCAGAAGACTCCATTCACTGCCTAGATGAAAACATGTCTCGAATTTTTTTGACCAAAGAAGAGCATGATGAGTCTAATCATGATGTAAATAAGGGTGAGGAACCATATCACTACCTTAAAGGTTATCAGCATGCAATATTTGAGATGCAGAAGAAAAATAACCTCAGAAATAGAAATTTCCCTATTACTGCAAATAAAACACAGCCCAAGAAAGATCATCCTAAAGCAGCCGAGGCTAGAAAAGATCAACCACCTCCTCCTCCTGTAAAATAAATTGAAAATATTACTTCTACTTTCAGTTTGGAGAATGAGATTTCCAAAATCAAAATCCCAGTCCCTTTTCGAGAAATTCTTAAGGTGAATGAGAACATAAGTAAAATTTTAAAAATTTTGAATTCTCAACTACGAGTTCTAGACATCCTTAATTTACAAGAAGACCATCCAACCATCTACTTGGGACCAAGATTGGAAGATGAACATAATGAAGAATTACCTCCTTTCTATGTTAGCCTTAGTATCCATGACATGACATTACACAATGACATTTTGGATTTAGGGGCTTGTCATAACCTCATTCCTAAAGTGATTATGGAAAGGATGGGATTAGAAATCACTAGGCCATACAAAGATTTGTCTTCTTTTCATTCAAAAAGAGTTGAATGCATTGGATTGATAAAAGATGTTGTTGTTGATCTTACACAAGTCCCTGCCAAGACAGTGATAATGGAAATTATGGTAGAAGACATTCCACCCAAGTTTGTCATGCTTCTATCCATGTCTTGGGTAACAAAAATCAAAGGCACCATACATATGGACCTAACATATGCCACCATTCCTATTTTTGGTGAGAAAATAAGACTGTACAGAGAGATAAGGATGGCTTATATGGTAAGCAGTAAGGATAAGCCTTATAATTTCCCAATTTATGCTGTTGAAACTGAATTAGGATCAAAAATTCTTTTTAATGAACTAAGTGATGAAGCAGAAGATGAAATGAAAGAAGAAATTGAAGAGGTTGAGAATCAGGAAATCATTGAAGAAAAGGAAAAGGGTTGGTGGATTTTTCACTTTGATGGATCAACTAGAAGAGAGGGGGCTCAGACATTTGGATCACAACTCCTGATGATGAAAGTAAGTTATTTTCTTTCAAACTAAACTTTTATTGCACAAATAATATGGCTGGGTATGAATCTTTGTTTTTGGGTTCAAAATTTTTGAAAAGACTAGGTGCCCAAAAGATTTCAGTTTGTGGACATTCTGAATTTGTTATTAAACAAGTTGAAGGAGTATATCAAACAAAGGATGTGAGAATGAGAGCCTACAAAAATATGATCATGGAGATGTTAGAAAATTTTCAAGAATATTCATTTATTGTGAAAACTAGGGATCAAAACTCAGTAGCTGATTCCTTAGCTATTTCTGCAAGTCTATTTGTTATCCCTGCACATTCCACTAAAAATTATGAGGTTGAAGTTTGTCATAGACCTGCTATCCCAAACAACATCATCCATTGGCAAGTGTTTGAATATGACCAGCAAGTCAAAAATTTCATAGAGTTGAAAGGGGAGTTTGAAAGAACACAAGTATATCAGCAAAAAATGTTTGCTGAAACTAAGGGTAATTTTGAAGTTTTGTAGCTGAAGAATAATTTTACACCCAAGGGTATTATCCCACTTGAAAATATTTTTGACCAAAATGATGTGTTCAAATCTCCTAGAATGCAGGCTGACGATGAAGAGGTAGAGAGTTGTAATCTTGGTACAGTATCGATGCCTAAAATGATAAAGGTTTCTAAGTTTCTTTCTATAGAGATGAAACAGAAATGTATTGAGATGATGAAAAAGTTCATTGATGTTTTTTCATGGAGTTATTATGATTTGAAGAAGTGTGATCCTACTATTATTCAACATACCATTCATATTAAATAAAATGAGAAATATTTCAAATAGAAGTTGAGAAGGATTAATCCACCGCTCATGCCTCTTATTGAGAAGAAAATTAAGGAGCTCTTTGATGCAAAAATTATTGTTCTTATCAGATTCTCAAAATGGATTGCTAACTTGGTATCAGTTAGGAAAAAGAGTGGAGATATCATAATTTTCATTGATTTCATAAAATTGAACAAGGCTTCTCTGGAGGGAAATTACCCTCTCCCTAAGATGGATAAGATTCTACAGAATATTGTTGGTTCCAAAAGGATGTCTATGTTGGATGGTTTTTCAGGATATAATCAGATATTGGTATACCCAGAAGATTAGGAAAAAACTGCTTTTACTACACCATGGGGGACATTCATGTATGCCAAGATGCCCTTTGGTCTGATGAATGCAGAAGCGACCTTTCAAAGAGAAATGGACATTGCCTTTGCTGAGGAGAAGGATAAGTTGGTGGTTGTATATTTGGATGACATAAATGTATTCTCAAGAGGAGAGGAAGACCATTTAGAGCATCTGGAGAAAGTTATGCTAAAGTGTAGGAGATTTGGTATTTCTCTTAATCCCACTAAGAGTATTTTTTATTTAACTTCTATAAAGTTTCTTGGGCATATTATATCGAAATATGGGATAAATATTGATCCAAACAAAGTCAATTCCATTCATAAAGTTATGTTTCCAAGGAACAAAAAGGAAATTCAATCTTTCCTTGGGAGAGTGAATTTTGTTAGAAGGTTTATCCCCAACTTTGCTGAGATTGTCAAAGATATAACCAAGATGCTGAAGAAAGGAGTTGATATTAAATGGAAAATTGAAGAAAAGTAGTCATTTCAAGAAATTAAGAAGGCACTCACTTAGGCTCCTATATTGATTAGCCCATATTTTTCAAAATAATTTATGTTTTTTACATTTGCATCTAAAAACACAATTGTTGAAATTTTGCTGCAGAAATGATAGCAAGGTACAGAGAAGCCCATTTGGTTCTTTAGTAGAACCCTTGATAACTAAGATTTGAAGTACAACTTAGAAAAACAGGCATATGCTTTGGTCAGAGCTATTAAAGACTTCAGAATTTATATTCTGCATTCTCATGTAGTGAAGGACATCTTGACTAAAGTTGATCCTAAAGGTAAGCGAGGGAAGTGGATAGCTAATTTTCTGGAGAATGATATAGAAATCAGAACTAAAAAATTTGTGAAAGGACAGGGGCTATAAAATCTGATGGCATAGTCCAATTTTGACTGTCTTGATATGAATATTATTGAAGAAATTTCAGAATTATCAGATGAAGATGAAGAGATGATTCCTATTGAAGAGAAGTATATTATATCTGATTGGTACAAAGACATTTTCTTTGTCTTACATCATCATAGAGCTCTTTATGAATTAACTAAATCTAAAGCAAGGTTTTTGAAGTTGAAATCTTCGAGGTATTGCATTATAGATAAAAAACTGTACTAGAAAGATACTGGTGGCATTATTTTGAATTTTTTGCTGGAAGAGGAAGCTAAAAATGTGATTGAAGAGTTTCATAAAAGAGATTTTGGAGGACATCACTATTGTAAGGCCACAACAAACAAAATTACCAGAGCAGGGTACTACTGGCCTACTATGTTAAAGTATGTTTACAAGAAGATAATTGCTTGCCATTAATGCCATTGTTTTAATGGTAAGAAAAAGCTAGTTCCTTTACCCTTGATGAAAATTTATGTTGAGGCACCTTTCCAGCAGTGGGGGCTAGATTTTATTGGTGAAACACACCCATATTCTTCAGGACAACGTCGTTGGATCCTGAGAGAAACAAATTATTTCACCAAGTGGATTGAAGGAATCCCAACAAGGCAGGAAAATGATTTAGTCATCATCCAGTTCTTAGAGAATAACATATTTTCCAGGTTTGGCTGTCCTATGAATATTATTACTGATATTGCACAGGATTTCAAATCTAAATTTTTGATTAGCTTTTGTCATCAGTATCACATAACACTTGTACACTCTACTGCTTATTACCGACAGGGTAATGGTCTTGCTGAGTCTTATAACAAAAGCATTGTGAGAATTATTAAGAAGGTTCTACAAGAAAAGAAAAGATCATGGAATTTTAAGCTGAAGTATTCTCTATGGGATAATAGAGTATGTACAAAAAGGTCAATTGGTACTTCACCTTATGAGTTAGTTTATGGAGTTGAAGCCATTTTTCCCACATCCTTGGGAGTGCTTGTTATTAAGTTACTGCAAGGACTAGAGGAGGAGCCTACTGCTATTTAGCGGAGAATAAACCAGCTTATAGATCTATAGGAAAAATGGGAGGAAGTATATAACAGCCATCAATAGTCTCAAAACAAAATAAAGAAGATATTTGACAAGAATGTCAAAGAGGAAAATTTTTGAATTCAAGATGTGGTGTTGAAGTGGGAGGCTAGAATTTAAGAAAAGGGGAAACATGATAAGTTTGATAATATCTGTAAAGGACCATTCATAGTAGCTACATTCCATGGCAACAACACTTATCTACTACAGGAAATGGATGGACAACCTTGTGCTGGAGGCCTGTCAATGGTAGGTTTATAAAGCATTATTCCTCTTAAGTTCTACTGATTTTTCACTCCATTGTATATATTCCATTTTATTATGCTTTTTTTCTAATAAAGACAAGATGATCATCAAAATTTATCCTAAGGTTAAGGCCATTAGATTTTGAAGAAGGCTTGGAAAATTTAAGAGTTTTTTATTTCCAAAAAGATGGAGGGAACTAGAACTACAAGTTCTTTGGTGTGCCACAGGGGCACACATCACAAGTGGAGTCACTATTATCACTCATAAAATTTTGAAACATTACTTGGCATGTTCATACATTTCACTCATCAAAAGGATAAGGTCTCCTTAAGCCTTTTCAAGTTGGTATAGGAAAATTTCATTTTTTTTACATATTTAACCTATCCTAAGGTTCAAGGTCACCTCCATTTATGTCATTTCATCTCCCATCAGTCCTCATATGGTGTTAGTTTTCATTCCCCATGCATTTAAATTCAAAAAGGGCGCTTGTGTCAAATTTTCAAGTTTTCGTAGCGTTTTATACAACAAATCAACAGTTTTAGCTATGAAAATGCCTAATATTTTTGTAGCAAAATTGACAGAGGATAAACTAATCATGCTACAAAAATATTTTTTCTTACCTCTCTTGTCAAATTTGATATGAAAATTCATTCCATGATTGGAGGAGTTAGGGTGGTCATCATTCAAGTCTGTTATGGTTAATTCAAAAGTACCAAGTCGTGTCTGTGGTCATCATTACCCTTTTTCACATGCACGTGTCATGATTAAAGCATGAGTTGTCATTCAAACCATAAAAACTTACCCCAATTATCCTTTTTATCATATTTTGCTTTACCTTTGCATGTAATTGGATCTCTAAAGAGCTGCTTCATCGAGCCAAGCAGGTTAATGGTAGATTTTAACTTTACAGGTGTCATCAAGCAAGTGAGGTTGTGAATATATAAAGAATCCATGGCTGTAAGAAGGAAAACAAACAAAGGTGATTATTGCCACAGATATGAGAAAATGGAAATTAATTTTCTCAATGATGACCCAACTGCCATGGAGGTTTGCAGAAGAACTGGTTGCTTGCAATTTTGTCTAAGGTTACAGGGTTTTCATCTACAGGTTTCCAAGGATTTTGCTGCCAAATTCACTGGAACAACTTCAAAAGTGGGAATTATGAACCTTAGAGTGACACCAGACAACATTTCAACAGCAACAGGAATCCCTAGAGGAGGAGAATAGTGTTTTAAAAGCATCAAATTCACAATGCAGGACTACAAAGAGTTCATCAAAACAGAACACAGTGAAATTGATTTGAAAAATGATATCCCCAGGGGTTTCATGAAGGACAATGATTGAAAGTTTTTGATGATGATCAAGAAGTATTTTACCTATGAAGGACGATTTCACATGGTCTACTCCTATCACCTCATACTTCTGTTGCATTTTGTGGGTAAGAGGCCACTTGACTTGCTTCTTTATTTATACAGAAGTATAAGGAAAATGTCAGATAAGTTTCAAATCAAGAAAGAATTAAATGGAACTTCTCTTTTTCATCATGGTTTGATTAAGCTATTTGTGTTAGAGTAATTGAAGAGACTAGACAGAGACTGGACTTCCTTTTTGTTCATGAATGGTTATGAAATTGATGTTGTCACTCCTAAGAGAGCCTCCAAACCTAGAAACATTTCATCGCCAACTGTGTCAAAGGAATTTTAAGAATGGAATAGATCATCTCCTCTAGAACCAGTGAGCATGGAGGCAGAGCCTTTGCAGAAGGTTGACACACCTAAAATAGCACCTGCAAAACAAAAGAAAACTGTCAACAGAAAAGGCAACAAGAGAGTCACTAGAAGCTAGACAGTGGCTAAAGGAAACTTGGAAGACATTCTGCATGAAATTGACATTGAAGAAACTCCCATTTTCCAAGCTGAAGACATTGAAGATGGAGGAAGAAAGATGAAAAAGGGTAAGACTGCTAAAAAACTAAAGTTTGCAGGTGATGATGCTGGTTTTATTTTTCAACCTAGAAAGCCAATGACCAGACATGCAAGAAAGGTCATGGAAAGAAGCAAAGAGACTAAGAAGATAAATGAAACTTCTCAGCCACCAAACATCATAGATCTATTTTCACCTGCAGAAGAAGAGATGGTTATCAAATAGAGAAAGGGTAAAGAGAAAATTAGTGAAAAATCAAAAATTGAAATCCTTAAAGATAATTTGAAGGTGGCAGGTGAGGAAATATCAGTCTTGAAGAAAGAGGCAAAGAAACACATAGTTGAGAAAGTTTATTTTGAGAAAATGAGAAAAATATTGGAAGATCAAGTCACCAGTGTTTCAAAGACCTTGGACAATACATAAAAGCTAATAAAGTGGACTCAGCCACTGAGAGGAGAGTTCAAACACATAAAAAATATAAAACTTCACTTGCAATCCAAGAACAGGGCATTAAGAAACCAAGTGCAAGATCTGCAGGAGCAATTGGATTTGATTCATGTGGAGTTGGAAAAGAAAGGATTGAAGATGACAGTGGTAAAAGAGACCATTATTCAACTGATTATAAATGAGGATGAAACACCACAGGGGTAATAAGGTAAGGTGAAATATGTTTTAGGAGGTTCATAACATGGAAAGAACCCAAATTTTTTAGCTGGAGAACATTTTTTGAAGACAATCTCGAAAACAACATTTTCTATTTTTTTGACACTTTTTTGTAGTGTGCCTCAAGCTTGAAACCAAAAATACGTTATGAAAAATATTGTAGGTGTTTTTTTGCATCTAAGATCAGTTTTGGCATGTTTTAAGGAGGGATATAGATGGTTGCAAGGTGTCATGACATGATGAAGGTGTTGCAACAATAAAGAATTCAAGAAGATTGATGGAAAATCGATTTTTTCCATGCTACTAAAACTCGCTACAAAATTGACCTGTTTTCATATCGAGTAGTTGTTGATGGATTTTGAGCATCTTAAAAGCATCTTTTTCCAGCTGGATACCTCCAGCATGTAAGTGGAACTCATTAGCAAATTTTTATGACTCAAAGGGAGTGCCATGCAGTCAGGTCATCATTCAAAATAGCATTGAAGATGAAGGTCATCCATTCCTAACAACCAGGGTTATGTTCCACAGATCTAGGGGTGCTATAGATATGTAAAGTGGTGGTGAACTTGGTCATGTGTCCTTCGAGCATGTGACATTTTTTATCTAACCATCATGTAACTGTTTCATAGATAGGATAAAGGAATGTAATAAATAGGATATAGAGTCCTATTAAGAGTTTCTTTCTTTAAAGGTAGCTATCATTTTTCTATTTTAAGTTATTGATTTCAATTATGAAAGGTGTCATCGTATAATTCGAGGATCTAGCCACCAATCAGATCATCCATATTGTAAAGAATGCCTATTTATAGACAAAACATCGAAGAAGCAAGGGGTTGGAGAATATTTGCATAAAATTGTTGCTTGTATGTTTTTGACCATTATTAGTAATACAGAATGACATTCTACTTCTAGACCTGATATTCTCATGAGGTTTTTGATGTCTTATTGATCTATATATTATGTTTAATCACTTCGAGTATATTTCATCTCTAATTACTCAGAATTCATAATATTATGCTCTAACTTCCTTTAGTGGTTAAATGAATGTGTTTTCCTATACTGTGGGTGTGAATTATCTCTGTTAAAAACCTCTATCTGCCTCATCTTCCATGTGAAGAAACATTATCACTGAAACTACTGATTGTTGACAACATAAGCCCAATCGTAGCAAGCCTGTATTTTTCGACTTGCAATCATACAAAAGAAGTTCCAATTCCATAGAGTTACCCATCTAGTACTATCCTTATTCAAAATCATAAGCCCATTTGAGAGAGTCCTCTCAAACTGAAGAGGCTAAGCTTTAGTTAGAAGTGGTTTGAAAGAGTTACATTAAGTTGATTGATGAGTAACCAATCAAGATCAATTTGGTGATAACACATTATACCACATCCTAGGGACTAGGTGGGGTTTTATACTCACAATACTTCAAGTTTGATAATAAATCAATAAAAGGATATCTAGAAAAAAAATCAGTATTATATTTATATGGGTTTTAATTTTTATTATTAAATTTAATATTAATATTAAATATTTAATTATAATATATAATAATATTAATATTATTTCAGTATAATATTAGATTTAATAGTTTTGGATTAATATAATATTATTTTTAATATAATGTTGTATTTGATATATTATAATATTATTCATATATTAATATCTTAAAATAAATATTAATATCCATATAATATTAACATATTAGCTAAATAACGTTAACATAACATTATGTTTAATCAATATATATATATATATATATATATATATAAGATAGATAGTGATAGAGTTGAGGAAAGGGAGGGAGATAGTGACAAATTTGGAGGGCTAGGAGAGAGAGATATGGGGGAGAGATTAAGGGAGTTGGGAGAGAGGAAGGAAGAGAGAGGAGGAGAGAGGGGGGATAGAGTGATGGATTTGGGGGGGTAGAGGGAGGGAGGAAAGAAAAAAACATAGATAGATAAAGGTGGACAGAGAGAGGGAGTGACAACGGAGATATGGAGAGAGAGTTAGGGAGAAAGGAGAGTGGGAGGGAAAAGAGAGAGAAGGAGAGGGAGGGAGAGTGACAGAGTTAGACGATTGTGTTTCTTTGTGTGTGTGTGTGTGTGAGAGAGAGAGAGAGAGAGATGGGAGGGGAGACATAGGAGGTGGGAGATAAAGGGAGAGAGAGGAAGAAAGAGAGAGGGAGGAGGAAAGAGATGGAGTTGGAGGGGTAGATGGAAATGAGAATAAAGACATAGAGAAATAAAGCTGGAGAGAGAGAGATAGAGGAGTAATAACGAACAACTAGAGAGAGAGTTTGGGAGAGAGGAGAGAGGGAAGGAAAGAGAGGGAGAGAAGAGGAAGAAGGAGAGAGAGGAGGGGAAGAGTTATAGGGGGAGAGGAAGAGGGAGGGATACATATATAGATAGATATGAACAGAGTCCGTGTATGTTTAGGGGTTGATATAGAGATAGAAAGAAGGAGACTGTAAGGGAGATAGAGATATGAATGGAGGGGGGAGAGGGAAGAAGAGAGAGATAGAGAGAGGGAGGGAGGGAGATATGAGCATGTCTATTTTGGGGGGGTGAGATATGGAGACAAAGGAGAGATAGAGGGAATTATAGATATAGATGGAAGGGGGAGAGAGAGGGAATAAGGGAGAGGTGGAGAGAGAGAGAAAAATATATGGGGGAGAGGAGGGGGGAGAGAGAGAGAGAAATATGGGGGAGATAGGTAAGAATAAAGAGACACATAGAGACAAATACAAATATTATATAGTATTATATAATATTAAAAATTATTAACCATAAACGAAGAGGAAGTAAGAATTTTAAGAAAGGTAAAAGAATTTCGATTTAGATTTCCATTAATATTTTTATTTTCACCAAAATGGATGCATTTATTTCATTGAAGATGTTGATTTATAATCCTATTTGATTGATTGGATTGGATGGAATGATTTCAATGTAGTTGTTGATTATTAATCCTATTTGTTTGATTGCACTAGATGCATTGATTTCAGTGTATATGTTGATTTTTAATCCTATTTGATTGTTTGCACTAAATGCATTCATTTAATGTCAAGATGTTGATTTGTAATCTTATTTTATTGGTGGCACTAGATGCATTTATTTTAGTTTGGATGTTGAGTTATAATCCTATTTTATTCCTTGTACATACATTGATTTCAGTGTAGATTATTTATATTTTTTTGTAACTTGTGTGTGATGTATATTAATTTGAAAGTGATTAGATTAATAGTGTGCATTGATTTTAATATAAGCACACACAAAAAAAATGATGACATCATTGATTTTTGCGTTACAATAATTCAACCATAAATAAAATACTTGAATTTTTATCTTAAATAAAATGTTCACTTACCTAAAATGTTTACTTCATGAAATTTCAAACTATTTGTAATTGAATAAGTTCTTATTATTCTCATTTTCCATTATTTATCATTCTTTATCACTTTCCAGTCAAATGAAGTAATAGAAAACAACTACCATTTAAACATAGGATTTAACACTCCATAAGTCACAATGATTAACTTTGGGGAATGCTATTATTAATATTTGGGAGCAAGAAAGATAATGTATGACATTTACTGCAATAGCTCGAGTTAAAGATTTGATGATCTATGATTTCAAGCAGTTTTTCATATGATCGATATGAACAGATGGAAAAACTAACAAGTATGACATTAAGAAAAGTAGAAGAAAATATTTTGAGACTGATCACAATGAATACTATTTATAATTTATTACATTCTTATTATTCACATTTTTTTGAAATTGGCAACAAGAATGTCACCCTGGGGGGCTTCTAATTTAATTTTAACTTAATTAAATTCGAAGTAAATTGTAATTCCACATCACATCACAAATTGTAAGTGTTAACTGAGTCAGGAAGACTTATTTAACTCAGTAAATTCGAGTTGAGGCTTAAACTGGATGAATGCGTAGGTCACTCTAAGTTTTATGGGGTCCAGATGCAATTTAATTTGAGTTGTAGTTAACTAGTTAACTCAATTATTTGAGTTAAAATCAGTTTAACTAGTTCTAAATGAGAGATGAGCTAGTGATAGGTCTAGTAAATTAAATATGATTTAATTCACATGTAGTGATCGATCAGATAAATGATAATTCACTATAAATAGTTGTTACATGTAAGTTCTAAGGAAGGACTAGTTGAGATTGGAGTTAAAAGGAGAACTATGAGATTTATAATTAGAAAATTATATAGGTCATACATGAGGTAATTAGGATGCCTTGGATGTATTGAAAAATACATTGATGGGAATTTCATAATTAATAGGGGCTCAATTATACCAAGAATACATGATAAAGGCTAGTTAGGAAGAGGCAAGGAAGTGGTTCAATATTGTACCAAACTTTCTTATATCAGAGTGATACAGTCAACAGAGTGTAGAGGTTTCTCAGGAAGGTAAATATCAATGTATTATTTCATGTTCTTTAATTTATTCAATATACAAATATCAGTATTTTTTAGTTGAGGCTTTCAAAAGATACATATTTTTGTTGTGCGATTGATATTCTCTCTCTTTCTTGTTCATGTGATTGTGGGATCGAAATTGGTTTCCAAAATTTGTAAAATTGATTAAATATTTTTATTTAGTACATTACAAGATCAGTTAAATATATTTTGATATTTCTACATGCTATCAGAGTAAGAATCACAATAGAGGAGAAGAGTACAAGTTTTTTTTTAACAGGTGGATAGAATTTGAAGATTTATTCTTCAGGACCAACATCAGATCAGGATGCATTTCTCTGGATTGAGACTCGAATATACCCTTGAGGGTAATTAAAATTACATAGCATCGAAGGACACATTGGAGGTAGTTTTGGAGGAAAGCAGATTGAAGGAGTTCATAAATACTGATATTCCTAAACCGATAGCAATAGATGCTCAACTTGTTGATGCATGGAATAATAATCTAGCAATGGCGAGAAGGATTATGTTAGAAGGAGTTCGAGATCATATTGTCTCAAACCTCCATGGAAATGAAACTCCATATTATATTTGGAAGGACTTAATAGATCTATTTTAGAATAGCATCAAACACAAGAAATTTTTGTTGAAGGACAAGCTCAAAAAGATCAAGATGGAGAAGGGCAACATGATTCCAAAATACTTGACGAAGTTCACTCAATATCGATATGCACTTGGAAGTGTTGGGGTGATAGTTTCTCAGGATGATTTGGTGAGCTTGGAACTTCTAGGCCTTACCAAGGGTTGGAATAGCTACCAAAACTTAGAGAATGGGAGGGAGAAGCTAAGAGAGTGGGAGTGATTGTGGTTCGATTTGATATAAGAATAGATTTGGCAGAACACTAGAGATGGATACTCAACAAAGACTGATGATAAGGAGAACTATGTCGTGGCTGGAAATGTGAAGAAATGGAAAGGGAAGGCAACCCATTTCAAATCAGATTCCGGTTAGGCTAGCAAGAAGCAAGACTTTTCAAAGGTAAAAAAAATCACTAGCATGAGCTTGGACATTATGCTACAAAGTGTCCGCACAAGAAGACTGACAAGAAGCCCTTAGGAGGAGTGGTAGGTGAAGCACTTGCTTCATAGTTTGAGTTTTATTTCACCCTCATCGCATGCATGGTGTCATTCGTGTTATGGGTTTTATGTGGTACTTAGATAATGGAGTTTCATTCCATGTGACCAAAAACAAAGAATTCTTAAATATCTTGGAGGAGAAGGATCTCTAGATGCACATTGAGATGGTAGATGACGGGAGGTATAACACTATCGAAATAGGTACAGTTACCTCTCATAGGGAGTCAGGTACTCCTATCACATTAAAATATGTCATTTATGTTCATGGTTTAAAGAAGAATTTGGTTTTTGTTTCTATGTTGGAAGACCGTGGCTATGATGTGATATTTAGTGAAGGAAAGTTGTTCCTTTGTCACAAAGCCATGGGATAGGTGAAGAATATTGGGGTTCGAGTAAATAATATTAATAAATTGGATGTAAAATAATGTGCTACCTTAATCATGGAAGTAGAGAAGGTGGAGAACCGAGACATTGGTGAGTTATGGCATAGGAGATTGGGCCATCTACACCATCACGCTTTGAAGATCATGAATCAGATTTCTATAGGACTTCCAAAGGGTGCACTTGTGTAGTGAGATACATGCAAAGGGTGTACATTGGGGAAGTATATCAAAGCCACCTTTCACAATCAAAAAATCCAAGGAAAGTTGATCCTTGAGGAAGTTCACTCAGACATGTGTGGATTGTTCTCAACATCTTCCACAACAAAACACATGTATAATGTGACTTTTTTAGATTTTTTTTCATGCAAGTTTTGGATTTTATTCATGCAAAAGGAATATCAAACATTCTCCAAGTTTTGTGACTTCAAGGAACTTGTCGAGAAAGATACAAGGAAGAAGGTGAAGGCTCTAAGGAGCGACAATGGTGGAGACTATGTCCCTAAGGAATTCAATAGCTTCTATTATTCAAAAGGAATTCAAAGGGAATCGATAGCACCTCATAACCGACAGTAGAATGGGGTTGTAGAAAGGAAGAAAAAAACTATTTTGGAATCAACACAAGCTATGTTTCATGATCAGGGCATATCATTGCATCTATGGGAGGAAGCATGCAATACAAAATTATTTATGCAGAACATAAGTCTGCATCAAATACTTGGGATGAGTACACCAGAGGAATATTTTCAGGTAAGAGACCAGATGTGTCACATTTTAAAATTTTAGGTTCGTCAAGTTATTGACATGTGACCAAATATGCCACGAAGAAGTTAGATCCAACATCTAAGTTGGGGATATTTGTGGGATACACTGATACACCTCACAAATATCAAGTGTACTTACCAGCACATAGGCTGACAGTTGTCACAAGAGATGTGAAATTTGATGAAGAGAAGGCCATGTGAATTTCCCTTGAGAGGGAGCTTCAGTTGCATGTTGTTGAGGAGATCTTGGCTCCAAAAGAGGAACCTCAAGATGTGGAGCAGCCATAATTGGAGGTGCAGAGAGTGGAAGCACCCACTCATGCAAATACATCCTGAGACAAAAGGAACCACACCAAAGAGGATGATAGGTTGTTGCTTGATGTTATAGATAATATGGGAACACCCACATCATATCGCAAGTAGAGATGGTCCCCATAGTGGTACATTGGCTAAATGGCTCTTATGAGCGAAGGTGTAGAGATAGAACCATCCTCTTTTGAGGATTATTGCAGCAACCAATTTGGGTTTATTCCATGCTTGAGGAGTATGTTTCCATTATCGAAAAAAATTCATGGGATGTTTTCCCAAGACTGGAGGGGAAGTAAGTTGTAGGATCTGTTAGCCACCTATGAAACTTGTAATACCAAAAGGTGGCTAAATCATTTTTGGAGCCTTCAAGGAACAAATTTTATTGCAAAAAGTGTTGGCTATTGAAGAATCTTGAAAGGCCTCATGCCTCTGTCTAAAATCTTCACTGCGGTGCCCATTATGCCCCAGAAATTATACTGATTTCAAAGCCAAGATACTGCTACAAACACCTTTTTCGCCCTCCCCCCTCTTCCAAAACTAACCTCGTCTTCTCTCCTTTTTTTCCCATAAAATCCCTCATTTTCATGTTTTTCCCCTTTCTCCTTCATTAAAACCCCTTTGATAAGGTTTAAAACTCCTTCTTTGCCTTATCGAAACCCTCAAACTCCTTTGAAACCCATTGAAAATCTATAAGAAACCCATTTTCTTATTACAGACTTAAACCCGCTTGGGCTAAGGCCAAAACCCTTCCCGTCCATACACCTTGGTGCTAGAACCAAGCGCTAGCCTTCCAAGTGCTTATCGCATCACACGATTGCGATTAGCCCTGCATCCATTAACCCCTTGGGTCGTATGGCTTTCCATGTAAACCATGGCCCCACAGATGGGCACCAAATCGTATTGAAAATTAATATTTCGCCCCCGAAGTATATAACCTTTGTTTATATAAATGTGTCGGCTTTTATTACATCCTAAAGTTTTCCGCCGGTGCAAAGTTCTAGTCACTTTCCACTTTCGATCTAATCTGCAGATCGACGGCACACAATCTATCACCACGGTGGTCCCCGCCAGCCACTCACTATTGCAAAACCAAGCAGAATTCATCGCACCGCTTTTGAAAGGGAGGCGGTTTTTTCTATTTTGCAGCGATTCCATTCACCGACCGACACATGGCCGGTGTAAAGCACTTCAAATACCGCTCATCACATTGTAACCGTACATGGGTACCACATGATATTCCGTCCATCGTTTGATTGAGGCCAACTCATCGAACAAAGACTTCATGCTCTCAGAGAAGTCTGCGTGTGTTAGTCCAAGGTACGTACACGTTTATTGACCCTTCGTCATCTATCCTCGGACGGCAAGACGACGCGCCCAAGCTCAATCGTTTCTTTCTCGCCCGCCGTTAGCAGTGTACCTAGGAAAATTATTCAGCGAGGCTTTACTAAATTTTTTTGAAATCCGGGCATGTTTATAAGGTTTTTTGATTACTTGATCTCCACCATTGATGGCGTAGGCCGATCTCATCCGAAGGCCCATGTTTGTCCCGAACTCCCCACTCATTTTTCCACCATTTTTTTTCCGAAACAAAGGTTTTAAATCTTTTTTCTCTGCTTTTTGTTTTATTTTCCCAAATAATGTGGCCCCTTCACATTATTTATTCACCTCCACTCCCGATCGTCGATCTTTGCGTGATCAACGACTCCAATTTAAATTCTTCTTCCGCCTTCCCTTTGACTTCTTCTGATCAATCTCAACCGTTGGATGATGCCATCTAATGGTAACACTCTACCCACATTTCATCTGAAGTAGTAAACCTATACATGCATGATTTCATAATGTTGTTCGTATTTTGCAGGGTTTAAATAGTTTTTCTGCTATGTCTGAAGAAAATTCAAAGGCAGAGGGTGACGATCCCCCCGCTTTCGATTCATCAAAGGGAATCATTCACAGGGTTCAACTCCACATTTCATCAATAATTCATGAGGCATTTATGCCACACGACCCCTACTTAGCTCTGCACACCAGCAAACACAATGAATCAGGCACAAATCAAATACTATCAGTGTCGAAAGACAAAAATGAACAAGAACAGAAGATTGAAGACAAATCTGTGGGGATTACGGCTAATATGGTTTATAAAAAGCCTAATCCTCCCGATTAAAACACAGTTTAAAGAAAATCTTAAGTTTTTTACCAATAGGAAAGCCTCCACCGCCACATTTGAGGCAAATTGATTCCTCCCAGCTACCACAGCGCCACCTGTACCTCAGAGCATTCATATCAGAGGCCGAAGTTATTGATAAGGATCATATATTTGTCTCAAGTGTAGCCAGAGAGTAAATTCTGCAAACAAAATTAATGACAACATATCAGCAGAGTTACTTTGACACAACACAGAGCCTCAAAGGTCAAAAAGAGCTCCCACTGAGCTTAAATCATAATTTAAATTATTTAATACAGAGGACACCTATGAAAGCTTCTTCATCAAGCCCCCCAGAGGCCG
Source organism: Pinus albicaulis (assembly GCA_034641835.2). NCBI lineage: Eukaryota > Viridiplantae > Streptophyta > Pinopsida > Pinales > Pinaceae > Pinus > Pinus albicaulis. The sequence continues at coordinate 171,607,606 of CM076575.1, forward strand.
AGAAGCCATTAATTCTATATTAATTGTCTTTGGAGATCTTTTATCAGATCTCACCTCCTCATTCTTCTATAAATACTACTGGAGAAGATGAGAGAGGGGTTGGTTGATGTAGTTGTTGAACTTTGAAATGTAATTGAGATTGAGACTTCTATCTGTAAATAGTGTTCACTGGCTCTTGGAGCTCTGCTTGTAATAGATAAGTGAGGCTGAGATGAGTAGATGACTGCTAAAATAAAGCATTGGACTTAAATCTGTAACTGGTTTGGAGCATCAATACAAGCTGATTTATGGGATACTGGTCTATGTTAATGGTGATGTTTTTCTCATTGTAACTTGTTATTTCGTTTCTGTTTTCATTGTATTTCGTCTTCTCTTATAAAGAAAAAAATTCATAGAGTTAGGATCTATTGTATATCAGTACCCTTCTCAGACTGAAAATCTTTATCTGAATTTTTTCTTCCAATCTGTGTTATTTGAGAATGATTTAATTCAGATTTAGCATAGGAATGTTGGCGTTACCTCATCTTATTGTCTGAGCTGAGTATTATTCTTAAATGTTATGTTTAGTATTAGTTAATTAGAGATTAACTAAGGAAGATATGGTGTGCCTTGGTCCTAGTTTTATCCCCAAATACTGTCTGAATGTTTCCCTTCGAATGTGTTGAAAGTTGGCTAGTTTAGAAGTACTTACCAGATCTTAGAACATCCTTTGATTATCATTAGTTTTCGCCTCTATTTTTATATGTTTTCTGTTGGAAGTGTATCAAAGGCTGGCTAGTTTAAAAGTACTTACCAGATCCTAGTTTACTTTCATGTCTTCCTTAAGTGTATTTCAAAAGTTGGCTAGTTTAAAAGTACTTACCAGATCTTAGGCTGCTCCTTGTTCTTCATCTGTTTAATTCCCCTTCTTGTTGTATCATTTCATTCCATAAATGAAACTTTAAAGAGATCCTTAGACATAGATGACTTGCCCCATGGACCACTCTTGCCTATTGTTGCTTCAATTAAACCCTATTATGACTCCATAGTCCAATGGACTAAAACCTGCAGTTACCTATCTTCCTGGCCGAAGCTTGTTCTATTTGCTTGCAACTTCTCACCTTTGAAACTCTTTGCATTTAGAACTTTCCACCTCAAACAGTAATCATGCTCAACCATCCAAAAAAACAAACAAAACCCTTGGCCTTTATAACTAGCCTAATATCATTACCCAAAACTTCAAAGACAAATCCATCTTTTCACTTATTGGAGAGATCCCTCTCTAGATTCAGGAGGGCTAGATCCTAGAATACCAAAGTGGTTGAAACGATGTTTCTCCCTGCAGTTGGAATTTTTCCAATCTTGCTGATTAAAGGGAGCTAACAGGATCCAGGTGGATCTACAAGGTGAAGCAAGCAGTAGGTGGGAGTGTAGAGAATCACACGACCATATTTGTGGCTTAAGGGTTCTCTCAGGTGGAGGGGATTGATTATGATGAGACCTTTTCACCAGTCGTAAGGTACTCATCAATCAGATCCATCCTTGCACTCCCAGTGCAAATGGGATGGAAGATACATAAAATGGATGTAAATACAACATTCATAAATGGGGTGATTAAGGAAGAGGTGTACATTGATCAACCATAAGCTTTTGAGACCTTAGACAGAGAGTCACATGTGTGCGGACTCAAGAGAGCATTGTATGGGCTAAAGCAAGCACCTTGTGCTTCGTACACTAGGATCGAAAACTATTTCATTGGGTTGGGCTTCACCATGAGTGAAGAATATGTGAATCTTTATCAAATTGTGGTAGAAGGTAAGATTTTGATCACTGCACTTTATGTCAATTATTTGATACTGAAAGGTGATGAGTAGCTCATCAAGTCTTGTAAACAGGATCTTGCATGAGAATTTGAGATGAAGGACATGGGGCTCTTGCACTATTTCCTAGGATTGGAAATATGGAAAAGAGATGGGGAGCTATTTGTATCTCAGGGAAAGTATGCCAATGAGATCCTCATGAAGTTCCACATGGAGGGAAGCAAACCCATAGATACTCCTCTAGTAGGTAACTAGAAGAAGGAGGGTGCTACTTCAGGTGAAGTCATAGGTGCTATTGTCTACATGAAACTTGTGGGCTCACTCATGTATTTGGTTAACACATGACCAAACATATGCTATGCAGTTAAGCAACTTAGGCAAGTTATGGTTAAGCCTACCAATATATTCTGGAAGGTAGGAAAGCATGTGTTGAGATACCTTAGAGGCACTACAGAGTATGGGCTATGGTATAAACATACATAGGGAGTGAAGCTTCAAGGCTTCACAGATTTATATTGGGCAAGGAGTCCATCCAATAGGAAGAACACATCATGGGGCATCTTCATCATAGGATCAATAAAAGTTTCCTAGTACAGTAGGAAACAAAGATTAGTTGCACTCAATTTAGTAGAGGCAGAGTACATGGTGGCCAGTTAGCACTACAAGGAAAATACCCTTTAGTGGAGGATATAAAGGAGGTTTTTAGTGTTATAAAATTGGCCAAAATTGTCAAGAAAACATTTTCTACAACATCTATTTTTGGTAACAGAGGTTTTGGCTGAGCTTCTAACGGAATTTCAACACAATTAAAAAAAATGGGTGGCCGAAGGTTATATGAATTTTTTTCTCATCGGTACATTATTTAGGTGTAAACACACCAGTGCTTTTTAGAGTAAACTTCTTGGTGTGTGTCATCCAGATGGTCGGCCTATGGGCGGTCGAAGGTGGATGCACCGGGCCGTAAATGTCTAAAATCGCATCGGGTGCACTGTATGTGATACAACGCACTAGGCCACTCTAATTGGTATTGGGATTTGTGCAGTGCCCATAGGTTGTATAAACACACCGGTTCGTAGTATTATAAAAACGCATCAGTGCACAGTATCACACAAATGCACTGATTGTTCTAATTCGTATTGGTATTTCTATGGTGGCCATGGATCGTACAAATGCACTGGTGAGCAGTCTCACATAAACACATCGGTGCGCAGTATCACACAAACGAACTGAGAGTTATAATTGGTATTGGTATTTGTGCAGTGCCCATAGGTCGTACAAACATACTGGGGTGCTTTATCATACAAACACACCGGTGTAAAGTAACTGACACACACGAGTGTTCATTTTGTATTTTTTACAAACATCGACCTATGACAGTGCAATTATTGTGATTTTTAAAAATTCATTATTCATCAAAAGTCGACACATATCTTATAACAGTATTCATATCAATTAATATTTTATTAGGGCATTTGAATGTGATGTTTGTATTAATTTTTTATATCATACCATAATTATTGTGATTTTCTAAAATTTATTATTCATCAAAAGACGACACATATCTTATAACAGTATTCATATAAAATAAATTTTTATTAGTGCATTTGAATGTCATGTTTGGATTAATTTGTTATATCATATCATTAGATTTCACATCTCTTCATTATAATAGTTAATCATCCATAATTTGATCAGTGGTGTGACATTTCACAACGACAATGGAGAATGCAATAGAATAAATTAAAACATATTTTATTGAGTCGAGAGGCTCATTCTACAATCCAATATGAGGGAAATGTGTAAGTATGTCACGTCCTAAAAAAATTATAAAAATAATTTTTTCTCATGCCGGCCAAAAAAAACAAAAAATAAATAACCGTAGAAATAAACAATTAAAAATTTATTAACAAAACAATTAACTTAGTTGTTGATATTTCAATTCCACTCTTCAAGTAATAAAATACACATATAAAACATCCAATGTGAATTATGAATAAAATATTTTAACATGAATTAATATAAAATCCCTAAATACACATGTTATGTAATCTTTATAACTTTAAAAAAAATTACACATTATTTTTTGCATTCTAAAATAAGTTTGTAACAAAATAAATTTTATCCCTCTTGGCTCGTGTTAGATCCATACTTTAGATGGATCTATGATGGTTATATATAAATAAATAAAGTCATCTTTGTCATACAAAATGGGATGGTTATTGGTATCCCTTTGTCTTTCATTTGGGACACTATGTCCATTACATTAAACAAAATGTCTGATTTCACAGACAAATATTTCAAAAAATGCAACGCCTTGCTTTGATATCAAAACATAATGATCATCATTCTTCGCTTGAATTTTTGTCACTGCTTGAGCTACTTCCATGGCTTGGGTTATTTTGAGGAATGTTTTGTTCATAGTGTTGATTGTTTTCTTCGTCTTCACCTTACATCTACAAACATAAAAATAAATTGTAATGAGTGTATATACGTTGGTGAGAATAATGAAAATTGGAATATTAAATAATATACATTAATGTAAATCGAAAAGAAATGATGTACCATAGCAACAATTGACTCATGAACTATAAAAATTCTTTCAAAACCAAATTTCATGCCATCTTTCAAGATTTCATCTGTTGGTGCAGTTCCATTCTTTGTTTCTTGCAAGTTTTATACCCCATAACAAATCATATATTTAATATAAAATTTTTTTTTGTTCTATTAATTATAGATAAAGCTATGTAAAACAAGATTGATAGATTCTTACAAATTCCACAATTAATTTCTGATATGGAAACATATACTCACAACCCATATTTAACCCAATGTCAATCAATTCTTCTGATGGTTCTTCTTTGTATGTTAGCAGTTGTTTGAAGACATTCAATGATGATTTTTGTAAAAGAACTTAAAATATACAAAAATGAAATCTAGTTAAGTTTTTATAAGAAAGTAACAATTACTGACAAACTTAGATGTCAATCCTTTTCTTCCTTGTCGTCATGTTTTATGTGCTATATGGGTTCCATTTCATTTTCTTTTCTGCAATAAGATACTTGAAAATTAATATTTAATGCTAAATTTTTTTATTTGTTGTACCTAATCGATAAAAATCAATGATTACATATTACATTTGAAGCACGTTGTTATTGAGATGGCTCCTTCTGCAATGCAATTTTTTCCATTTCTTTAACCATCTCCTTGTACACCTTTTTGGACATTCCTACTGGCATATTTCTGATATCAGCTTGTTCATCTTTTGAGATTTTCATAATCTTCCTGAAAATGTAACATGACAATAAACTATTTAATTTTATATTGATATATGAAAAGTAAATATAGCAAAAGTGATATTTATAAATAATTCTAGAAAAACATTTAAAGGAATATTACTTTTTTCATTCCTTCTTTTTTGTTGTTGTAAGTTTTTGCTATTAAAATTCTGACATGTCTCATTCACCAATTCTCTCGAAACTCTTCCTCTAGTTTAAATAAAATATGGTTCTTGGAATCATTGGATCTATTTTTGTATTGTAAGTGGAAAGAATGTCTATACATTCATTCCACTAGATCCCTCAAAATTTTGTAAAATATTTTCCCCCTTTCGCTAACCTCCAACACCACTCTAGATGAGCTACGGATAAATTCATTTTCATTTGCATGTTCTATTTTTTTCTTTTCTTAGAACAACATTCATTTTCTGAGTTGTTGATCCCTACAAAACATTAAAAATATGTGAATTAATAGATTGTTTGAAACATGTTATCTAATAATCTTAAGTATATTATTAATGAAAATTAAAAAAATGAAACTCATATTGGATCGATAGTACTTTTTCATTCACCTGATTCTTTTTCAAGTTTTCCATCAAGCTTTTACGCTCTTCTGGTCCTAGATCAAAAATAATATTATCGAGCTTCATCATTTTGTGGCTCAACATGATACACAGTAAACAATACATATTAGTTAAACTTACATATAGTTCAAAAATAATATTTTTTGTAAACAATTTACAAAAAACTTTCCTTTTTTTCTTTTCTTGATGTGCTATCAGTGTTTTTGCTACTTGATCTCTTGTCAGCCATTTCTTTATAAATATGAAACTTGTACCATATCATTCATTGGTATATTTTATAAATCAATCATCAAATTTTTAGGTTAAAAAAAATATATATCAAGAAACCAATGTGCTTTTAATATGTACGCACTGAAGTCGGTGCGTCGTGTTCTTATAAACACACTGCAAAAATAGTATAAAACACCGTATAGTGCTCTATGTCAACAAGGAGCACTAATGCGTTATATGTTGACCAGCACACCGATTAACAAAAAAAATTTAATAAAAATCCTCTAGTGTTAGTTTTTGTAGCATATGTTGTCGTGGAGGGGGCGGTGCAGCCTATTCTTATAAATGCCCTGCGCAAACATGGGACCACCATACTGTTGATGCAACCATAAGGTTGCAAAGATCCAAAGTTGCAGGGTTAGCAGAATTAACCCCACAATTACCCACTTCATGCAGCATGAAACTAAAATTAACATATATCATGACATGTGGGTTATGGCCCACATAAGCTCCCTTTGTCATGCAGCAGAATATAATATTGGAGTTTGATAAACATACATATGTTAGCAATCAACAATGCTTACTTTATAGAATCACACATAACTCAAACCAGTTACATATATGTGGAACAGGGTTATGGGGTCCCAAAACACGGTGACCAATCATAACGCATCACATATCGCCAAACTTAACCTGCAACCTAAATGGTAACCAATACAATCATCGATGTGTAATCTCCATCGTAGATCTTCACCGGATCTAACAACCCTATTGTACTGTCTCACATTACCATCTTCCATCCTTGTCACATTGCAACCAAAATAACATACTGTGTGAACTCTTAACGATAACCTCTAAAATCTGTGATGTGTGCAAATGTAAAATTCTGACACGTGGTCTTCCCTTTATTTCATCGCATATTTCAATCCTTACCACATCTCGAATAAGTTAAATTATCCAGTGAAGTCTTAAAACTATCCACTAAAATTTGTAATGTGCTAACTTGCGCTTCTCTACCCACCATTGATTTGCATCCAGATCTAACGGCCTTCACTACTCACCCTTTGTCTCTTCCGCCTGCACTTATCTCTATCGTTTAATATTAAAACTTCAATTCTGTGATCCGATCCTTGCCATCTGATTCCTCCTTTGGAAATATTCTAAGTGTTTCTGCCTTACTCGATTTCTCTGCTTTCTACGGTCGATGCTCTATAATATCGTTTCCTCCATGCTACTCCTCCTGAGCTTGTTCGGTATTCTTTAACACTAATCTCTCATGAACGTGTTCTTGTTATTGAATCTTATCTAGGGTTATCACACTCTATGTACACCTTTCAATACTATTTGAATCCAGAATTCATGTTTTATTCCTTTCAACCTGCACATAAGTTTATTTGTACACATTCGGTCCCATTATCTTCTTTCACAACTAATTAACTCTGCGACTGGAATCATACCGACTCTACCCGTTCATTAAGTCTTCTATCACATAGTAGGACTTATTCATTCATATAGAATTTGTTACAGGTAATTATTACATTGATATCGAATTCTTTATATTATGGATCACTCAGCACATAACAGAAATGAAACATAGTCAAAATTAAATTTGATTTCTCATTAAACAAAAAAATTGTAAAAATACAAGAAAAATCTATCTACAATATGGCTTTGGCTTGATGCACCTTTTACATGGCCCTTTTCTCTTCCTCTCTCTCTATGCCCGTAGGCTTATAATTAAGTTTCCTCTTTAGGAATCTATATCTCTTTTTTCACTGTTTGTGCTTTTGAGGCTTTACAAATGTATACAAAAGGTTCTGTAACCAATTCTGGTTCAAATCCATAGGTTACTCAACAAAATCCTAAAAATCCTCTAAGTCCTCAATTAATTCCTAAAATCTCTTCTTTATCCCTTGAGGATCTCAACATTCAAATTTATCCTAAGGATCCTCTTCAAATCCATAAAATCATGAACTAATTTATAATCTAAGATTTACAATATTTCAGAATACCACAATCCACACTAATCACTCATCAATCACTCATGCTCTCCTACATTCGAGAACATTTACAAATATGCCTCTCAATATCTAATTAAATCCTATTATAAATGTTTCACATAAATCACTCAAAATATTAAAATTTACATTAATTAAATACTTAGGAAACCAACTCTTTTGAAAATCATAAGACCCCCTAGATTCTACTAAATGTATAAATTTTCAGAACCATGATGCTCTTGCATCAGACTCCCAAAGTAAAAGAAATTTATGATCTCCAGAACATGTGCTTCCAATCTTTGTCCTCCTGGATCCCATTCATTATTATTTAGTGATTTCCTTTCTCCTTTTAATTGTTGTACATGTATTCTTCTATCTTTCCTTACCTCTTCTGGTTTCCACACCTTCGTTTGAAACACTCCAATGAATTTTCTTTCAATGTTTGTTACAGTCTAGCCTTTCATACTACTATCTATTTTTCTCCTCTTTATGCAGCTCCTTCTTTATGTTTCTTTATCATAAGCTTCATGAAATTTATTATCTCTCTGTCCAATTTATTTGGTTGTTTCACTTTATTTTCATTCTCTGGAATATAAACATATTTAAGCTATTGATTAATTTCTTCGGTTTCTTTTACTTAAACTTCTACTATTGCTCCAAATATTGTTGTAGATATTGCTCTGGAAATTGCTGCAAATATTTCTTCGGACATTGCTACCTCACAAACTTCCTGAATATCTTTTAAGATATCTCCCTCTGCAACATCCCTCTTCTTCTCACTACTTTCAATTTTACTTTCAAAAAGTAAATTTCTCTTCAATTCCCCGACTACAGTAACATTTTATTCCTCTGTTGTGGATCCTTTGCAGTCTTCATCAGGTTCTTTCTTCTCTACTGGTGCTTTCAACCAATTCTCCAATAACTCCAATTATTTCTCCCATTTAATAACCAATTGTACATGTGTTTTTCCTTGGCTATCTTCATAAGATAACAGTTTCATCCTCCATCTTTATGACAGTTTCCAGCGACTATCTATCACTTGTAAAATCGTCAAAACTTGCAATCACACACAATTTTTTAGTTGTAAAACCACAAGACTCAATTGTATTATTTGATGATTATGTCACCAAATACTTTTCTGTTCCAAGTATTTTATAAGACTCATAAAATCTTCAATGGTCTTCATCTCAACTTCCTGAAGCACTTCACTTGATTGCTTGATATCCTTCTCCACTTCTTCTTTCTTTTGGTCATCATTGTGTGCCAAACTTCCTATGTTTTCAACTTTAACATCATGCTAAAAAACGATATCTCCTCTCAACTGTGTATGATCTTCCTCATGAGACCTAAGTGTCTCAAAACTCAAATGTTGTCTCTCTGCTTCCTCTTATTTGACAATTCCCAAAGATTGTGCATCACCATGTATTACACTTGCAACCATACAAAAATTTTTAATTTCAAAATCATAAGGCTCAATAGCCTCAACTAATGTTTTAGACATCATTTCTTCATCTTTAAGTTCACAAGGAACTTGTTCTTCTCCGAAAACTTTGTCTTGATGTAGCTCAACTCCTTCAAGCCTCTCCAACCTCAATCAAACATCCATTATCTACTCAAGCTTCCTCAACTCTTCTATTAGCTGCATATTCACCTATTTCTTTCTCTTCTCTTGTAGCCTATGCCATTTCACTTTATTTCTAATAGTCCAACAATATCTCTGATCCACCTTATTTCTCTACAACATATCCATCAATAATGCAAGTTGGAAATTTATCTCAGCTTTCTCTCTCTCAGATTCTTCATCACTCATCTATCTCCATATGCCATTTTCTTTAGCATATTATTTCTTCACTTTGTGGTTGCTTCTCGAAACTCTTCTATAACTATCAGTAGTCATCTTCTTCTTCCACTTCATGAGCTCCTCACTCACTATGAGCTATACTTTAAGCTTCTGTAATAGAAATTCCTCCCTGCTATATTTACCTCAACAAGATTTCCTCTATACTTGTCACTTCTCCCCTCTCTGGAACTTTCCTTGAGCATTCCTCTGGTCCTTCTACGCTTCAACTCATCTGCACTTTTGAGAACACAATTTTCCTCTTGTATTTCAATCACAACTAAAATGCTAGGTTCTAGCCACACTCTTCTTTCACTCAGAAATCCTTACCAACTTCCTTCATCACTGCTTCTTAAGACTGTGATCTTATTTTGTTGGGATACTTCATTAGCTACAATCATCAATCTTCAATCCATCTTTTATCCTACAAAACTCAAATTAGAGTTAAATAAAGCAACACCTGCATGATTTCACAAGCAATCTCCATCCACTCTTCACATTCGAGTGAATCTTTGTTCTCCTCTAGAAAACAACCATCTCTTTGTCAGATTTTACTGTCTGACTTTTCTTTCTACATTTGTCTCCACCTTTTCATATTTATAATATGATTTCTTCCCCTCTTATACGCAATCACGCTGAATATTATTCTGCTCTACTACCAACTGTCTTCGACATAGTTTAACTCTACAATTTTCATAAAAAAAAATTCTTGTTCTGATTTATCCTCCGAAGAACATACCTGCTCTAACTTTCTCCCAATTTTTTTTTTAATTTATCTAATACCAAATGATGCAACCATAAGGTCGCAAAGATCCAAAGTTGCAGGGTTAGCAGAATTAACCCCACAATTACCCACTTCATGTAACACAAAACTACAATTAACATATGTTGTGACCTATGGGCTATGGCCCACATAAACTCCCTTTGTCATGCAACAGAATATAATATTGGAGTTTCATAAACATACATACGTTAGAAATAAACAACGCTTACTTTATAAGAGATCGCACATAACTAAAACCATTTACATATACACGAAAAAGGGTTTTGGGGTCCCACAACATGATAACCAATCAGAACGCATCGCATATCGGAAAAATTAACTTGTAACCTAAATGGTAAGCAACACAATCTTCGATGCATAATCTCCACCATAGATCTTTGCCAGATATAATGGCCCGCTGTACTATCTCACATTACCGTCTCTCATCCTTGTCGCATCGCAACCAAATTAACATAATGTGTGAACTTTTAATGGTAACCTCTAAAATTTGCGATGTGCGCTAATGCTCAATTTCGACACGTGGCCTGCCCTTTATCACATCGCATATTTCAATCCTTACCACATCGCAAATAAATTAACTTATGCAGCAAAGCCTTAACGCTATCTGCTAACATTTGCGGTGTGCGAACTTGCGCTTCTCTTCCCATCGTTGATCTGTGCCCAGATCTAACAGCCTTCACTGCTAGCCCTTTGTCTCTTCCTCCTACACTAGTCTCTATCATTTAATCTTAAAACTTCAATTCTGTGATCTGATCCTTGCTGTCTAGTTCCTCCTTTGGAAATCTTCTAAGTGTTTCTTCCTTAGTCGATTTCTCTGCTTTCTACTATTGATGCTCTATAATATCATTTCCTCCACGGTACTCCTCCTAAGCTTGTTCAGTATTCTTTAACACTAATCTTTCCTGATCTTGTTCTTGTTATATAATGTTATCCAGGGTTATCACACTCCATCTACACCTTTCATATTGTTTAAAGCCAGAATTTGTGATTTATTCCTTTCAACCTGCACATAATTTTATCTGTACACATTCGCTCCCATTAGCTTTTTTCACAGCTAATTAACTTCCTGACTGGAATCATACTGATTCTACCTAGCCATTAAGTCTTATGTCACACAGTAACACGTATTCATTCATCTAGAATTTGTTACAAGGAATTATTACATTAATATAAAATTATTTATATTATGGATCACTCAACACATAACAGAAATGACACACATTCAAAATGAAATTTGATTTCTCATTAAACAAACAAATTGTACAAATACAAGAAAAATCTGTCTACAACCAGGGTTTGGCCTGATGCACCTTTTACATGGCCATTTTCTCTTCCTCTCTCTCTATGCTAGTAGGCTTACAATTAACCTTCCTCTCTAAGAATCTATATCTCTTTTTCCTCTGTTTGTGCCTTTGAGGCTTTACAAATATATACAAAAGGTTCTATAACCAATTCTACTTCAGATCCATATTTTACTCAACAAAATCCTGAAAATCCTCTAAGTCCTCAATTAATTCCTAAAATATCTTCTTTATCCCTTGAGGATCTCAACATTCAAATAAATCCTAAGGATCCTCTTCAAATCCATAAAATCATGAAAAAAATTCTAATCTAAGATTTACAATATTTCAGAATATCTCAATCCACACTAATCACTCATCAATCACTCACGTTATCCTATATTCGAGAACATTTACAAATATGCTTCTCAATATTTAATTAAATCCTATTCTAAATGTCTCGCATAAATCACTAAAAATATTGAAAATTACATTAATTAAATACTTAGGAAACCAACTCTTTTGAAAGGCATAAAACCCCTCGATTATGCTAAATGTACAAATTTTTGGAACCATGATGCTTTTTATCACTAGAAAATCGGACAAGCAAAGATGACATTATTTAATGTCAGGAAGAAGGATCTACAGGGATGAGAGACATTATAGAATATGAAGTATTTAAAAAATCTCTAAGGTCTAACAGGAAAATCAAATTGTGCACAGAAGGAACTAGTGAAATGTGCCTTTTGCATGCATAATTCTTCGATAAGCGCGACTTTTCCTCAAAAATCCATGCAGCCCTGAGAGTGGCGGAAGTCACTTTCCGGGATCACAAGGCACACTCCAGGACATTGATCCCACACTTGAGGCTGCCTAAGGACAACTGCGTAAGCCTCCTTAGGACGACCAGGAAGCACACAATGGAATAAATGTGGCACACAATGGAATCACCCTCCTCTATTGGGTCACCATCCACAATGTACCAAGAGAGGGAAGGAGGATTTTAATTCTCCTATAAAAGGCCATCAAGAGATGAACAATGGGAGAACACATTGCTATGCTGGCCTGAATTTCCCCAAGCAATACCAATAGTGTGTGATCCAGAGTAGAGACAGAAGGGACTCAGTGGTTGGCCATTCAACAACTCCACTCCACAATAGTAGAGAGAGGGAGACTTTGCGCCAAGGCAGCATGGCAATAAATACATCCTTGCATTCGGTCTTGAAACTCCATAGTTATAAGGGCCCCTTGGCAAGTGGGTAAAATTTTCATCCTTAATTCCTACCAGCACTCAATAAGAGGGGACATAAACACTGTTGTTTGGATTATTGAAGTTGTTTGACTCTTTTCAGAGATTTTCTTTTATTTGTTGTAGTTTAGTTTCTATGTCTATATATGCATGCTATTTCTCTATCTATTATGTTTATTTTTAGCATGTTCCACTAATTTGCTTGACTCCATCTATTTTCTGCCTGTGACCAAGAACTTAAGAGGGAAAAACCACCCCTCTTAAGAAAGTGTGATTTGGTACATTCATGTGCCAAACACACTAACACAGGATTGGTGATTCCACTAAATTTTATTTCCAAGTTTATGTGGTTGTTCCTTTTTTGGAGAGACCTCTTTCTTTGCTGAGGAGTTGGCTGGAACTGCCTGATCTCTCTCCTTCATTGCCTGATTCACCCTCATTGATAGGCTGAAGCAGAAGAGTTCCCAAAACATTAATTTGCAGGAACATGCGTGGATTTTTCGCGGACAGATGCACCCTAGTGCCGTTGTTCAGAGGTGACCTACACGCGGCTTTCACGCCTGTTTCAGCCTTTTTCACACGAAAACCAGAAGTAGATTTTTTTCTACTATTTCTGTCTTTTTCTTTATTTTAAAGTGACTGGAAGCCCATCATACATCTGCCAGCACTGGTTAAGGTGCCCCACAACTTTTAAAGTTCACTTTTAACTGCTTTTGGTAGTTTAGGTGTTAGTTTTATTTCAAGTTGATTTTTGCAAAGTTAACACATAGTTTAAGTAGGAGGAAAATTAACTTTCATTCCAAAATAATTTATGTTTTGTGAATTTAGGTACCAAAACACCTAGATAATTAGCCAAAGTAAGTGGCCCAATTCCACGCATGCTTAGATAAAGCTCTTTCATTTTTCTAGTGTAAAAGTCATTAGTTTAGTTCAATTTTTGCACTAGGGTTTCACGACCAAGATCAAATTGTCGGTAGAAGAGAAAGTAATATCTGCTACCTTTGAACCTTAGGGTGATCCTAGGAAAGCATATGAAAAATCTCTATTTATAACTCACCATCTCCCTATAGTTGACCATATATATTAACTAGGAAAATTTGGAAGCGGCCCATATCCGCACATGTTTTTTTTTTTAGAAAGGAACAACAAAAAAATGTTTAAATAGGGGATTTTGAAAAGGATCATCACATATCCACATGTTCAAACTATGTTCTTGTTCACCTTTTTTTCACACACATCCACACCCTTAGTAAAGTAAAGACACCTAAAACTAACTTAATAAAACTCACTAAATTCTCTCCACAGGGGCCACAAAAAAATTTATAGTCTAAGTTAGGACCAAGGGAGTAGGCATCCAATAAGCTTCCTTGGTTAGTCTTAATCTTGAAACATAGAAGTTTATTATTTACGGAACTTTCAATTCTACCTATCTTCCCATGACAAAGAAAACTCGAGCATAGCATAGACCCAATTCAGAGAGAGTTAGGCTTAGGCCCAGTGCTTGCGGTGTCATTCAGGGCTACCTGACCCATTTGATACTCAGTACTGGTAGCTGAACTACAAAGAATCCCAAGGATCAAATTATCACATGAGACGGTCGTGCTTAGTGGCCAAAATTAGGGCATCCTTTACCTATAGGTGATGGTGTAGGAAGCACTAGATCCTCTACCCTTACCTTGGTGGATTTTCTTCGGTTGACTAGGGGCATCGCCAGTTCTTTCAGGACGTTGTGGCGGCATTCGCAACATATCTTCTCAAGGTCCAATTACATTTGAGGTTGTGAAGATGACTAGGTCTTCTAGGATTTGAGTATCACACATAAGTAAAAAAAACATATTTTTTGATTGATTGATCACATAGGATTAATCTAAAGGGAAAATTTATTTTATTTTTTGATTTCTTTTATGTATGCGATCAATTTTTTATTTTATTGTAATCTCTATCCTTTAAAATATTTCCAAAACCATACATCATCAATGCTAGAATGGACCCAACAGGACCTCGCCGATCTAGATTGTTGGACCTCCCCCTATTACTGGGAGGGGTTCCAGGTCTTTCGCCATTTAGGCATCAAAGACAAAACACGACCAAAATTATTGGTTCATCCTCTATTGCAGCATATTTCTTTGGGAACCCTAATACGGTCACCACACACAACTCCCCCCACAACCCCTAGCAGGCAAAGGAGTGCTACCCATTCGGGAAGCCAGGTGAACGCACATCAGGGTACATCACAGAAAAACCCTATTCCTAACCATAACATTTGTTTTCACATGTCAAAATGGCTACAAACTCGCAGTCACCTTTTCTAGCTTCGTTAAATCTACCAAATTTAACCAAGTTGAAAAACGAACCCATTACGCACAACCCCATATGACCTCCCATGCCCATGAAGCTCCCTTTGGAAATTCAAAAATTCAAAGGGAAGTAAGCGGAAGACCCAAGAAATCGTGTTATGACTTTCCACCTATGGTGTTTTTCAAACAATATCATTGATGATACTATTCAAATAAAACTCTTTCAATGCACCCTAATCAGAATAACAACAAAATGGTATGTGGAGCATCCTTTTACTACACATGGAACCTTTAATGCCCTCGCTATTGCTTTCCTAATCTATTTTCAGTTACCCATCCATCATGATTATGGAATGGAATTACTGACCCACTTTAGGAAAATCCCCACCATCCATATTTCAGACCATCTCCATGGCGACAACGTCGTAGTTTGTGTAAAGCCAAACTTGATGATTGAGTTCTGTTAGACCTATTCCTGAAAAATCTCACCGTAGAGATTTTAAAGGATTTAGTGCAATAAAAGCCTATATCTAAAGAGGACACCCTCAGTAAGACCTAACAGCTTGAGCTGATCTATATGTAGTCTAGGTATATTTACAATATCTTGCCTAATGCCCCGTGCCTACAAACTTACACGAAATTTCCAGGCGCGTCGAACTCCGTAGATGGTTTAATTGGGTCATTGACCCAAAATCACCTAAGCAGTAGTTTTCAATACCCCGATTAGGTGTATGATTATACCTAGAACATAGCACAACCAGGCTGCCAAAGTCATCAGATGCCTCTACAAAATTTGACCAGTAGAGCGTCATCATACCACCATCAACATGGAGGACCCTATCCTCCGGCTTAGGGGACCCAGTACGCAGCTAGACATGTTAAAGGAAGAGGTCCCCCCCCAGCAACCATTTAAAAACCAGGGACTGTAATATGCCCAATATCCAACAAAAGACCGACCCATGCAGAATAATGCATAGGTGAAATTTGTGAAACCTTCCCAAAACCAACTGTGCCAACCATAAAACTAGGAGAATCCAAATTATCCTCCTAAAGTGGTTAAGAAAAAAGGGAAAAAAAAGCCTAAAGGAAATCCTGGACAAGGGGGCAACAACCAAAAGCGCGCTTCGTGATCTCAGGCTGGAGGAAACCCTAACTGAAATCAAAACCAACAACCAAGAAACCCCCAAAGGCAGAACGAGAGGGTGATTCTTAGGAAAAACCACTCTTGGTCAACCTATGGTGAGTACAGCCATTACACTCGCCACTGTCCCAATCTCCCTGAGATGAAGAAGTTTCAGAGTAACTGTGGATAGAGGGGATCCTCCCAAAAGACAACAGTCATGCAGGAGCCCCCCCATCAAGGGAAAGTTAGCACAAAGCAACAAACTCTCGACGATTCTGGAAAAAACAGCCACGAAATCTACATGACTGGTGAAGAATTTTTTTTTGAGACATGGAACCGAAATTACGATACCCCACTAGACACCAATGTGTGAAAGGCTAGTACAAGTGCACCAACAACACCTTTGACCATATCAAAGATGCCTATTGAAAATTTGCCAAAAATTTCTAAGGGACCAACTAGGCGGGCAAGAAACTATTTCAAAGTAGTCCATAACTATAACATTATGGATGATCTAGCTCAATCTCCCACTGCTTTGTCAGCTTTGGAGGTATTACAATCATGCCTAAAGAAATGGAAAGACTTAATTTCTGCCCTAGGTGCCATCGACCTTGCTGATTCGTACCTGATGGCTTTTGATTTAGATAAAGCCACCCCTAGGCTTCCTTCAATGGTTGCCTTTCAGATAACAGTGTCATTCCAAAACATCACCATTCACTGATGTATCATTGATGAAGGTTTATCCATGTGCATCATTTCAAAGAATGTTTGGCAGAAGTTAGGGTGTCTTGAACTAAAGCCATCAAACATCACACTTAGAGCATACGACAGTTACCCTTTAGCCCCCGTCAATCTCTACCAAAACGTCCTGGTCTACATAGTTGACAAGATGGTCCTTCTAGACATTGAAGTATTGGATGCCCAATTAGACTAAAATATACTCCTTGGTTGTAGTTATATGTACGCCATGTTAGCCATCGCCTCCTATGTCTTCTGAAATATGATGTCCCCCCATGAGGACCATATCGTTACACTTGACCATTTGACATAGAACGAAAAGCAGCCCCTAAAAAATACCAATGCCATTCTACCCTACATAGACACATCTATAGAGATGCTTACATGGTACAAAGGATATGGCCCTGGCCAGTTAAAATCGTCGTCCATCCTAGGGTCATTCCTAGGTGACCCCCTTATTATCCCAGAGCCACAATCTGGCATCACGGAAGCCCCAATGTGCATGATGTCCACATCAAGCACCGAAGCCAGTGAGGAAATGGAGACGAGAAGTAATGACACCGAGTCCTCAACAACAGTAGCTTCTCTAGCCTATGCCACCTCCAAAAATCCTTTTCTCTATCCCCTAGCTAGTTTCATATCCCAGTAGGTCTTGGCCAACGTGGTATTACCAAATGTATATTTTGCAATACCAGTTTGGTACCTCACCCCCCCTAGTGGGATGGGAGCCATACACATCACCGCTACAAGGTTAGTGCTCCTCAGTCCCAAGGAGGCCCCACCTGTTAAGGAGACAGTCATAAACATGCTTGCGCAGGTAACTCCTACCACAAAACTGATGATTATGACCAGGAAAAGAGGAAAGAAGGTGGAGAATCCCACCTGGCAATGGGAATCACCATGTTGCACCATATGTTAAGTAGTAGGACAACCTACCCAAATATTCCTAGAGCTGAATGAATTAAAACCGCTCCTTAGCTCTACAGTAGGCATCGTAGCACCAGATTTCGGTAAAAGGGAACCTACCACGAAAAGTCAAGGCAAAGCATTGTGTACTAATCACACATGCGCTATCTACAACAATTATGGACAGTATACTCATAATTTCCCATATATCCCATAATATAGGGATGCCTTACATGCCATCAAGCAATCCTATCAAGAGGATACCTCCACCCAGTCATCTAGAAATGAACCTTCAGCTATTCTATACCTGCAGGAGAAATGACAGTCACCGAAAAGACTCCCAACCTTTCCACCTAGCCCCATCAAACGCTGTGTACTATGTGATGATGAGATCATTTCATCATCGATTTCCCAGCTCTGGAAATGTTCCAGCGATGGTATCTTGTTCATGTAGTATATCACACTGACCCAAATACCCAGTATTCATGTCAGATATGTCGTGGCTGCAATCATCTTGTATGCTATTGTCACTACATCCCTAAATTTCGTATAGCGCTAGCTTGTATGTGATCAAATATAGTTCGCATCTCCAGAGAAGATTGCTCTGACTCAGAATCTATGAACAGCTCGAAAACCCAAGAAGAGGTGACAAGTAGATCCATCCTCTTTCTATCAGCTAAAAAATGACAAATCAGGGAACCCTTAGATACCCCCAACCACCATCTGCATAAAAGACCAACATGTGCATTGTGTAAAACATGCAATCATGTGGTCACCACTTTCCCTGACTTAGAAGCACTACTCTGCTAGTACCCAATCACACCACCAAGTGAGCAGGATGAGAACCCCATATCTAGGTTATTTTTCCAAGTATGTCAAGGCAATCACCATGAACAACATTTTACCTATGTCCCGTGAGTATGTTCTCTAATTGATATGATACATACGTTAGAAAATAAATGTGACAACCTCATCAACCGATATAGAAGGTATATCACCCCCAGGCCATCAAACCCACACCTACATCAGTGTAATGGGAAAACTGGGATGGTGCACCAACCAAGCATGACCCGGGTCCAACCTATTATAACATGCAGACTATGTGACTTGATTGGCCACTAGGTCAATCAGTGTAATGAAATGAAGCACCTCGCAAACAATTTTCGTACGATCTCTTCCCTCCCATAGATACTTCTCTCTGACCAAGAGAAAAACATGCACACTTATTTCTAGATTTTCTCACACCTTCATCATACATTAAATTGAGAGAATAATATGAAGCTTAGAGTGGAAAGAGTAATGTTAATTATACAATCCCTAAAAGAGTTAGACATACCCAAGCCAAAAGCTCAGAAATGGAAGCAGAAGCTCTTGTCTTCTACAACAGATCCTTTCCAAGCGTCCACGTCTGTTACAAAGAGTAGTATTGATTCCCACCATCTAATCAGTTCGAATAGTGGTACCATGCACCATTTTCATTGGCCATAACCACGAACCAGATTCATGCCAGTTATTGGAAACATTCAGGCACCTCTGCACCAGGCACAATTTCCACTAACAGGAAATCAACCATCCTAATAGGGGGCCCAGCCTTGTGCTCATGCAAACTCCCATCACAGAGATTCTCTCCCCACCAAACTTTGACGACACAATACACCATATACAATTCATATCATCATGTATTGGAACCAGGACTCAGGCTGCCCACACGTCTTGGGTTCTAAACCCTATTCCCGTCTTAAAAAATTAGGGCACCCTAAGATTTTGCATTGATTTCTGTGAGATCTCGAATGCCGCCATCGAACTCCTTGACGATACCTAGCCTCTAGAACAATGTCTAGTACAACTAGAGCTTGTCGATGAATGCTGACGATATTCACTAAGACACAATGAGTCCCACAAGAAACAGGTAAAATAATCGTTCGACCGCCACATCAACCCTCGCTCATTTACTGAGGGATAACTACTCCTTCGCTATGATCTCACAAAAGAAGCCCTAGGGCCAGGAAATTTTGAAACCTTATGGAAAGGAACTTACATCATAAAACATAGACTCCTCAAGGGGGCATACATCTTGACTAAGCTGGATGGAACATGCGTCAAAAACCCTATCAACATCCTTTACCTCAAGAAATTATACCCATAAGGGCCGAGAAGGCCCTCCCTTAGAGTCAACGTACACAGACCCAACCACTTTAATTTTTAACCAAAAGACTTGTTACAAAACACGCTCTAATGTCACAATGGATTACCAACCTGACCCTTACTTTAAATTTGATGATAGAGCATCATGATGGTCTCAAAGCTTAGCAACATCCACCTGGGTTATCTATCACCTGACCAATCACCACTCTGCACCAATGGTGTTTGTATCGGTTTAGCTACAAACTATCAAGAAGAATATGACGTTGTCATCGAACTTATGAACGACGCCCTCAATCAAGGCATACACCATATACACATCCACCTTGACTCCCAATTATTAGTGTCACAGTTAAACCAAACATTTGAGATAAGAGATTCACATCTATTTAGAAAATACTTGCGTACAAAAAGATTAAGCAGAAAATTTGACTACATTACATTCACACATGTACCAAGGAGTCCAAACCAAACAACTGATAGCATATATAACAATATTCTAAACTAGAATTCATGTTGGATAAACCATCATACATAAAGAAAAAACATAGAAAACATAGATATTCATCAGCATAGCGTAATCCACAAACAGAAACAGGGGTCTCTCGCATATATATACCAAAAATGTATGTGTCTGAGTACAAAAAATAATGTCTCTTACCCATAAGTCAACCCAAAAGATACACATATATAAGTTGAGAAAAATAGGGGAAGCATCCTCATAATGGGTGCTTTCCCCATGTAAAATAAGACTCTAGGGTAGTGCTCGTAGACCCACTACCACTCCTGGTACCAATACTGGAGTCCTTGTCAATACAGAGACTGCCACTTGACATAAAACAGGCCGATATCCCCTCTCCTAGGTCATCAAGGTCTCCATCCACACATCCTCGAGGTCATCCACAAAGCCTCAAGTAGGCATCCCCTAGGTCAAGCGGTCCACTTGACCCGATGCATCCTCTAAAGTTGCCACCTGCTTAGTCAGCTCAGTAATACGAGCCTCTGCTGCATCAGCACGTGGTTTCTCAGTATAAGTCTTGGAAGCTACCGAGATGCTACCCTCCCCTGAAGAGCTAGCCTCACCACTTGATGCTCCACCTAGAGGCCATGCAGGAGCTCCTCCCTTTCTCCCGCAAGCTCCTCGAGGTCACCAAATCAAATGGTGTCCCACCAATCGAGCCATAGGATGACCAAACTTTCCAACATCTACAAGAGTAACCAATACTATGTTAGTGTCATCATAATACACATATAAAACATATATAATCAAGTAAATGCAGAAAACATAAAAACATACCTGCGGGCCCCTAAGCATATCCACTAGGAAGACCCATGTTTGGATCTGCTTAGAAGTCCATCCCTGCATAAGGGAAAGGCGGGAACATCTGAGGGTTGGCCTCAAACCAAGATCCATGGTGGAATTCCAATAATGCTCCACCCTACCTCCACCTCCTTGAGGCATCACGAGCGCCCACCTCCTCATACAAGGCTCCTGTGGCCCCCCAGTAGGCACTGCCACCATAGGTCTCAGCAGCACCATCGGCTCATACATGATTTTTCATAAGATGCTATCATAGGTAAATAACTTCGATCCATCTCAGACCTTGGAAATTTGGGCCAGCATCCCGTCATAACAGAAATGGGAAAAGTAAAAAAAGTGCCCGGCCCTCAGCCGGCACAAGACACCTATCTGTGGACCCGATACCCGATGAGGAGCAGACGATCCCGCCAGTTGCACAATGGCTGCTAGAGTACATCGGTCAGCCAACTTTGTCATTTTATAAATAACTTTAAACCCCTACATAAGGGGAACCCCACCACAGTGGCCTGCTCAAAATCTCTCGAGATCCACCCTCCTAGAAGGAAGTGGATATCGAAGTGCCTGACCCTGAGGTAGAAACCCAGTCACAAAATAGATATCTTTCTCAGAATGAATAGCAAGGTCACACCCCTATAGAACCATCACCTTATGTCGCCTATTCCAACATCAGACTAGGTAGCGAAAAAGACGATCATGTGACCATAACAGGTCATTATCAATAAATTTGAGAAGACCCCAACGTGCCAACTGTTGGCACTCATGATTGCTAGCAGCTAAGGCAACTTGGAGATCGGTCCAATCCCTCTCCCTCCACAACATCCTGTCATCAAAATAGGAATACATCAGCCACACTCAAAATACAAAAAACATACAAAATTTCCAAAACTTTTGGTAAAAAATAGCTTTGGCTCTCCGTGCACCTGTTCCTCAGACAGGCACAAGGAGGACGCATTTTCCATTCTCACGGATGAGCCAAAGGTGCGCCTAAAGCTAGGACAAGCACGCTAAATGCACGCAAAACTATTTTCTATGTGGAAGGTGAGCACTTGTACCTTTATCTCCCGCGCGGTCAAGGTAAAAACTAGCCTAAGATCCATACGAACCCATATTAAATGGACCCTGGCACCGACACACTGAAAAAATTAAAATTTAGGACGTCATAGGAGCCTACCTAAGTAAAAAATCGCTAATCCATGGCGCTCATGTTGACTGTAATGGAAATAATTTCTCCACAAAAGTCGTTGACCTGTCAACACTCAACAAAAACAAATGAACTGAATTGAGCCATATTCACCTATATGTTAGAGGACCATAACGAGAGCTTAGAATGCCCAATCACTAGACCAAAAGCAACACTCCATCATGCCCAAGGGCGGTGCCACACATTCATACCCCCAAAAAAATAATTTTTCAGTGCCAGCAGGTATGCCCTCTCTCATCTTCTTTTTTAAGCACATGTCTTTCAAATAATATTTGAATAAAGAATATGCTTTCACTTGGGGTATTTTTTTTTGCAGGTAGTTTGCAAACCATCAACAACTCCATCTACTGAATGTTCTAGAGTAGGTATCATTCTACCCCAAGCATGATAGATTCCCAGAAAAATTCTGCATATCCTAACATCATTTCTCCATCAGAAATTAAACATAGGTTCCAAACACTCAACCATGTTTATCATCACCTCACCTTGCACACGATAAGAATCCTCATTAGTCGGTTGAGCCTCTCCTCCATGGTGCTCGTCACCCAAAGTAGACCATATATCACAAAAATAGTGATGCCATGGCCATGCCACTATAGTTCGGGAAGAACCTCATGCCCATTCACCCACCATGCATCAGGTCAAGTTTTACCATATCAATATAAAACCCCTTTCCCGAACGGCCAGGTTTTGCAAGTAGATTGAAAGCGACTACTGCGTCTCGTATTTGGCCTACCATACCTCCATCATCAACCCATCTGCAACATTTTCTATCCACTTCATGAACCTTATACATGAGACCAACCAATGGGGTCCCCACCCTTAGAAAAACACCTTCCTCACATCATCAGTGAGCGAACAATTTCATGTTTTGGGGCACATGTCTCTGTGTTTTGTACAAAACAAACCTGTTATTTTAATTATTTTTTCAAGTGTACAAAGACCACAAACAATGCACTATGTCTCCCATCCACCCATCCATTTTTTATCCCATGGCAGTAGTCCCTCGTCACCCTTGGTTGGAGTACCACACCCCCACGCATAAGCCACCATTACATTCATAACCAAAATATACCCACCGTGGAAGTCCTACCGACTGCAGGGATTTCCCCATCAGAAATAGTTATGACTGCTGCCATGCTACATTTTCTACTCTAAACTTGGGCCACTGAATCCCCATTATCAGTTTTCATTAACCCCTCGTCATCATGGCTATGTTAAACCCATCACATCTAGGATCTTGATCCCCTATATTAGTAAATCTATCATTCTATTGAGCCTTCCTTTTTTTCGACACCAAAACCTATTTTCCAAAAAGGAAGCGGTACCCTGGTTCATCCCTCTCCATAAATGGGGCATCCTCGGGTGGCACTGTGAGAGACATCATTGCCCAAATATGTCATCGATCCTTCTAAAATTTGACTACAACACAATATTTCATGTCAAGATGGTATTGTGCCTTACAACCATTTCAATTTGATCAAATTCGTCAAAGACCCATGCCTTTATAAGCATATTTTTCAGCAATTCTTACACGAGAAGATCCCAGCCAGTGCCTATGTGTACAATTTGCATTTATATTCCATACCAAGTGTTATCACCAAATTTAGTCCTATTGGGTTGCTACAATGATCAACTTGGAGTAACTATTTAAAACCAGCTTTTGACTGAAGATTAGCCTCTTCAGCCTGAGAGGGCTCTCTCAATTTACCAAAGGATTTGCAATGAGAACTCTACTAGATGGCTAACTCTATTAATATAAGTTGATTTTGATTTATTGTAGGTTGAAAATGTAAAGGAATTGCAACCATTGGGCTTATGGAGTCAGTGCTAGAAAACTCAATGACAATGGATCTCCTTGTGGAAGATGAGGCATGTAGATATTTAAATGAAAGGACAAAAAACACAAAGTTTACTCAATAGATAAATTTTCAAAGGAAATCATAGCATGAGAAACATGAATTCTGATAAATGAACATTAAGATATTGAAGCAGGAAATTGAGAAAGATATACAATAGTTTGATGCTTGAAAGAAGTCAAAGCATGAGAAGCACGAATTATAAGTAATCAAACATTAATATATTGAAAGGAAAGTAGCAAGATACATAGGACAAGTTTCATGAAAAAATCAAATGAATCTCAAGTGATGGATAAATCCCACAACCACTGTCTATTACTGATCAGAACAATTTACAATAGTACTAGTCACAAGTAACATCTTCCAACCCTTTGTTATTCAATATTCTACCTATTAATAGGATTCAGAACCATCACATTGGATCTAACTTCAAGCTGGACCTTTGAATCCTATTCTTGACACTTAATATAACTAAAAATCAAAATACATGGTAATGATAATAACACCTACTAATTTGAAACAGAAAAATGACAACTATCCTTTAAAGAAAACAAACTCCTAATAGGACTCTACCTCCTATTTATTACATTCATTTATCTTATTAGTGAATCAATTACATAATGGTTACATAATGAATGTCACATGCTCGAAGGACAAATGATCATAATTCACCACCACCTTATATCTTCAAATCACCCCTAGATCTGTGGAACATAATCCTTCTTTTTAGGAATGGATGACCTCCACTTTAAACATTGTTTTGAGTGATGAGTTGGATGTGTGGTACTCCTTTTGAGTCATGAATATCTACTGGTAAGATCCACTGACAGGTTGGAGGTCTCCAGCTGGTTGATGTGCTATTGAGATGCTCAAAATGCTTCAAAAATTACTCGCTACGAAAATAGGGCAGTTTATACAATTTCATAGCGAGTTTTAGTAGCATACGAAAAATGGATTTTCCATATATCTCTTTGACTCCTTTGTTGTTCCAGTACCTTTACTATTCCATGAAACTTTGCAAACCATCAACCTCCCTCCATAAAACATGATAGAATTGAGTTTTAAAGCAAAAATACACCTACAGGTTTTTTCGTAGCGTAGTTTAGTAGCATATTTCATTTCACAAACCTCTGCCACCTATTAGCTCTCTTTGCTGATGTGGACATGTTTTTTGGGTTAAAAGAGATAAATAATATCAATCTACCTCCTCAACTCTTCATAAAAATAGATTCTAAAGAAAAAAATCACATATAGAAATTTTCGTAGCGTTTTTTTGGCTTCAAGCTTGAAGCACGCTACAAAATTGCCTAAAAAAGGCACAATTTACAATTTTTAAATGAACTCATGTTTCCAACTCCTTGATATATTTTGAAAAAATAGAGGACGTTTTTTTATATCAGAATGTTTTGAAGAAAAACCTCTCTTGGTTTCTTGAATACCATCTCCATCTATCCATAATCTACATTTTCAAAACATATATAAAACAGGAAAATTTTGTTTTTTGAAAATAAGTCCTAGAGACATCTTCGAATTTCAGAACTATTAGTACTTGTGAGAAAAGTGAAAGACGTTATTTTTCCTTGTTCTGTGCTTCAAAATAACCTCTCTCAATATTTCCAAATTCATCTCTATTCATACATAATACTCTCTTTAAACTTACTGCTCAAACAATCCAGAAACACAACAATTTCCTTGCTAGCTCCAATAGAAATTCAAACAACTTGAACTGGTGCGTGCTTTAGAAAATATAGCATCCTCCATGAATAGCTTAAGGTCCATGGGATTTTATCTTATCCACAGAGCCTCCTTTATATGATTTCTTGTGCATGATCATCTCCCTTTATAACCAAGCTTCCCTCTCAAACATGTGACACTTGTAAAGACAAATTGGACAACAAGCTGCTTGGTGTGGTGAGGAAACTCTCAAACAGTGACAGTAAGATGCTTCACATGCAAGAATGAATTCTGAATGACAAATAGCAGCTTAGGGTAAATTTTTCAAAGTGATTTTGACAACTCAGAGTTTGATAATGACACATGACCATAAAAGACAATAGAAACATTCATAATGAATTCAAATGACCTCACCCTAACTCCGGTAATCAGAAAATGAAACCTCATACGAATCTGACAAGACATGTTAAAAAATAGATTTTCGTAGCGAAATTAGTTAAGCCTATAACAGATTCTCTACGAAACTATTAGGTAGTTTTGTAGCGAAATTGGTTGTTTTCCTGTGTAAAATGCTACGAAATTTTGGAAAACTAACAGATGCACCCTTTGATTTTGAATGCATGGGAAATGACCAGTGACACCATATGAGGACTAATTTGACATGAAATGGGATAGATGAAGGTTATCATGAAACTTAGGATAGACTAAAAGTGAATAAATTTTCCTATACTGCATTTAAATGGCTTAAGAGACCTTATCCATTTGGTGAGTGACCTATATGACCCTATCTAAAATGTTTCATAGTTTTATGAGTGATAAAAGTGGCTCCACTTGGGATGGTGTGCCCTTATGGTACACCAGAGAACCTATAGTTCCAATGGCATCCATCTTTGGGCTTCTCCCATCTTCAAAATAAGAACTTGAAACCTGTTCTGACCTGTAAACTTGGCACTAAAAAAACCAGTAGCTGCTAAAGAACTAAAAGTAAACATGCAAAATTGAAAACGCAAACTAAGAAAATGCTTGATCTTCAAGCTTATTTATATAAAAATGATCCTACTCTACTTTCTCAGCATAAAAACTGAATCAAGTGATCTCACTCTTCCAATGAAACCAATCAAGAATTTGAGTATTGGATTGGAACGAACATTCCACTTCTCTCATTATAAAGCCATTCTTGAGAGATGACAAGTTGTTTCACCATTTGAATTTGTATACATAACTGAAAATAATATTCAAATTCATTCCTATAGAAGATTCTAGTAGAGCTGTGAAAGGATATTTGAGAGTATGCACGAATAATTCTTGTTGAT
This sequence comes from Pinus albicaulis, assembly GCA_034641835.2. Lineage (NCBI taxonomy): Eukaryota > Viridiplantae > Streptophyta > Pinopsida > Pinales > Pinaceae > Pinus > Pinus albicaulis. The sequence goes on from CM076575.1 coordinate 171,635,198, forward strand.
CAACAAGAAAGTGTGATTAAATATGATCCTTTGATGGTGTTCCTTGTCCGGATTTTTCATTTGAGATGAAGAAATACTTGGAGTACTCTTGGATGCTTTTAAAAGGAACTACCTCAGCATGTACGACAACAATTTATAAAGGTAAATCTTCATATGATTTAACAAGCATACCCATCTGATTGTCTAAAATTTTCTTTTCAGAATTTTCTTCATTTGATCTAGGCTAATGCAAGGAATGACATGAAGAATAAATTTATTCCTTTACCTGACGATTATAGCAATTATCTTCCAGTATTTCCACTTTTTTTTTAAATTATTATCATATTCCTCATGATCAAAAGACTGACAAGTCTGTTGTAACTTTTCATTAAACTCAAAGGATGTATCATGATTTTCATAAATAAACTCTTGCTAGGTTTCATTTTCATCCAAGAGAGAGGCTATCCTTTCTTCTTGGTGATGAAATGGATTGTCATGAAGGGCCTCTAAAATTTCCTCATCCATGAACTCATCATCTTCATAACAGTTATCCAAATATTCAATAAAAATCACACAATGTTTACAGAAGTCTTTGACCAACAATAAGGAAGAATGACATTCTTTATACATCTCATAAAATGCAACATGGAAATCAGCAAGAGAATATAAGGAACCATTTGGCATGCTTTCGTACCAAGACCTTTCTTTTCCTTCTAAAGTGACCATAAACATCTTCATGAGAAAATCCTCAGGGAACTGAACCTTAAGTCTTTGTACATGCATATGGAATATAACCAAATGAAGAGACACATTGTATTTATTTTCATTTTTAAATATGGGAAGATCAGTTAACCAATCGACCTTTGGCATAGGATTTGGAAAACCAGGGATGTGAGACCGATTCATAGGGGCATACTTAGAATTTATTCTTGCAATGGAACTCATCTTGGAAACTCATCAAGCTACTGATCCTCAAGCAGTGGAGTCGCCTTCCAATTGATTATTTGATGTGTGAAGTCTCCAGAGCAGAAATACAACCAATATGTGTCTAAGTGTCTATTTCTCTCAGACCTTAGAAATGAAACTTTGTTGTTCATCCTAGGGAAATTTTTACACCTTCGGTCTCCGACAACAACACCAAAATTTTATCACCAAATTGAGCCCTATTGGGCTACTCTAATGGTCAACTTGGAGTAAATATTTCAAACAATATTTTTCCTGAAGATTAGCCTCTTCAGCCTGAGAGGGCTCTCTCAATTTATCAAAGTATTTGCAATGAAAAATCTACTAGATGGCTAAATCTATGACTATAACTTGATTGTGATTAATTACAGGTTGAAAATGTAAAGTAATTTCAACCATTGGGCTTATGGAGTCAGTGCTAGAGAACTCAATGAAAATGGATCTCCTTGTGGAAGCTAAGGCATGCAGATATTTAACTGAAAGGACAACATACAAAAAAGTTACTAAATAGATAAATGTTCAAAAGAAATCAAAGCATGAGAAACATGAATTCTGAGTAATGAACATTAAGATATTGAAAGCATGACATTGAGATATATATACAATAGTTTAATGTTTGAAGGAAGTCAGAGCATGAGAAGCACGAACTTTGAGTAATAAAAAATTAATATATTGAAAGGAAAGTAGCAAGATACATAGGAAAAAATTCATGAAGACATCAAATGAATATCAGTTGAAGGAGAAATCCAACAACCACTGTCTATTACTGATCAGAAAAATTTACAATAGTAGTAGTCACAAGTAACATATTCCAACCCTTTGTTATTCAATATTCTTCCTATTAATATGCTTCAACACCTTCACATTGGATGTGCCTTCAAGCTAGACCTTCAAATCCTCTTCTTGACACCTAATCTAACTAAAAGCCAAATGCATAGTAATGTTAATGACACCTACTAATTTGAAACATAAAAATGACAGCCATCCTTCAAAGGAAACAAAATCCTAATAGGACTCTACCTCCTATTTATTACATTTATTTATCCTATCAGTGAAACAATTACATAATGGTTACATAATGAATGTCACATGATTGAAGGAAAAACAACCATAATTCACCACCACTTTATATCTTCAAATCACCCTTAGATATGTGGAACATAATCCTGCTTTTTAGGAATGGATAACCTTCACTTTAAACGTTATTTTGACTGATGAGCTGGCTGTGTGGTACTCCTTTTGAGTCATGAATATTTTCTGGTAAGGTCCACTGACATGCTGGAGGTCTCCAGTTGGCTGATGTGCCATTGAAAGGTTAAAAATTCTTCAAAAATTACTCACTATGAAAACAGGTTAGTTTTAGATAGTTTCGTAGAGAGTTTTAGTAGTGTAGGAAAAATGGATTTTCCATCTATCTATTTGAATCCTTTGTTGTTATAGTACCTTTACTATGCCATGAAACTTTGCAAACCATCAACCTTCCTCCATAAAACTTGACAGAATTGATTTTTAAAGAAAAAATACACCTACAGGAATTTCCGTAGTGTAGTTTAGTTGCATATTTCATTTCACCAACCTCTGCCACCTGTTAACTCTCTTTGATGATGTGAACATGTTTTTTGGGTTAAAAGAGCTAAATTATATCAATATCCCTCCCCAACTCTTCATAAAACTGATTCTAAAGAAAAAATGCACCTACAGAAATTTTCGTAGCGTTTTTCTGGCTTCAAGCCTCGAGCACGCTATGAAACTACCTAAAAAAGGCAGACTTTGCAGTTTAGAAATGAACTCATATTTCTGAATCCTTGATATATTTTGCAAAACTGGAGGAGGTTTTTTGTAGATTATAATGTTTTGAAGAAAAATCTCTCTTGGTTTTTTAAATACCATCTCCAGCTGTCCAGAATCTGCATTTAAAAAACATGTATAAAACAGGAAAATTCTATTTTTTGAAAATAGGTTCGAGAGACATCTTCAAATATCTAAATTGGTAGCACATGTGAGAAAATCGAAAGAGGTTATTTTTCCTTGTCCTATTATTGAAAATAACCACTCTCAATATTTCCAAAATTCATCTTTTTTCATCCATAATCCTCTCTTTAAACTTACTACTCAAAGAGTCCAAAAACATAACAATTTCCTTGTTAGCTCCAACAGAAATTCAAACAACTTGAACTGGTGCATGCTTCAAAAAAGCTAGGGTCCTCCATGAATAGCTTAAGGTCCATGGGCTTCTATCTTATCCACAGAGCCTCCTTTTTATGCTTTCTTGGGCATGACCATCTCCCTTTATAACCAAGCTTCCCTCTCAAACATGTGACACCTATAAAGACAAATTGGATAGCAAGCTTCTTGGTGTGGTGAGGAAAATCTCAAACAATTACTGTGAGATGCTTCACACGAAAGAATGAATGCTGAATGAAAAATAACAACTTAGGGTAAAATTTTCAAAGTGATTTTGACAACTCAGATTTTGATGATGGCACATGACCATAAAAGGCAATAGAAACATTCATAATGAATTCAAATGACCTCACCCTAAATCCTCTAATCATAAAATGAAACCTCATATGAATCTAAAAATACAGGTTAAAAATATATTTTCTTAGTGAAATTAGTTAAGCTTATGACAAATTCACTACGAAACTATTAGGCAGTTTCGTAGCGAAATTTGATGTTTTCTTGTGTAAAACGCTACGAAATTTTGAAAAACTAACAGATGCACCCTTTTTGTTTTGAATGCATGGGAAATCACAATTGACACCATATGAGGACTGATTTGACATGAAATGGCATAAATGAAGGTGATCATGAAACTTAGGATAGGCTAAAAATGTAAAACATTTCCTATACCACATTCAAATGGCTCAGGAGACCTTATCCATTTCGTGAGTGACCTATATGACCATATCTGAAATGTTTCACAATTTTATTAGTGATAAAACCAATTTTATACATATGGGTACCACTTTCCACCTATTTTCAAAGAAAAAATGCCCCTGAGCGCATTTGTAGTCGTCGTCATCAACCAACATATCACTACCATACTAGTGACATAGACAGAATCTGTATCTGTCAAGTATATTTGTTTAACTAGCAAAAGCATCAAGAGCATGGGAGATGCCCGCCTAGTAGAAATTTTTTATATATTGTATTATACCATTGCTTTCAGGGATCCCACAGAATATGGTAGCTCTTCGACCTGGTGGAGGGTGTCTCCAACTCCGGGCTACACCGAGGTATCTCTTTCTCTCCACGCAATACACAGAAAATAAACTGTAATGTATTTTTGCTATACAATTCTTTGTAGACCTAACACATTAGGGAAAAAATTTTCTCACTGGAAAATAGGACAAGCAAAGATGACATTATTTAATTTTAGGAAGAAGGATTTACAGGGCTGAGAGACATTAGAGAATCTGAAGTATTTAAAAAATATCTAAGTTCTAATAGGAAAATCAAAATGTGCACTGAAGGAACCAGTGAAATGCACCTTTGTGCGCATAATTCTTTGATAAGCATGCCTTCGTGTAGCTTTTCCTCAAAAAGTTGTGCGACCCTGAGAGTGGTGGAAGTCACTTTCTGGGACCACAAGGCACACTCGAAGACATTGATCCAACACTTGACGCCGCCTAAGGACAACCGCCCAAGCCTCCTTAGGACCTCAAGGGAGAACACAATGGATTAAATGTGGCACAAAATGGAATCACTCTCCTCTCTTAGGTCACAATTCACAATGTACCAAGAGAGGGAAGGAGGATTTGAATTCTACTATAAAAGGCCACCAAGAGATGAAAAATGGGAGAACACATTGTGATGTTGGCCAGAATTTCACCAAGAAATACCGGCAGTGTGTGATCCAGAGCAGAGATAGAGGGGACTCAGTTGTTGGTCATCCAACAACTCCAGTCCACCATAGTAGAGAGAGGGAGACTTTGCACCAAGGAAGCTCAGAAGTAAAGAAATCCTTGCATCAGGACTTGGAACTCCATAGTTCTAAGGGCCCCTTGGAAAGTGGGTAAAATTTTCATCCTTAATTCCTCCGAACATTCAATAAGAGGGGACGTAAGCGCTTCCGTTTGGATTATTGAAGTTGTTTGAATCTATTCAGAGATTTTGTTTTATTTGTTGTAGTTTAGATTTTATGTTTGAATATGCATGATATTTCTCTATCTAGTATGTTTATGTTTTAGCATGTTCCACTAACTTTCTTTACTCCATATATTTTATGCCTGTGACCAAGAACTTAAGAGGGAAAAAACCACCCCTCTTGAGAAAGTGTGATTTGGTATATTCGTACTCCAAACACACTAACATAAAGCTCCTACGTCAATGGTGCTCTCTGTCAACAAGGAGACCCAGTGCGTTAAATAAAAAATTGATGCCACATTAAATAATTTTTTCTTTTTTGCGAAATAGTACGTGCGCGGTGCCCTATTTTACATATGGTGCATAGATTAAAAAAATATATATTTTAATTTTTTTTATCAAACAGTATGTGTGCGGTGTGTTGTGATAAGATAGCACACTAGTGTGCTGGGTTACGCAAGGCGCACCAATTAAAAAATTCAGTTTTTTACAAATTCACATAAGGGCTGACATGAATTGGGATCCGACTATGCAAGTCGTCCCGTGGGTTAGATGTCATAGGCTTATATATATAGCAATAAAAAACCTATAAATCTGAAATGAAAAGCCCTAATTATGAAATCATAGAAATAGGAAGAAGCAAGGGCAGAAACAAAAAGAATGAAGGTTTTAGGGTAAAAAGGATATATATATATATATATATATATATATTCTAAAAATGAACATGAAATTTACATTTTTTTCTTACTGTGTAAAAAATACTACAGAAAATGTAAAAAAAACAATAAAATTTAATCACGAGATCATTTGAAATTATATGCTACAGGGTTTGAATTACAAGAGTTTTGGAATTCTGATTATCTAAATAGTTATGCTCGAAATTATTTCGCTGCTCCACAGTCCTCTCGTGCAAATCTCTGGCTGATATTTTTTGCAAAAATAATGAAGTAATGAAAAGTGTTTAGTATTTAAATAATTTTTTCGTGAAATTATATTTTCGAAAATATTTTGCTACCCATTTTTCAATTTGCCGCTTTTTTTTCACTTTAAAAAAATAAAGTTGTGCTTTTTTTATTTGCGGATTTTCGTCACCTGTGTGTCAATTAATAACACCACATCGATGCATCAATTAATAACATGACACCAGTGTGCAGTAACTAAAACAAAGTGGTGTGGTTAACTATACATTAGCACCAATAACAGTAACTCCATTTTTAAGGTATCGAAATTACTTTTAGTTCAAGAAAAAGGATGCCAAAAACTTGCACCGAAATTATATGGGCCTTATCAGGTACTTCAACATATCGAAGTTGTCACCAAAAAATTGGATTTACCAACCACTTCACGAATCCACCTAGTATATCATGTCTCTTGCCTCAAGAAAGTGGCGGGGAACAATTTCAGGGTTCAAACAAGTCTTCCAAAATTAAATGAGGAAAGTTCACTTTGGCTCTTACTAGAACAGGTCCTCGATATTGGGAATGTCATCTTCGTGGCCACACAATCAAGAAAGTACCAATCAAACGGAAATACACCTCTCGATAAGATGCCACATGGGAACCGACCATTATTCTTCAGCAGTTTCAGCAACTTCAGCCTTGAGGACAAGGTTTCTTTTGATGGGGGAGGGCATGTTGGGATCCAACCATAACCCCTTTATTTATTTAATAAGCCAATAAGGGCCTAGTTTGAGTCATAGGTATTTAGTTAAGTCAATAAAGCCCATAGGCGGTTATTTGCAATAATAATAATTGTAAGTGGTTAACCCACATTCTAGAAAAGGGGCCACAATTAGTTATAAATAGGCCTTAGTTAATAAATAAGGTGATTAACCCATGATTAGTTAGGTTTTTGGATGTCATTATGACATAAATAGCATTATATAGAAGGACAAGGCATTGTGTGGTATTATAATTGAGCTTTGCTGTGTTGGATGTTGCCCCCTCGAAGAGGCAAGCGAACATTGTATCTGGTTTCTGCATAATGAAATATCTCTATCACTTGTTTATTTTTTGGTGATATCTATATGTCTCGGGTATTTTTTTACATATTTCTCATGTTGTGGCTCATCTAATAGGTCAAGTGCATAGCATACACAACACCACATGCACGACATGTACAAAACACAAAATATACATAGAACCACATGAACGAGATCTACATAGTACCACCTACACACAACACCCCATGTACAACATGTCCATAGTACCACATGCACAATCATGCACACAAAACCACATGTACATAGAACCACATTTACAACATGCACACAATGAGATATCTACACAGCACTGTTATCACCAAATTGAGTCCTGTTGGGATGCTTCAATGGTGAACTTGGAGTAACTATTTCAAACCAACTTTTCACTTGAAATTATCCTTTCCAGTCAAAGAGGGCTCTCTTAAAAGGATAAAGGATATTCAATGAATAACTTGAAATCAAGTGGCTAACTCTGAATTGGATTGAATGTGATGTTTTTGTATAGGTGAAAGATGTAAACCAGTAACTACCATTCGGCATGGAGTCAATATGAAAACTAAGTCATAAGTCAACTTATTTCATGGAAGCTGAGGCAATTGTATTCTTTTTAAACCACACATGAAGGATAGAACAACCAGCTATATGTATACAGGAAGTTGGAGCATGTCACCATGAATTCCAAGTGATCATATATAAGCAAAATAATAAAACATGACAGAACTATAGACTAAGTGTATAAAGGAAGTTAGAGATTGTAATCATGAATTCCAAGTGATTATACAACTAGAACACTGGAAATAAAGTAAAAGACTAATAAAACATACATAAGAATACAAATAAGAATCTCAGGTTAGAAATAGGTTGTTGCCACTGTATATTACTGATAAATAGAGATTATAATTATGGTAGTATCAAGTAACCATCTCTCTCTTCTTGTTATTCGATTTTCTGTCTATAAATAGATTTTCTTTACATTACATAGGATTTTGGATCATCAAACCTTCAAACCTTGACAGCTAAACATAACTCACAACTCTATTTCTGGAACATAAAAAGACAACTATTCACTGTAAGAGTTTATCTCCTAATAGGACTCTAGTTTCATTTATTTCCTCCTCTTCTCTAATAGTGGGATCATTACATAGATAAGGATCAGGTGCTCAAATGGCATTGTCCACCATCAAAAAGAATAAATTCCCTTACTAAACTACAAAATAGTCATCCTATTTTTAAGGAAATGATGACATGGCATTTGATGACTATTGAGCTGAATTGTCTATTTTTTCCTGTGTTGTGTTGCTGCTAATATGTTGATGTAGTGGGGGGGTTCAGGATGTGGACCTCAATTCGCTGATATGCTAAAAAATCTGCTGTGAAAATGGAGTATTGAATGCCTTTGCTACCTCAACTCAACCTTTCTGTTGTTATATTACCAAAGATCTTTTTTTGGTTAAAAACCTTTATAAACAAAATAGCGTGAAAACCAATATACTCAAACTTAAATCATTTTAAACTTTAACTCTAAACAAACATCGTATCCATAGCATAATCACATATCGCAACATTTACATTTTAGTTTATAAAGAATATGATTGACGGTGTGATGCGAAGTGGAGATGACATGAAAAGCAGGTTGCATGGTAGGAGTGGGACCAGACTGCAATGCAGATAGAAAATAGGAAGGTTTATTTTATAAGTGGTGGAGGTTAAATGCTAAAAGGCACTAAGTGCAACATGCGGGGATAAGTGGGACTGACTGCATCGCAAGTCAAAATACATACATTGCGGACACTTCGGGTATGTTATAAAATTTGGGAAATGCGATGGATATCGCAAATTGGCAATCACAGATTTTAAATTTTAGTTGAGATATGAAATGCTATTTCTTGCAATATGTGATGGATGGCAGGGAAAGGTGATGTGTCAGGGAGATTTGGCACCACTTAATCACAATCAGGAATGAAAAAACAATGAAATGGTAAAGGAGGAAGAGTAAATCGGAAAGGTCGGAAAAAGGTAAGGTTTTAATGTTTTTCAAAGGAAAATGACATAGAAAAAGGAAGCGTGGTAGGGAATGGGTCCCACATCATATCACATCGATCATTTTGTAAGTTTAGCATTAATAACATCACAATTAATTGTTAATATTTACGGTACCGATATGCGATGAAGGTACAAGGGGTCATACCAATGGTTTAGAGCAACGGGTTATTATATATATGATATGTAGTATACATAATGGTAAGAAATATATAACACAACTATCGATAGGTGGTAGAGCTTATAACATAAAGTATGAGACTTTATAATAAATGTGTTTATAAAGTAATAAGCCCCGAAAGGTTATATACGTTGGTTTTGGGGATTTTAATGGGATTTTTAATGTATGGGATTATTCTCAAAAAATTCATGAAAATGACTTATGAGACAGTAGGAAACCTATAAATGGGATTTTTTAAACTAAAGAGTGACAACACTGGCTCCACTAGGGATGGTGTACCCCTGTGGTACAACAAATAACTTGTAGATCCAATGCCATCCTTCTTAAAAATAAAACTTCTAGAATTCAACAGGCTTTGTTCAAATTCTTATGGCCTTCTCCTCGGGCTCAAGCTTGATGATAACTGCTGAGAAACTAAATTTGTACATGTTGAAAAGATGCTAAGACTACTTGAGCTTATTCACACACACTCCTACCTACCCTAACAACTGCAATATTAATGTTTGATTTAAGGGACATGAAACATTTAATAAAGCCACTCAATGAGCTGATTTGATACTTGAACCCCTTGATTACACTTGAACCACAAGAAAACTATATTCTTAAATGATAAAGGTAAGAGAAAATGGGTCTACTTTTCATGTTGAAAAAATAATTGAAAAGTTGGAATATAGAACTCTTCATGTAATTAGCTATGGGATTATAGAAGACATAAATTATTGATATCCCTTTTAAGATCTCAATGAAAAATTTATCCTGTATATCCTTTTCATTTTCTTCATGAAGGCTAAAACTTGATTCCAACTGTACAATATCGAGTTCATAACCACATTCCTCCTTTATCTGCAAGTCAAATGGTATAACAATTTCCTCCTTCTTTGGAGGAGGAAGACTTTCCAAGATCTATTTAGGATCTTGGAAATCATATGATCCAATTTGAACATCCACTAGTTCAATTTCATTTTCTAATTTTTCAGCAACTAAACCAAGAAAACAAATTTTATTTTCAAGTGTGAGTCAACTGGATTTCAAACAACAGAATAATATTTTTGGAAATTTTTAATCTATCTGAAATTCTGCTAACTCATCCCTTACACTTTGTAACATTTCATCATATAAAGGGTTTGCCACATAGCCTGTCATCTTGGATCACTATGAATGTTCTGAAACCTGGACTCTCCCAGTGAAGTCGCTCTGAAATTTGAAGCTCGGGATCTTGAACAATGGAGTCGCAAGGTGAATGGTACAACCTTCTTGTGTTTGGCTTCTGTTCACCATTAGAAGTCAAGTCTGAACCTTGTCATTCTATCCATTGAAAATTTCCACCTTCGTGTCCCTAACAACGATGCCAAAATGTTATGACCAAATTGAGTCCTGTTTGGTTGCTTCAATGGTCAACTTGGAGTAACTATTTCAAACAAACTTGTAACTAGAAATTATCCTTTCCACTCTAAGAGGGCTCTCTCAAAAGGATAAAGGATATTCATTGAATATCATGGAAGAAGATGGCTAACTCTGAATTGGATTGAATGTGATGTTTTTGTATAGGTGAAAGATGTAAACCAGTAACTACCACTGGGCATGGAGTCAATATGAAAACTAAGTAACAAGTCAACTTTTCTCATGGAAGTCGAGGAAATTGTATTCTTATTAAACCACACATGAAGGATATAACAACCAACTATATGTATACAAGAAGTTGGAGCATGTCACCATGAAGTCCAAGTGATTATACATAAGCAAACTAATAAAACATGACATAACTGTAGACTAAGTGTATAAAGGAAGTTGGAGCATGTAATCATGAATTCCAAGTGATTATACAACTAGAAAACTGGAAAGAAAGTAAAATATTAATAAAACATACATAAGAATATATATTAGAATATTAGGTCTGAAATAGGTTTTTGCCACTGTATATTACTGACAAACAAATATTAAAATGATGGTAGTGTGAAGTAACCATCTCTCTCCTCTTGATATTTGGTTTCTTGTCTATAAATAGACTTTCTTTACATTACATAGGATTACAGATCATCAAACCTTCAAACTTTGAGAGGTAAACATAAATGACAACTCTATTTCTGGAACAAAAGGACACCTATTCACTATAAGATTTTACCTCCTAATAGGACTCTAATTTCATTTATTTCCTCCACTTCTCTAAAAGTGGGATCATTACATAGATAAGGATCAGGTGCTCAAATGGCATTATCCATCATCAAAAATAATAAAATCCCTTACTAAAATACAAAAACATCATCCTATTTTTAAGGAAATGATGACATGGCATTTTCTCACTTTTGAGCTGAATCATCCCTTTTTTCCTATGCTGCGCTGCTGCTAATATGCTGATGTAGTGGGGAAATTTAGGACGTGGACCACAATTCGCTGATATGATGAAATCTTTGCTATGAAAACAGAGTACTGAATGCCTTTACTGCCTTGACTGGACCTTTCTACTGTTTTATTACCAAAGAGCCTTTTTGTGTTTCTAAAAACCTTTATAAAAAAAACAACATGAAAACCAATAGACCCGGATTTAAATCCTCTTAAAATTAACTCTGAACTAGCATCACATCCATAGCATAATCCCATATCGCAACCTTTACATTTTATTTTATAAATAATATGATCAGCAGTGTGATGCGAAGGGGAGGTGATGTGGAGAGCAGGTGACGTGGTAGGAGTGGGACCAGACTGCAGTGTAGATCACAAATCAGAAGGTTTAGTTTGTAAGTGGCAGAGGTTAAATGCTAAGAGATGCGAAGTGAGATGTGCAGGGAGAAGTGGGAACGATGGCATCACAAGTTAAAATACGTACATTGAGGACGCTTCCAGTAAGTTATAAAATTTGTGAAATGCAATGGATATCACAAATCGACAATTGCAGATTCTAAACTTTAGTTTCTATATGAAATGGTATTTCTTATATTATGAAATGGATGTCGGGGAAAGGTGACGTGTCAGGGAGATTTGGCACCACTTAATAACAATTAGGAATTAAAAATCAATGAAATGGTAAAGGGTGAAGAGTAAAACAAAAATTTCGGAAAAAGGTAACGTTTTAATGTTTTTCAAAGGAAAATGAAATGGAAAAAGGAAGCGTGGTTGGGAATGGGTCCCACATCATATCGCATCAGTGATTTTATAAGTTTATTATTAATAACATTGTAGTTAATTTTTAAGATTTGCGATGTTGATATGCGATGAAGGTACAAGGGGTCCTACCAATGGTTTAAAGTGGCAGGTTATTATATATATGATATGTATTATATATAATGGTAAGAAATATATAACATGACTATTGATGGGTGGCGGAGCTTATAGCATAAAGTCCGAGACTTTATAATAAATGGGTTTATAAGCTAATAAGCCCTGAAAGGTTATATATGTGGGTTTTGGGGGTTTGAATGGGATTTTGAATGTATGGGATTATTCTAAAAAATTTCGTGAAAATCACTTATGAGACAACATGAACCCTATCAATGGAATTTTTTAAACTAAAGAGTGATAACACACTGTATATGCAACATGAAAAATTCACCATATGTACATAGCATTGAATATCCATCATGTGCACAACACCATCTATACACAATGTCTCATATCCAACAATGACACAACACCATCTATACACAAAAATTTATGAATGACATGTACACAATACCATATATACATAACACCACATGTATAAAATCATCACATGTACAACATCTATAATATGTACAACATATACACAATATTAGTACTACACGTACATATACCACACTGTCACTACCAAGCAACCTTACTTCGAGTCTCTCTTTGCAATCCATGCTTATCCTAGCATGTCATCGATTACGTTGTTTTCATTCTTATAATGTATCCTGCAACATTACCTTCCATAACATAAAAATATACATTGTATAAAAAAAATAATATCAATTCATATCCAAATGATATTGACCTTAAATATTTGTTAAGGCTACTCTTCCCACTTGATTCCTTAAAATACCAAGAACGTCTTCATGCCATTCACCTACATAAGAAATCATTCCTCCACAAGAATGATCCCTGAAAACCATGTCACACAACAACATACATATATACATATAAACATTAGAATAGTAAAATCATGATCCCTTACGACCCTATAGATAATTGCATACATACATATATATACATGTAATCATCAACATTATCATGATACACAACATAATTACCAGATATCATAGGGTCTAGGTTAAGAGAACTTCCTTTATCTGTCCACAAAATTGAGAACAAAAATTCACAACATAGTCAAGGAATATGATCCCTCAAATCCATTCAATTTACCTTTATTGTTACCTTTCTCATGACTATCATTCCACCTTCCATTTATCCCAGTGGACCTAACCAATCTAACTAGCTATCATACTCTTTCAATCAGCTTTCCTTATACATGCACCCAGATTCATCGAGGTGTTTCATTACCTATTGGGTACCACAGAGCTCTCCCCCAAGCCCCACTTAATTTCCTCTTTCCCAACCAATTCGTAGGACCCTCAAAACATAGAAGGAAAGAGGAAAATGAAACCAATAATAAAAAACCATGAAAACCAATAGCAATACAGTACCACAGACAAGGTGTCATGATCATGCAATACAAACAATCAATACCACAAATCAATTGCAACAAATCACAAAATACGAAAAGTGCAATACTAGCAACAAACACCATGACTCAATCCCCATGGTTTTGAGTGTTTCGAAGGGAAAATTCAACCTGGGCCTTCTTCAAGTTTTCATGGAAGTCTCTTTTTACACACAATCCCCTACATCACACTACCATAAATACACAATTGTCAATGCATAATAAACATAATGATATATCGGTTACCTTAACTTGTTATTCTAGGCACATTGCCTTGTAATAAACACGTACATATATTATCTCTCAAGGGATTCCAATCCCTTAATGACTCCAACCATAACTGGAAATCAACTATTATAATTTTCAAATACATGTTCATCAATATAGTACATATCCACATAATTTCATATAGAATAAATGTTAAGAAGACTTCTCATGTTCATGCAAAGAACCAATTCATTTGGAATTGTGTTTTATAAACATAACCAAAGGGATTATCACCCAATTCCTTCCTTTTACCTTTTACCTTACTCTAATCAAGTCTTATTAAATTTTATTACATCAACCAGCCTTTAGTTATATAAAGAAGTCAATCGCTACCTTGTCACGCTAATACCAAGCGTGTTTCCTTGCAAGTGCTCACACATATCAGTCATATGTTCCAAAGATCAAGAAAAAACATGTATTAAATTGAAATAAACCTTTACCAATACTAACAAACATATCATTATCAACTCATAGTCACTAGTCATAGTACTACAATTATTACCCACTTGCACTCAAGTACATATCATATGTTCTGAACACATGTGTTAGTGAAACCATATCAAAAGAAGAGCATTCCTTCATGTAATGTTATAGATACAAACTCAAATCATGCACCAGTCATAATTTCAAATGAGAAATATACAAAATAATAGGCACTAAACAATCAAACACCAAACAGATGACATAATTAAATATTCACGCACCAAGTAGATGACATAATTAAACTCAAACCTTAATGTATCCTAGGGGAGGCTATCTTATCTCAACAATCAATTTAGATTAGCATGACACAAATTCACAAAATATCAACTCAAACATAAATAAGTTCATCGTGTTCATAACATTAACTATTTAACATTATCACATGATAAGCTCATACACAATTTTCATTCATGCATAAAAATCACATATGCACAGTTAGTCTAGATTAGTGCAATACAATATCACAAATAGGTTGACTTATACATGAATATCATAAGCATAAACATATGCATAGGCCAATCGAATTACCATGATACATATAACATCAAGATATTAGTTTCAAAGACCATAACCATCATGCATAAGACCAAAATGCATATAAGAACAGGTTAACTACCATGCATGACTATATGCGCATGTGCATATGACAACACTCAATGACTAGCATCTATAATACATGTAACTTCAACAAAATATAATGGCAGGAATGTATGTAACCATAATTCATATAAAAATCATTAAATAACATACCTACATACCCAACATACAAACCGATATGACAATTCATGCTTACCCCAAAGTGATCTAGTGTTGCAAGCTCACTTCAATGATCTGCATCTCTTACTTCACCCATGCCAACACATTAGTATATAACACAATGTATCTCTTACCTACTATACATTCATAACCATGACCATGAAAATGCATGTATAACAACATATAGACATCGACATGCATATCAAATGCATATGAAGCTGACGTGCATTCATGATGAACACATTTAGAAAAATAGAACCATAAAATTTTGAATGACATCACAATGGAGACCATGACCACTACCATGCCTACACAATGAGCATATAAACCACAATATTAAGGACACATATCCAACCAACATGTATGGAAACAAACTCACCCAAGAAGAATGGAAACCAAACATCACCTGAGGAGAAGGGAACCATGATATGATACTGCAAGGTAACTACCCTCTTCCTACATTTACCAAAGCTAATGAGTCCACTAGGTGAAAATGTGACGAGAATATCTTAATACATGATTCAACCTCCTTGGTTACTATAAGGAAGTGTAACCAACATACCACAACTAGTCTGACCTTCCACACATACTACAAAACCTTCAGCAGACAACCAACCCCTCTAGGTGGTCAGCCACTGAGACAACTCATAATTTTACTAACTTGGACTCTCAGTCACTCCCATGACAAGCCCTGCAAGCAACTTGGGCCTTCCATTTTCTCCCAAAGAAAGGCATGCCAACAACTATGGACATTTACAACTAGTTCTATGCCAACGACCCCCATTTTTATGCCACTTTTAAAGGGCCAAGACTCAGGCCACTACCTATGACTTCATGAAAACTTAAGAAATGATAATAACATCGGAAAAAATATACTAATGAAAACTTTGATACAAATACTTCATCTGACCCCAACTAGCAATGACAGAAAATTTTTGAAACATGTCACAAATATGTAATCTATAGGTCATAAAATCATATCTGAGGATAGGGATCTCACACTTATCTGAGATTCATAAAGAAGCATTGGTTCCTTCTCAAATTAGTTGCATTATCATATATTAGGTCATTCATTCATTATTATTTTACATACTAATAAAAATATGATGAGATTCATACATCATAATTATCATAAAACATTCTTATAACCAACAAATAATTAGAGATATATCAATGAGGAAATAAGCATTAAAGAAACATAACATCAAGTACCTTTACTCATGAAAATATGAATGGAAAAATATCTCTTATTAACATATGAAAATCCAACTATGTTAGGGACTAGGCTAGGCTGAACCAGTTATTTCTTTCAGGAACTCACCCCCATTCCATATTCCAAGCATGAATGTGGGATCTCATGGAATGATCAAAAGAAACCAAACGAGGTATTCAAGAGGCCAAACAACCTCAACCCTCAGCTTGTGATTCCACTTCACAATTAGACATCACTAACCATCACTAGATCGGTCACCATCAAGCTATCAATGGCTCTAGAGACATTGTTCCAACTAGGATTCTAAGGCCAATAAATATACCAAAGTTGTCAGCGGGCTTCTAGAGAATTTTTCCAACCAATTCTTCTAGGACTAGTATCTCAACCACAAATTCCCTTGGGATTCCAAAGTGTTTATCGAACTAAGGCTTCCAATACTAGTAATTAAACCCACCAAGGCCTTCCAAAGAGTTTTTCCAACCAAGGCTGACAGGACTAGTAACTCAACTCAAGTTGTTACAAGGCTTCTAGAGCGTTTTTCCAACCAAATCTTCTAACACTAGTAACTCAACCTGTGCTATTACAACGCTTCCAGAGCATTTGTCCAACAAACTGTCTAGGAACTAAAGTTAACCCACAACCGTAAGGAACATGAGCACCAACTAGAAAATAAAGGTAAAACCACAACACCATGGTTATCCAGGAAATTGCAAGCCTGGGTAAAACCATTATTACTCCAGAAAATCTTCCATGAATGAAATATGACAACAAAGAAACCACATGCATGCCAAAAATAGAAAGGAAGTCACACATGCAACTTGGTACCTACAAGAAAAACCCATTGTAGCTTTTGATCCCAATGATCTCTTGCACTTTCTTGATTTTCCTTTTCCTTCTTCCTCCAAATCCCCAGTATGCCACACTCCTCCAAGAGTGCTTGAAGAAAACTCTAAGTGTTTAAGAGTATGAGAGAGAGAGAATAGAAGATAGCTCCAAAACTAATTGATCAAAAGCAATGAATTGATCCTCATAAGCCTCTTTCTTAATGAGGCCTCTATTTTCTTCAATTTTCCATTCTTTTCCTTCATTTTCCTCCTCACATAAAACCTATGACCTTTCACCTTCCTTTTCTCTTATTTTACATTATTTTCATACATAAAATGCCTATAAATGCCACTTCACCTTTCCAAAACTTTGACATCTCCTTTTCCAATTTTCTTTATCCATAATAATGAAATGAACACCCACAAAGATGTTTTGCCCACCATTCAACTTGGAATATGTTTCCCATGACCTTGGTCTTATATTTTATTACATGTATTTTTAACCAGCATTGTTACACTAACACCCCTACTCATCTCCCTGGAGTGTAAATAGCATATATATGTGGAAATTAGATTGCCGAGTAAGTGATTCATTTAAGGGTCATCATCTCGATGTATCTATGTACTTGTGTTTAGAAGCCCAAGGGTATGTAAATGTATTTATGATAATGCATGTATATGAATAAAAGTATATAATGGTTGTATAATTATGAAACATATAACATTTTTGGGGGATGAGACTCCATGGATACATGAGAATAGGCGCATATTATTTAATAATATTTAAAAAATGCACATGCATGTAACTAATGTCCATCTGGTGGCTTGTTCTACTCTATAAAATTTGTGGGTTGTTCTAACTTGTTAAATTTATAATAAGAGATCAATATTCTTCAAAAATACTTATGCTTTGATACCATGTACTAAGTTTAATCATATGCAGAAAACATAAATGTCAGAAAATATTAAACTAGATACTTGTAAAACTACAGAGAAGAGAAAATAAATTTGCTAAACAAATTACTAAAGTGATCAAAGAGAAAATTGATTTTTTTCTTCTGCAAAATCCAAGCATATCAACTTGAAGGGATCACATCAAACTAGCCAAAATAGTAGATCTTAACCCTAAGGACATCGAAAAGAATTAACCTTGTGACATCCAAATTAGCAATGTACTTAGCAATGGTAACTCGAATAATTGAGCTAATATTTCAGGATTTCAAAAGAGAAAATTAAAATTACGTGAATCACATGAGCTAAATAATTGTTGGTGTATTATTGTTGAACATGAATACAAGATAAAATCTTGTAAATCCTAACCAATTTGAACTAGGTTGGGACTCCATAAGCATACACTGTAAAGCACTTTCCCTAGTTGGCAAATAAGTTAAAATTATAGTGGAAGAAATAAAATTAACAAAAAATACTAAAACATAGTTAATTAGAAGTAAGTAGAGTTTTTTTTTCACGGTGGTTCACGAATCCTTGTGCCCGAACACATGAACCTAGTTACGCCCACTGTCTGAAAATATTGATAGACCCTCCTGAGGGGATCTATCATTAGCCATACATGTGAGACATAACCCCATGGGCATCAAGGAGATTCTTTCCTGTGACGTCCAAAGCATATAAGTACTTAACAGCGGAGACTCAATCGACTGAGCTAACCCTTGGGGCTAGAATTAAGCGTAGTTGTAAATTAGTTAGAACTAATTAATTATTCTTACATTCCCAAAAATAACCAGTGAAACTCCATCATAGGACTAAAATTCAACTAACACAGAGAGGAGAGAAAATAATTCCGGTCAACTTCTATAAATTAGGGAGGAAGTGGGTACTCACTCTAGGAATTCCTATGCGTGAGCTGGTATGAATTAATGGACTATAATTATCCAAGTAATCTTCCAAAAAATGTCTAATCAACTTAGAGAATGTCCTTTACAAGGTATAAAAGTGTGTGGACTTTGTACAGAGAATCATGCAATTGAAAATTGTCCCAAAATTGAAAGAGTTTCAAATGGAATAAGTACAAAGGGTAGACTCTCTCTACAATATGGCACAAAGGAGACCTTCAAAACAAAGGATAACTTAACAATTCCTTCAACCAAATCCCCAGAATTATTAGTATCCTCCTCAGAATTCATGGAACACTCCAATGCCATGGAAGGCATGGCCTCCACAATAATATCATAACCAACCTACACAAGGTTGGAGAGGATATAGTTAGTGAAACACCTCAAAAAATTTACCCTCAACAATATCAATATCAACAGCCATACGAGCAACCATACCCTCAACAACCATCCCAATACCAAAAATTCCAACAACATCCGCAACCAATGCCATTTCCACCACAAAATCATGCACCAATGCTAACTCAACCTTAGCATCTTCAACTTCCTTCTAACCAACCACCTCCTAGACCAACATAATTTCCAGCTCATCTAGTAGCTAATCCAAGTAACAAAGTGGATAAACCAGCATACAATGTGGAAGAAGAAACATATTGTCCTACATATTCCATTCTTCTGATACAATATGTCCACTTAAGGTCTAGGAAGGTGTTACACAAATATTCTCCTCCAATCATAGAAGAACAAACTAAACAAGGAGAAAAAACTCAAAAATATCAACCATAAACTCAAATTCAGAAAGGGAAAGCTATTATGACTCAAACACCACCCTATCCAGAGAGGTTAGTACAACAGAAAATTCCAATGTCTCTGCCTGAATTTGATATTTTGGATGAATTGAAGAATACATATGTCAAAATTCCTTTGTTGCAGGAAATGAAAGATATTCCAATAGATGTAAAAACAATAAAAGAGTTATACATCAATAAATATTGAAGAAGAAAAAAATATCCACCCACAATCCTTGTCATTGGTAGATTATCTAGTCTCATGTCTAAAAAAACAACAGTTGAAAAATATATTGATCCTGGGATCCCTATGGTTACCATCTAGATCAATAGTTTTTCAGTTCCAAACAATTTAATAGATTTGGGAGTAGTTATAAATGTTATGACTACAGATACTATGAAAGATTTGAACTTGAACAACATTAGACCTATTACTACAATTTTAGAGCATTCAAACAGATCTAAAGTCATACCAGAAGGAATATTAGAAGATATCATTGTCTCTTTGGATTCATGGGAGTATCCTATAAACTTCTTCATTTTGCAGCAAAAAAAAAATTTAGGAGGGCATCCTTTAATTTTAGGTAGACCATGGTTAGCCACTGCAGATGCCTTCATTGGATCCAGATCAGGAAGTATGATTATTGAACATGGGGAGGAAAGGAAACATGTTACATTGTATCCTCCAGCACAATCTCATTCTTTATTATCATGGCTTGATGGAAAACAACAACAGGAAATTCAATCTCTTCTTAGTATTAATCAAGTCTATAATTTTAGAGAAGAGGAAGAAAATGGGGATCTATTAGACCTTTTCATATCAGAACCAGATATACTTATTTTCTAAATAAGACTAGCTTATATTACTGTAAGAAAATATGGTACATACAGAGGTGTGCCTTCAAAGGCATGACGAGTTCAGCAAAATATCAGAGAAGCGCTGCCCACAGGGGGAAACTAGCGTGATATAAGTTTAATTGCTGCCTCTAAGGAGGAAACCAGCATTAAGAAAAAAACCTGAAAACTATAGTAGTATGTACCATCATTAAACATATACATAGGACTGTAACAGTGTTTGGTCCAGCCGGCAGGCCAGGAATTCTGAAGACTCCATCCAAACAAAAAAGCTGAAAGTCCTAAATACCATAATCATCGGAGGGGGGTTCTTCTTCGATTCTGCATCCGTAGCCATAATCCTCATCATCCTGAGTGGGATTCGCTGCCGCGTCTGCTTCGTGCTGGTCCGGTGACGTGCCTTTGAAACTGGAACTGCCACCGCCATGCTTGCCTCCCTCAGCGTCGTGTGATCGGTTCTGCGTATCAGTATGGATAGCCTGGTCAGACCCAGGGGTGCAGAACTGAATTCCCAGATGCGCAGGAGGCAGGGTCATCGAGCCGAATTGGGGGAGTTCCTTGAATGTCACAGTGATCGTCGCCACCACCATAGGCTGAGAAGTGAGGCAGGGGAAGTGAAACAAAGCCATGGACGGGTTGACCAGATGAGCAGACTCAGCACTGCGTGGGTCGGTGGGAGGTGGAGGGATGAATGCAGCGCGCGGAGGAGAGGGCGGGTGACTGACCAGCGAGGAGGTGCCATGCAAAGTTTTGCGCCTGTTAGGGGCTCTAGGAGAAGCGCGAGGAGGAGAGTCTGAAGCCGACGAATTCGAAGGGCTGGAGGGGGAGCGACGCCTAGAGGCGGGCCTGGCTCGAGTGCTACCCCTGCGGCATCTGAGCCCGTGCCGAAGCCGAGGCATATCCTCACGAGGAGAATGCAGACTAGTCGGAGAAAAATGCAGAGTGGTAGGCGGAAAAGGCAAAGGCAGACCAGGCGGAGAATGCTGAGGCGGACCTGCAAGAAGCCAGGGGCACAAAGAGCTTTGGCAGTGATGAAAGCCAGGAGTGAATGCCACACAGCAGTGGAGATTGCACCTCCGACTCGAGGAAACGGTCTTCGGGCGGCGATCTTAGCCTCGGGGAGGACGAGCGAGCCGAGCGAGCCGATGAATTTATGCATAGTGACAAACCAAATAAAATGCAGAGCCCAACGATGAAGCATCGAGAAGGCGAGAATGCAACTGCAGCTGGAGGACGGCATCGCGTTATGGTGGCTTGAATGCCGAGTTGGGTGGTGAGCCATGATATTAATGCATCCGGGGTGAATTGAATGCAGGTGGCCGGCGGCCATGTTAGCACGCGCTCGCTTTGACCCTTGCGTTTCCCCATGTCAGCTGGATACCCGCATCGGTGGTGAACCAGATATTTTGGAGTATCTTGGAATAACACAATATGAAGTTGCAAGTCATATTTTAAATCATTGTTTCTAGGAAAACTGTACTATTCAATCACTCCAAAATTCATTTGAAAGTATTTTTATTGTTAAATCAATTACCAATTCAAGGAGTAAAATCATCGAAATCAGTCCTGGAAGGAATTTGAATATTGGTAATAGCTTACAATCTTCACAAGAATAAGAGGTAATAGCACTGTTATAGGAATACTCAGAAGCTTTTGCCTGGGGTTACACAAATATGCAGGGGATTCATCCAAGGACATTTATTCACCACATTTATATTGATGATCAAATAAAACATGTGAGATAACCACAAAGAAGGATGAATCCTATGATGAAGGAAATAGTGAAAGAAGAATTGCAGAAATTGTTACAAGTTGGATTCATCTATCCTATTTTTGATAGTTAATGGGTTTCTCCCTTAGTTGTGGTGCCTAAGAAAAATGGAAAGTGGATAATTTTTATAGACTACAGAGAGCTCAATAAAGCCACATTAAAATATCATTTCCCTTTACCATTTATTGATCAAGTACTAGATTCATTTGCTCTGAAGAAACTATTTTCATTTCTTGATGGATTTAGTGGATACAATCATATTAAGATAGCATTGGAAGACCAAAATAAAACAAAATTTACTTTTCCATGGTGAACATATGCATATAATTTTTTTCCCTTTGGGTTATGTAATGCACCTGCTACTTTTCAGAGAGCATTCCTTGCAATCTTTGCTAATCTAATCCATGAATGTGTAGATGTCTACATGGATGATTTCATTGTATATGGTGGAACATTTGATGATTTTTTAAGAAATCTTGAATTTTTTTTGAAAAGATGAATAGATACAATTCTATCTCTCAGTAATGAAAATTACTGTATGATTTTGACTGAGGGAATAGTGTTGAGACACCATATTTCTTCTTCAGGAATTAAGGTGGATCCAACAAAAATACAAGTCATTGTGAATTTAATGCCACCCACAACACAAAAGGAAGTAAGAAGTTTCTTGGGTTATGCAGGATATTATAGGAGATTTATTGAAATTTTCAGTAAAATAGCTCTACCTCTATTCAAGTTACTTACAAAAGATGTGGAATTCCAATGGACAAATAATTTTCAAAAGGAATTTGAGATATTAAAAGAAAAATTGTCAGTTGCACCCATTCTTTGGGGACCCAATTGGTAATTGTCATTCCATATATCTACTGATGCATATAGCACTGCTATAGGGGCATGACTTGGACAGAAGGAGAACTAGTTTAACTATGCCATATACTTCATAAGGAAAAACTTAACACTAGCAATATTGAACTACAAAGCTACAGAAAAAGAAATGTTAGTTGTAGTGCATGCAGTTAATAAGTTTAGGCATTACTGTTGGGAGCAATAATTTCACTTAAGAAAACTCCTTCAACACTTAATTATCAACTCAGGGATTTCATAAACTTAGAGACGAAGCACAGGTAATGCCAGAAGTGGTATGAAATTTCCTATCTCTATTTCTACTTCTCAATTGAAATATTGCATAATCAAATAGAAAACAATCTCAAAGGCAATTGACACCAAAGGAATTCCAGATCTACAATGTAAAAGAATGCATTTGCGAATAAATCAAATAAAGGAACTTTCACACTGCTATAAATAATATTAACTACTGAAGTACAATTCTATCTTTATCCTCAGTATAGGTGGTGACATTTTAACAACTGGGCCCTTGAAAATATTTGCCTTCTAAATGATTTTCCTTCTCACACTAAGTGGTCGTTCCTGTACTCCTCCAATCTGCTTGCACTAGTATAGGTATAGAAATTTATGTGAGAAGTATATTTTACACTTATACTAAAAAATTATGTCTTCATGTAGGGGCTCTAAGCCTCAAGCCTTGGAGCACTCTATTCTAGTAAGAAGACACTGGTTCTTGTACCAGAATAGAGCTTCCTACACCAAGTTTTGAAATTCACTTTTGAAACATAAAAGGGCACGTTAACTATAAAAAGAATTTCAAATGCGAGAAGAATTATGAAATGACTTACACACGAAAAAGAATGCTTTAATCAACTAAACCTTGCAATAGAAAGAAACTTTTAAGATGAAAACAATCTTCAAAAGTTAAAGCAGACCTTCTTTCAGTCAAAAATATTTTTCATGTGACCAAATCTAACTCAAAGAAAGGTTCACTATACTATTCCAGCTTACTTTTAATCCTTCTCCTTAAGTCTTGAGGTGCAGATATGAATTAATATATTGCAACATCGTTCTTTTCCATTTCACAAAGTCATTCTTAATCTTCAAGAGTTTAGCTTTTAACATTAGAAATTATTCCTTCTGATAATGAACGCTTATTTGTAGAAATATATTAAATCATATAAAGGAAAAAGTATAAAACACTTGTTGTAAATAAACTAGAAAACCAGAGTGTAGGATCCTGCATGCACTGTTGTAGGAATGATCTATCTACACGATCCAAGTGAAAGAAAACCAGGAAATAAATTTCAGAAAATAAATTAATTCAATTTGACTTCCACATAATGTATCCATTCACACTTTGACTATTTAACGAATTAAATCAGAATTCTTAAGCAAGAACGAAATCAAGATTTAAACCATGCTTCTACAAATAAACAAAGTTAACACACACCTTTAAAATAACGAAAGCACGAGGGTAAACATGTTGGGTTGGTTGGGCCCCAGTGAACCAAATCATTTCCTATTTTAGGAAACAAAACTCTTCAACACTTTAAAAACGCATCAATGAAAGATTAAATGCAGAGTGAGAAAATCATGGTGCGACTCCTTGTATTAATTCCGATTAGGAAACATATGTTATAAGTTCAAGTCCAACCCAAAACGAGGGTGGCAACAAGATTACAAATTAACCAAAATTACAGTCACACTTTCGATCACTAACCTAGTTCTATCTAAGAGCTATATTTTATACATCCCTTTGGCCTATGGCTATAATTGAAATTACACAGTAACTCCAAATCGAGCCTTTTGGCAGAACATAATAACAAACAAAATTACAAAATTAAGCCAGCGGCTATAATAAGATGTGAACTAATCATTGGTCATAGACCTTATCCTTGACCATATCCTATCTATATTTCGCTTGAGTTCAACTTTGGATGAAAACAACTTAACTAGACATCGTGGACCAAGATGCCCACGTGAAGCGGTCGAGTTATTGCGAAGATCACAGAACGGATAGTTGCCGGCGGTGCATGAATCTACCTACACTAGATCAAGCTAATATAATGATAAATACTTTAGCGTATCGAATAATTTAGGAAATTAAATATAATTTACAAGAAATATTAAAGGCACAAAACCTATTTAAAATGATTAATTAAGCACCAAATAAACCTTAAAAATGAAATATGACGTTTTTGTAGGAATATACAGTAATCTTCGACTAGTGCAAGAATGAGGAGGTTTATGGAGATAAAACATAGGTTAATGATTATGGTTTTGTAATAGGAAGGGGGTAAAAATAGAGCATTTCAACATACCAACATCCTCCCATCCCTAAGTTGTTGTGTGTCCTCACACAACCTTCACCTACTCCAAAAAACCTTCAAAATAGGGAGCCATATTTCAATCTTGCACTTGGATATTGATTCCAACTTTCAATACCTTCGTCTTCTTACCTCGGGCTTCCTTAACTTGTTTTATCACCTTTTTAAGGCACTTTTAGAATTTAGAAGCCCAAAACATCCATATCTTCACTTGATTTTTCTGTGTTTTAACCTCTTCTTCCAACTCTATCTTGCCTTGCTTCTGTGAGTTTTTCTCCTTCATGGCCTAGTTTAATGCCTCCAAGTCGTGAAATTTTTGTTCCAGTTCTAATATCAAGTTATTTAGATAGAGGGTAGAGGTCTCCATGTCCAGCTCATCTGGTGCAAGAACCTTTTCTGCAATAGATTCAAATCATGTACCATCATTTCCAAGATCGAATTTATCTTAGCCATCCAGCGTCTGCATCATCATATCACCAAGGGTTTCTATGCTAGGAGTTTCCATGTCACCTAGGGTTTCAGTATCCTCCATGTCCATTGTGCCAAGGGCTTCAGTACCTTGTGAAACTACTTAATCAAGGGCTTCAGTACCCTATACATCCAACTCATCAGGGAATTCAATACCCTGTTCATCTAACTCATCAGGGGTTTCAGTACCCTGTTCATCAAAACTATCGAGGGTTTCTATGTGTCATGCCTCATCATCTACGTGACCCTCTGCCAGGTCTCTGCTTTTACTTAGTGTCATTCTTTTATTGTTCAACTTATGAAGGAAGTCCGACAAGGATATTTCATCCTCCCTTTCTACATTTTCTTCATTCACCACAATGTGAGCTATTGCATTCAAAAGAACTGAGAGGTTGTGATATCTAGGTGAAGCATGGGGTGACCCATCAATTAAAATTGAGGAGTTCGACCAAGAGTGAATTGTCTCCCAAGAGACATTTAATTTCTTGGTCGAGGTCCTGGCCGCTTTTCTGTTTTCCCAGGATAGAGTTTCTTCAACAGAATTCTCCTCTGCTTGCACCTATTTGTTCTTGATCTTTGTCTTGGCAGGGCTCGGGGTCTCTGCTTTTATTTTCTTTCTTTCACTCTTTTCAGATGACTTCCCTGCACTTATTCCCCGAAATTCTTCCAAGAATACTTCCTAGGTAATTTCCTTAGCCTCTAGTTCTTTCTTAACCAGGATTGCAATGAGCCCGTGATCGTACAATTTGTATGCAACCTGGCTCACATCCCCTTTCTGCACTCCTTTCGTAGTTTTCTCTAAAATTTGGAGCAAGTAATAAGGGAAATTGATTTGCTTCCCTGATTTAAAATGCAAAAATAAAAAAATATGGTACACAAATGTTAATTAATAATTTCCCTCACAAGTTAGAAACTTCTGCAATATATACAAGAGGTCTCACCATTTTCAAATCATGGCATTGTGCGGAAGCCCTTTGTTCTAGTCGACCACAAATCAACGCCATATTTTACTTTCAATCCTCTCCTTTTTGAACCATTGTTCCCCTGTGGTCGAAAAGCCTGTAGCTCACACTATAGATTCTTTCGTGACCTTAAACTATAATGAGCCTACGTTATCTCGGCCTCCCTCAAATTTCTTTGCATATTCCAGAGCCACGGCCATATCGAACCCATCAATTTTTTGCAAAAATGGGAGAATCTCGATTATTGCAATAGTGCAAGAATATTTCGATATTTCACGGTCTGTTCTATCTCCTTCACAGATGATTTCTCATTTCTCATAGGTGCCATATTTTTTTTAATCCACTTCAATTCTCTGTCACGACCTTAGGAAAATTTCACACTGAGGAATGCCAAAGGGTTGCCGAGAATTTTATGACCAAGATCCATTCATCCATTGTCTTATTGTTCCCATCCATCCTATAACATTCAATAAATAAAATCATCCCTTCGAGGCAGATGCACACACGTATCAATCTACTGCAGGTAGATAATGATAATTAGAGGAGGCGTAGGTTGTTGCGGCGGCGATGTAACAGTCATGGATGATCATATTATGAGGTAAGGTTATAATGAACAAGTGATGGAGGATATTTTCAAAAGGAGGTATGTATGGGGTTTCGAGTAGATTTTTAATATCCCATTCTTTTCCTCGTAATTCACATAAGATGTACTTTGGTACTCACTAAAAAGATTAGACCTCAGAACCTAAAATATCTTGCACTTAAATGATTTCTCCCTAAGTCAGTAAATAATAAAGAAAAGTGTTAACCAAAATTTAAATAATTTAATGTTATGATCTATCATTATGGTATTCATTCTTTTGCAGAAATGAAAATTAAATTTTGAATAAGAATTTTGCATCAAGCGCTCATGTACTGCGTTAAACATTTTTGCACTGTGTTTTCACAGTTAGGCGCATGCTTGCACTGAACCTGCTTGCACTGATCATGCACGTTCATGCACCAGGTATTTCTGTAACATCGAAGAAAGAGGGGATAAAAATTATGATAGAACATAGTTCTTTGGGTGGACTAAAGAAAAAAACTTTCCTGAATATAGAAGAGAAGTTTTATTTGTCATTCTTTGGTGTTTCATGAGCATGCCTTCTGATATGAGTGCATCAGATCTTGCAATTGATCCATGAGGAAACAAAGAAGTGGAAAAGGGTAATTTTCAGAATGGGAAGGAATATTATAGCAGGGATTCCAATAATAATACTATCAAGGGGGGAAACGAAAACGGATGCAGGAAACATTTCAAGGGGAAAAGAGGGATTTTACGAAATCGGGTAGTGATAGTTTCTTAGAAGAAAGAGGAGGGTAGTTCATTATGGGATTAAGAAAATAAAAATAGTGGGAATTAAAAAATGAGAAATAGAAGGAAGGCAAAATTTTACCTTCAAGATCTACCAGCACTGGTGCCGGAAAAAGTAAATGCAATGGGAATTAATCATTACCTGGATAGAAATTTACATGCTAGTTATCCCAAACTTTGGTAAGGGCTTGGTTCCTTGAACTTGCTTCTTCTTGGTGACAGCCAACATATATAAAATAAAGTAGCATTCCATTTTATTGAAATTTTTATCTTCCTGCTAGCATGTTGGCTTTCAGGTTGATCCTTCTACAGTCATGTCAGTAAATTGATTTTCATAATTACAGGAAAATAATTTTCTTTTTATATTTTTTATATTTTTTCTTATTTTTTCATTTTATTATATGAGGAAATGAAAGAATCGGATCTTCAACAGGTTGGTGTTTCCACCTACCATCTCCTTTTAAGATTGTTGTTGGAATTGCCGCATAAAATCTCCTTTAGAGAGGAGCTGAAAATACACCTTTAATCTATGCCCATTTACTAGGAACACATAATTATGCCCATCAATAGTTTTATTTCTACCGCTCCATTTTCAAACACTTTGACTACTTGATAAGGTCCCATCCATAATATATGGAATTTCCCTTTAAACTATTTAAATATAGAATCATAAAGGAGTACCCAATCACTTGGTTGGAACTACTTCTTTCCAATGAAATTATCATTCCACTTTTTGCGCTGATGTTGAACCAATATGTTCTGCTGAAAAAAATCCCTTCAAAATCCATCTAACTAATTCACTTGTAGAAGATGCTACTATTATGCTTCAAAGAGATCTAAACCTAATTGGACTGCAGTCCTGAAAGTTTTGATCTAGAACTCTATCGGCATGAGGACTTGTTTCCCGTATACCAGCTGATATGGTGTGTGTCCCATATGATTCCTCCAAGTGGTTCGGTATGCCCATAAGGCTTTCGGTAATTTTTTGGTCCAATCATTTCTATGGATACTTACGGTCTTTATGAGGATGGACTCAATCACCTTGTTTGTGGACTCCACCTAAGAATTTTCTTATGGGTGATATGGTGTATATTTCCTGTGTCGGATTTTGTACTGCTCCATCACTCCCTGTACTAGATTAGAAATAAATTTTGGACCATTGTTAGAAACAATATCTCTAGGAACACCAAATCTAGTAAATATTTCAGTAAAGATAAAATCAACAACAACTTTTTCAGTAGCAAAAGAAACAGATTTAGCTTCTACCAATTTTGTAATGAAATCTGTACAAACCAAAATAAGCTTTTTATTTAAAGATGTTGGATTTATTGGTCCTACAAAATCAATGGCCCATTTTTCAAAAGGCACAATCATAACATGAGTACATAAAGGCATTTAATTAGTTTTATTAGGTTTGCCCACTCACTGACATCTATCACATCTCTTGACATATTGTTTGGCATCCTTAAACAAGGAGGGCCAAAAATAACCATCTTGTAAAACTTTATATGCAGTATGCTTATCAGCGAAGTGACCTTTACATGGTTTTTCATGGGCATATTTTAATATATCAAACACTTCTTCCTTTCTTAAACATATAAAGATAAAAGGATCTGGTCTATTGTAAAAGAGGTCTTGTTGAACCCAAGAATATGCAGCACCTTTTTGTATAATAATCTCCTTTTCACGAGCGCATAAGTGAGGTGGTGTCTTTCCAGTGACTAAATAGTTAGCTATGTTAGCGAACCACGGGGACTCAGTTGACACAACAAAAAGATTTTCCTCAGGAAAATCATCATCATCAGGAATTCCTTCATCAGGATTATTTAATTTTGAAATAAAATCTGCTACCACATTAGATTTTCCTATTCTATAAACAATAGTAATGTTAAATTCCCGCAACAATAATAACCACCTTGTCACTCTACCACTAGTTAATGGTTTATTCATCAAATATTTTATTGTGGAATGAACAATATGCATAAAAACTTCATACCCTATAATGCAGTGTCTGAATTTATTAATAGCAAAAATTAAGCTAAAAACTCTTTCTCAGTAACTGTGTAGTTTAATTTAGCAGGTGACAAGTTTTTACTAATGAAGTAGAAAGCATAGGATTGTTTTTCTTCTTCCTATCCTAAAGCTGCACCAATAGTAGTATCTGAGGCATCAGAGGAAATATGAAATGGTAAGTACCAATTTGGTCCTCTCAAAACTAGTGAATAAACTAATTTAGGATATTATAGGAATATGGATGTGCATTATAACCAAAAAAATGTGGTGGAAGTTTAGGAGACATACCTACACTTACCTGAGGCCGGTTCCTTCGTGCTCCCATAGCATGCAATGATTGAGATTTAGGTTTCCCTCCTTCAAATAAGGCTTTTAGTCCAGTTCTGGAGGGACATTTTTACGTGGCATGGTTCTGTCCACAAATTTCACATTTATTAGTTCCTTTAATATTAAGAGGACATTCTCTTAAAACATGCTTTTTCCTACCTTTTGGATAAAAAATAGACAATGACTCTTGTTCTTCTACAATTTTTTGCTGAAATTTCAAAGAGTCTATTTGTTTGCTAACAATATTCATTATTTCAATTTTCATATTGTCCATTTTTTTCTCCAATCCAACAATCATAACATCAGTAGATTCATTTTTCTTATTTCTATTATGAATTCCTTTACTGGATCTATATTGGTTCGTTAAGAATTTCTTTCACAAGTCACATATTTGATCAAAAGCTTTATGGGTGATATCCCCTTGTCCTAAAAAATTCAAATTATTCCTAGCATCATAAATAAGTACATGTAAGAAAAAGCTCCTAATGGTACGTAGATCAAATTTGTTCATTGACCTTTGGAGGCTGTACAAGAATCTCTCTAAGTAGTCCTCTAGGGTCTCATCATCATTTTGCACAATAGTAAAGATGTCATCTTGAATATCTCCAGTTTTAAAAAATTCATAATTTTACATAAATAACACTTTCTTCATCTATTCCCAAGAATCTATAGTGTTTCCCCCTAGTCCCATGAACCAGTGCAATGCTCCATCCTTGAGAATTGCAAGAAAAAACTTTAATTTTTGAGCAATAAATGAATAATCATAGCTCCTACACAAAATATAAAACTCAAATAGGAAAGATTTTGGGTATTCATGTACCTTACCATAGAAATGAGGAAGAGTTTATTGTGGTATATTCTTAATTTTCATAGTTACATCTGGATCCACAATTGGGAATCCAAAAGTGGATTGTTCCTCATTTACCTGATTTTCGCTAGATCCCTCGGCATGGTCCTCGTGATCTGCCATTGTTGTTCCTCCAATATAACTACTCTCAACAGGCTGAGAACGTTGAATATAGGTTTTGATAGTCTCCTTCTTCCCCTTTGTGGGCCATGTCACTCCTGGACTACTGTTGCCAGAATCCAAGTGGACAATTCCTGCATGATGTGTCTGGGTTTGTTTGGACTTCCTGCTTGCAAAGAAGGCCCAATATCAATTTTTTTTATAGATTTACCAGTATTTCCTCGGCCCTTAGTGGGCTTCGTACCCCTACCTCTTTTAGGCATTCATTTCAAAAAATGAAAAAAAAAAGAATTCAATAAAATGTTGCAATGAAAAAATAAATCAACACCTGAAAATTCCTTTAATAAATAGAAGCACACTGCAGAAAAAATAATAGCAGACTTGCCCCTATTTCAGAAAAAGCAAAAAATTCTTACCAATTCAAATCACCTCCCCGGCAACAGTGCCAAAATCTTGGGTGTAGGAATTGCACTTAAGAAAACTCCTTCAACACTTAATTGCCAACCCAGGGGTTTTGTGAAATTAGAGACGAAGCACGGGTAATGCCAGAAGTGGTATGAACCTTTCCCATTTCTATTTCTACTTATCAATTGAAATATTGCATAATCAACTGGAAAACAATCTCAAAGGAAATTGACACCAAAGCAATTCTATTCATGGAATGTAAAAGAATTCATTTGCAAAGAAATCAAATAAAGGAACTTTCACACTAATGTAAATAATATTAACTACTAAAGTAGAATTATATGTTTATCCTTAGTATAGGTGGTGAAATTTTAACAAGTGGACCCTTGAAAAGATTTTCCTTCTAAATGATTTTCCTTCTCACACTAAGTGGTCGTTCCTCTACTCCTGTAATCTGCTTGCACTAGTACAGGTACAAAAATTTATGTGAGAAGTATATTTTACACTTATACTGAAGACTTATGTCGTCATGTATGGGCTCTAAGCCTCAAGGCTTGGAGCACTCTATTCTTGTAACAAGGCTTTGGTTCTTGTACTGGAATAGAGCTTCCTACACCAAGTATTCAAATTCATTCTCGAAACATAAGACGATGCGTTAACTATAAAAATAATTGAAAGAAAGAAAAATTATCAAATGACTTAAACATGAAAAATAATGCTTTAATCAATTGAACCTTGCAATAGAAAGAAACTTTTAAGATTAAATAATATTCAAAAGTTAAATAAGACCTTCTTTCAGTCAAAGGGATTTTGCATGTGACCAAATCTAACTCGAAAGGTTCATTGTAATATTCCAGATTACTTTTAATCCTTATCCTTAAATCGTGAGGTGCAGATATGAATTAAGATATCACAACAGTGTTCTTTACAATTTCATGAAGTCAATCTTAATCTGCAAGCGTTTAATATTATAAATTATTCCTTCTGATAATGAATGCTTACTTGTAGAAATAGATTAAATCGTATAAAGGAAAAATAATAAAACACTTGTTGTAAATAGACTAGCAAAACAAGAGTGCAGGATCCTACATGCACTAGTGAAGGAATGATCTATATGTACGATCCAAGCGAAAGAAAACCAGGAAAGAAATTGAAGAAAATAAATTAATTTAATTTGACTTCCACTCTACGGATCCATTCACACTTTGACTATCTAACGAATTAAATCAGAATTATTAAGCAAGAACGAAATCAATATTTAAGCCACGCTTCTGCAAATAGACAAAGTTATCAAACACCCTTAAGATAACGAAAGCACGAGGGTAAACAAGCTAGGTTGGATGGGCCCTAGCCAACCAGTTCATTTCCCATTTTAGGAAATGAAACTCTTGATAAATTTAAAAACACATCAATAAAATATTAAATGCAGAGTGAGAAAATCATGGCGGGGCTCCTTGTATTAATTATCATCAGCAAACATACATTATAAGTTTAGGTCCAACCCAGAATGAGGGCTACAATGAGATTACAAATTAACCAAAATTATAGTTGCACTTGCTATCGATAACCTAGTTCTATCTAAGAGCCATATTTTATACATCTCTTTGTCCTGTGGCCATAATCAAAAATTACGTAGTCACTCCAAATCAAGCCTTTCGGTTGAACGTAATAACAAACAAAATTACAAAATTAAGGCAATGAGTATAATAAGATGAAAACTAATTGTTGGTCATAGACCTTATCCTCGGCCATATCCTAGATATCTTTCACTTGAGTTCAACTTGGGATGACTGTAACTGAATTGGACATCATGGATGAAGATGCTCGTGTGAAGTGATCGAGAGGTTGTGGAGATCATGTAACAAATAGTTGTTGGTGGTGACTGAATCTACCTGCACTAGATCAATCTAATATAATGATTAATACTTTATCTTATAAAATACTTTAGGAAAGTAAATATAAGTTACAAGAAATATTAAAGGCACAAAATATATTTAAAATGATTAATTAAGAACCAAATAAAACTTAAACAAGAAATATGAATTTTGTGTAGGAATAGACAGTAATATTGGACTAGTGCAGGAATGAGGAGGTTTATGGAGATAAAATAGAGGTTAATGATTATGGTTTTGTAACAAGAAGGGGGTAAAAATAAAGAATTTCGGCATACCAACAATTATATAACATGTTATCAAGTATTCATTCACACAGATCATTCAACCATATGATATTTAATGAAAAAAGCAATTACAAATGGTAGAATTACTAGATGGTTGTTATTGATGCAAGAATTTAACATCAATGTAAAAGATCGACGAGGTAAGGATAATCAAGTAGTAGAATTTCTATCAAGACTTCATTCACCTGATGATCCAAATCCCATTTCAGAAAATTTCCCAGATGAAAATATATTTGCTATAACTGTCAAAACTCCATGGTTTGCAAATGTTGCCAACTATTTATCATCTAGAATCCTACCATCCCATTACACAAATAAACAGAAAATAAAGATAATTAGAGAAAGTGCTAGATATATTTGGGTCAATGGTGAACTCTTTTATAATAGTTTTGATTTGATAATAAGACAAATTGTTAGAGAAGAGGAGATTGTAGATATTTTGAAAGCATTTCATGACGAGCCATGTGGTGGTCATTTTACAGATAAGAGAACACCATAAAAAGTGCTCAAACTTGGCTACTACTGGCCAAAAATATTTAAATACTCCAAAGGTTATGTATAAATATGTGACAACTGCCAAATAATTGGGAGACAAGTGGTATCAGATGAAATTCCATTAAAGCCACAAGTACTCATACAACCATTTGAGCAATGGGATCTAGACTTTGTGAGACCAATAAACCCACCATCAAATGGAAATAAGTACATAGTGTCTACATATTATGTTACAAAGTGGGTAGAGGAAAAGGAAGTGGCATGAGCAACAAAAGAAACAATGGTTTCTTTTCTATTTGAAGAAATATTTGTAAGGTATGGAGTTCTGAGACAAATTGTTACAGACCAAGGAGAACAATTCACCTCCAAGCTTGTAAGGGATCTTACAGAAAAGTACAAGATCAAACACATAAAATCTACTTCATGCAATCCGCAAGTCAATGGAAAAGTGGAGTCCACTAATAAAGTATTGGAGAATATCATGAAAAAAATTGTGCAGATGAATAGGAAAGACTAGTTGGAAAAATTAAGAGATGCACTATGGGCTTACATGATCACATGGAAGAACACAACTAGATTTAGTCCATACCAGTTGGTATAGGGTAAGGAAGTCCTATTACCCATAGAATTTCAAATACACACATATAAAATTGCAGCAAAACTGGGAATGGAACTATCTGAAGCCCAACAACAACGAGTGATTCAATTAAATGAACTGGATGAAATAATATAGGAGGCAGTGGAACATATATCATTAGTGCAAGAACAAAGAATAAAATGGCATGAGCGATTCATCAAGAATAAAGTTTTTCAAAAGGGATACTAGGCACTAATGTTTGACTCCAAGTTTAAAGATTTCAAGGAAAAGTTTACAACTCATTGGCTTGGGCCATATGAGATAGAAGAGATCTTCAAAAATGAAGCGGTCAGAATAAAAACAATTGATGAAGCGTCAATTTCATTTTTAGATAATGGACATAGGCTTAAATTATACAATAAGCCTATCAATAAAGAAGATTTTATGAAAAGAATTTCAACACAAAGTGATATGGAAATAATGGATCAACATAATATGCCTTCCTTACTTCCAGAAGAATAAAAAAACAATATATATATATATATATATATATATATATACATATATATATACATATATATATATATATATATATATATACATATATATATATATATATATATATAATAAAAAAATAATAAAAGAGTTTGGTTTTGAAAATACGGGAGACTGGCACAATACAAACTCGAATTCATATCGGAAAAACAACTTGTTTGGCCAATATGAGTTCTCTATTTTGTTTTCTTTTTACTTCAGCATGATTTTGTAGAGTTAATACTCCAAGACATTCAAGATTTGAGGACAAACCTTAACATCAGCAAGGGGGAATTTTTTAATAAAACTATGAAAATAATTTGAGCAGATGAATTGCAGAAGGAACCTGAATTACATGACAGAAGGGACCTGAGACATCATTGAAAATATTGTGCAGAACGGACCTGAGATGTCACTATGAAGAAGGGACCTGTATTATATGAAAAAAGAAACTTGAGACATTGTTCAAAATTACATGTCAGAAGGGACTTGAAACATTATTATAATATCACTGTAGAAGGGACCTAAACAACATCAACATTCAAGCCTAAAGTACATGTCAGAAGGGACCTGAAACATCAATTACAAACTACATAAGGGACCTAAATAACATCAACATTCAAATATCCTGAATCATTATCAAATGTGAAAACATGAAGTAGAAATAACTCTCTACATTTCAATATATCCTAGAAGAGCCATCGTTATGATAATAAAGACATTTTCGACCGTCATTTGACCAAAGGATATCATTGACATCAAGTGTTTTATGGGAGTACAAGTACAGTAAGTGAAAAAATTTTCTCTTAAAATTTTGATTTAAAAAAAAAAATCTAGAAGTGGTTAAGACTAACTTAGTGCTTGATATGCATTTCATTATATTTTATCCTACCACTACCGTCATTATCCTACCCATTATAATCACCTATTCATTAACCTTTTTCTACATTTACCCTCATACATTAACCATCATTCCGTATACCATCATTCCAATCATTTTTAAAGCATAACATTAATCATAATTATTGTCTTAAGCATATGGATCAAGAATTAAAGGCTCAATATTAAAATCCTTGTTGACCTACAAAAAAAACAAAGGTTAGTGTCATGATAGAAATTTAATTTTAAACATGACCATTCTAGGGTCATTTTAAAATTAAATTAAGCAATAAAATGTTGAAAACCTAAGCTACAAAGCGCAATATGAAAATATATATAAGCTAAGGTATGGAGCACACAATGTAAAATGAAAAAAAAAATGCAAATGACATAACCCAAGTTGAAATGCAAACCTAATGCAATGAAAACACGAATTATGATCCATTTCAATTAAAATATGGACATGCAAAGAAATTAAGATTGTTATGAGAAAAGAAAAAATTGCAGAGAATGTGTGTTATGGTGACAGGATGTATGCAGACACCATGGAGCAAGGACGTAGTGCAGGTCAGAGAAACTAAGCCATGGATGCATTCGAGTCAAGGTTCGACATGAAAAACGATCAACATAATTTCAAAAACACAGTGCTATGACATAAGACAAACATTGTGCAAATACTGAAGCCTCTGCCATTTTTAAACCAATAGACCTCTGCGTTAATGCAACTACTGAAGTCTTTCACCATCATAGCCATTACCAAGCTCAAAGTAAGGAAGTTGAGGTTGTGCAAATTGTAGGCACGCGTTGAACACCCCGTGAAGAACAAAATTGAGTGAGAAGACACGAAGATACTGTGAAGATAAACTTAAAGCTGAGAGAAGCCAACATAAGAAATAGAAAAGGGGGAGCGGAGAAATAAGAATAATATGCATTGATGTTGGCTGAGATTTGAAGCCGAGATATATACCCATCGTGTTAATCAAACACACCAATAAATTACAGAGATCTTGTGGAAGAGAAAAGGTAATAAAAAACTCCATATTTTTCTCATTGATGAATGGATATTCATAATAAATAAAACTTGGGATTGTGTGTTCAACATGAGTTATGAGTTTAACCACAAGTTATAAGTGTAGGTCTCTTCTACCGTTTAGCCTAACTCTAGCACATGTTAGCACATGAGGATTCTGAGATGTTGAAGAGGAGTACTAACGGTAGTGATGTTATGAAAATGCAAGGATATGAGGCTAAACTCAAAGAAAACCTTGGGATTTTTCGAAAGTAGGTAAAACAAAATTGAATTCCTCCATAGATAGCCACAAAATTGTCATATTTTGTTTAAAAAAAAATAGTGCTGCACAGTGAGGGAATTTTGAAAAATACAGTGAGCCATTTTATGAGCCATTTGATGATTGTTTGATATATACATAGTAAGAATTTATTGATTATTTTTCACAAAGTAAGCCTAAATAATTTAAGTTTTAATGCACAATTAAATTGTCTATGTAGAGGAAGAATTATGTATGAATTCGA
This sequence comes from Pinus albicaulis, assembly GCA_034641835.2. Lineage (NCBI taxonomy): Eukaryota > Viridiplantae > Streptophyta > Pinopsida > Pinales > Pinaceae > Pinus > Pinus albicaulis. Next base: position 171,673,725 of record CM076575.1, read on the forward strand.
AGAGAAGAAGGACATTGTGGCATGAATTAAGAAGAATAATAATAATTACACAGTCAATTTAGAGGGAGAGAATTCTACACCAAAATAAAGATATTTTTTACAAATTTTTGATAAAACAGAGAACAGAAATTGAGAAATAAAGTAATAAAAACATTTTTATAATGTTTTTATGGTCTTTCTATATCAAAATTTTATGTTTTTATCAATTTTTGGAAGCAGTGAGCTCACTTTTGAAGAAGAACAGAGGTTGAAGAAGATTGATTTCATTTCTTTGTCAAGAGAATCAAAGAAGAGGTAAGCCTTATCAACATGAAGAGAATGAATGAATAATTCAACAAAGATCTATATGTGTGCATAAATTTTTATTTTCAAAATGAGAATGTTGACAATGCAAGGTCACATAAATTGGTTTTCAAAGCATATGGCTACCAGGGTAGAGCCAAAATATTTCTAGATTGAGCATTGGGAAAAAGAGACCATAGAAAAACTTTATTAGAATGGTCTAATATGATTCCTCCCAAATTTTAATGGACACAATGAGAACATCACCAAGGAGTTCATAAACAATTATACACAGGAGAAAACCATGGTGGGAAACCTAGTTATCCCATTAAATCCAGAATCTAGCTCTCAAGCTTTAGATCTACCATTGTCAGGGGAACAATATCATAAAGGTTTGCACTTTAAAGATAAGGGATGGAATTTATTTTTAGAGAAAAATAGGAAGGGATCATTTGATAAAACCAAGGGTATTATGAGGGAATGGTTTAATGAGCCATGGGTAGACTTGGTGTTAATTATTCAGATATTTTCATATGTGACGTCAGGCACAACGTAGTGCATCTCTATCATATCAAATTGCTCTAGCATATCAAGGGAGAAGTGAAAGTCAATTTGACATAATTCTTCTATAAAAAAATGATTAAAACTATAGATAATGTGAGGAATGAAACTAAACTCAAGGAATCACAAATATACCATCAGGGACTCATCAAAATTCTTGTAGAATATCAAATGAAAACCAAGGGTGTAGTTTGGAAAGATTTTTTAACTCAACATCAGTTTGAAGGAAAAATCATAGAGGAGAAGTTTATACCACTTCATGAAACAAAGAGCATAATGAACTAAACCTCTTTATCCAAGGACAAAGTCCAAGAAGAAAAAATATACAATCATGGTTCGAAGAGAAGCATATTTCCTATCCATTCCCAGAAGACATAAGAGAAAAAGTCCAACATAAAAAAGTATTAAAGAAAAAGACCCCGAGGTACAAATTGCTGAAACAACTCCCATAACAAAATAAGTTGATGAAATCATTGAAATATTGCAAAAATAACTCTATGAAAAGACATTGGAGAGAGATTCATACCTTGATAATGTTGAGATAGAAGCGACTTCATTTTCCAAAGACATAAGAGTAGAAGAGATGGAAATGAGCCTTAGAAAAATAAAAGAGTTGATAGATCAATTGGAAGTAAGTATAATTATGGGGAGGCATTTGAAGCAAGAGAACAAGACATACAGGAAAAGTAATGCAAAATTGATCCAGGAAAATGAAAGGTTGAATGAGAAAGTTGGAAAATTAGAGACCAAGAATACCCTTCTTTCTAAAGAAGCTTACAGGTGGCTTAATGAGAAAAACACATGGAAATACAAGTATCAAAGGAAAAGGGTCATGGATTCAATCTCCAAGGGAGAAAAGTATAAGGGGATCGATTGTCTTCTCCAAGCAGCATAGCAGGAGGCATCAAGATTAGGTACAATGTCAACATCAGAGCTCAAAAGGTCCAAGAGAAAGAAGCAAGCATGAGGACATGCTTGTACATTAGCAAGGGGGAGATGTTGGCCCTCATTTTTTATCCAATTTTTTTTAATTAAATACAATCAATTCCATCCTATATATCCATATACCATCCATATTCACTCTATTTTTGACCAATTTATGCATATCTAGGTATATAAATTAAGTTTTACAATTTTTAGATGTTTTTACAAAAAATGAATTTTAAGTTCATTTTTGGACAGGACTAAAAATTCTCATAACGACTTCATTGATGTAATATTTGAAGGACACATGGGCTTAAGCTGAGAAAATTTCTAGAAATATTGGAAACTAAGAATGGACATGCACCTATTGATTTAGTGAAACTGAGTGTTGGAACAGGGTCTCCTACAAAGCTGCGAATCTGGTCCATTTTGTATATTTTTTATTATATTTAGTCTAACACAGGGGTTTTGGGGTGGGTCAAAGCCCCTAATGCATTGTAAGTGGCTCAAGGGTAGACCAAGAGTCCGCAAACCATGGTTTGCAGACCATTGGATGCATAGGCTAAAGTAGTATAAATAGTTGAACCTTTTTGAGTCGATAGGTAGAGAATGAATAGAGCTTGAAGCGAAGAATGAGTTGCTAGATCTGGGTTGGGTTGTTTTGCGTTAGGACTCCTGCTAGTTGTGTGCGTAGAGATCCTTTGTCGTACTGTGTGTGGACCTTGCTGGTTGTGTGCGCAGGTGGGATTTGGGGAATTTATGAAGATTTTGATACATAATATATGCAAATTATTGCTGAACCATCTGATGTTATCTAGATCTCTTCCGTTATGATTAATGTGAACTAGGAGTATCTGATTAAGCTGCGAAATTGCCTTTTTTATCTCTATGATATGAAAGTATTTTCATTTAGTATATTACTATGATAAGCCTGTACTTGCACTTGTTGATTATATCTCTATTAATGAATGCAAACTGTCTGTGTTGACCTTATTTGTTGTGATTATGATGTTTTATGGTTATAATTGATAATGTGCATGTGGATGCGAGACCACTAGAGCAGATCTGATAAAGAACTATAGTATGGTTACGTCTGGAACCCTCCGAATCACCCTTCTATATAGATCTGATAACCGCAGGCCTGCGTTATTGCCTTCTCTCTCTCAAGGTGCGGAAACCTGGTTCCAACACCCTCCCATACTGCTTCGAGTGATACTTTGACCTGTGCAAGTAGGTCACTGACGAAAGGGCCAGTAGTATAGGGGTTTGTTGGCAAACCTTCACCTCCGAACTTGGGTTAGGACCCCTTGAGCCAACCAATGGTTCCATTTTCAGGACCGGGAGTAGTTTGAGGGAGAGATCTGGTAATGCCAAGGCCGTATTGGAAGCCTAAAAAGAAAGAAATCGACGAATGGTTTGAAAAGAAAATTCAGGAGTTCACTGTAAAGGAAAGTCACAATACAAACTTAATCGCAGAGGAGTTGAAAAATAAGTACATTTTCTTGGAAATTTACGAGATTTTCTTCGTAACTTTTGCAATCGAGTTGCAGGAGTGGCTTGCAAGACTGGTTGATTTTCAGAAGTGTTAGAAGAACGAGTGAGTCACACGGTGGACCCTATAATTGATCCAAAAATTGGAGAAGACTGATAATACCATTACTCACACTGTGGATCATTGGGCAGACAATGTGATCGGAGGATTTGTGACTGAATTTGCAATTGATAAATTTGTGTCCTACTCAGAAGTGGAGCAGAGGTCCTTCAAGGGTTTCCGGGGTAAGTTTCTAAAAACTATGTCGTTATTGATTTAGATCTTATTGTGGGAAAAGAGTATCCTGTGTAGCCATACCAATTCAGTGAGCTCCAACCAAGGTGAGGGTATGAAACACATCAGTAAGTAATACAAAACTAATCAAGAGGGAGATCGGTCCGTCTAAAGTCTAGTGAATATTTTTGCTGCACATAACCCTCCATCAACACCATCTTCAAAGGGGCAAGAACTCACCTTCACCACCATCGGAAGATGATATGACTTCACAAATGAAGTTACCCACCTTCAAGGGTGTAGGGGACGAAGATATGGATCGGTTCTAGTTTGTCGACTGCAGAATGTAGTAAGCGATGCTGTGAAAAGAGTGCAACTATCTCTTTTCTTTGAAGGAAGGGCCTTGTACTAGTACATAGGATACCTAGACCAGCATGTGAACGCAAGCATTGAGGACATTAAGAATGCCTTGAAGCAATAGTTCAAGAAGCCTAAGGCCTACTCCTAGATAGTGAACAAAATAAAATATTTCAAGCAAGGTTCATCTGAGTCGGTATGGGAAGTTGATCAGCGATTGAAAAAGTAATCAGAGAAGGAGGATTCTAGTATGATGACAGGCAGCATGCAGACTAGTTCATTGCTATGTTGCTACCCCACCTACGCATACCGATGGGCCACCAAGACATTGAGTCACAGGAGAAGGCCTTAGAGATAGCAATGAAGTTGGAGGTTGTGCCATGAGATGAAACCCAGCTTGATGTCCAACAGATACAAGGCCAGCTAGAAGCAATGCATATGGATATTTAGAACCTATGAAAGGAACAGGGAGCGGAGGCTAGCCCTGAAAGGTGGTGCATATGATGCAGGGTGAATGGCCACACCAAGGACAACTGTCCGTTATTAGCAGACTAAATGCAAGTGGGAGGACCTAGCCCATTGCACCCTAGAGAAGCTGCAGGACCAAGTAAGATGGTACTATGGTGTGATGACTATCGCGTTACGGGATTTCATGACACCAACCACTGCCCTCACCTTGCCGCTTGTATTTCGGAGGTTAAGCAACAATGGTGTAGTTTTTTTAGGTCTAGAGGGCATGATGAGTAGAACTACCATACCTATGATCTGATGATAGACCGAGGAAACCTCTATAGGATATAGAAAGATCCTTCATCACCAAAGAGCCCATTCGATATTGGGGGCTCCCCCGGTATGGGTAGGGGAGGGGGTCGAGGCAGAAGCACAGGTAGAGGAAGAGACCAACTGATCTGTTATAACTGCAGAGAGATAGGTCACTTTGCAAGGGACTTCCCAAACCCTGTAAGGCAATATTGTAGGTATTACAGGTAGCTAGACCATGTGATCAAGGACTACCCAATTTTGATAGCTAAGGTGCAGGAGAAACAATAGACACCTACACAAATTGTGCAAACGGTTACGGCAGAGCCTCTGAACAAGGAAACAAGTATTAATATCATAACCTATAGAGGCCTAGCTACTAGGGTGGTGGAAGAAAAAGTTGCGGCTGAGCCTCTGATTGAGAAAGCGTTCAGCAAATCAGAAGGCTGGGACCTACAAAAGGAAAGGGAAACGTTTATCGTGGCTCTGCAGGATTTCACAGAAACAACTACTTCGCAGGTTCTGGCGACCACCAAAGAGGGAGAAGGGTCCAACCATTTTTACAAGCATGCCTGAAACTACTACTCAACCAGCAAGCCATCGAGAACCTTTTGGCACTATTAAACAACTACTTAGAGAAAACCAACCCGCCCCTAAAATTTAAGGATGTAAACACACTGTATAAATACAAGAAATGCACTAGTAGGGAAATGTGGCTCACAACACAAATCGGGGACTATGAAATGGAACAAGTTATTTTGGATCTAGGATCAGATGCAAATGTACTACCCAAGAAAATGTGGCAGTGTATGGGATAACCCAAGTTGGAATGGTCCTCTATCCAGCTGCGCATGGCCAATCAGCAGAAGATCATACCATTAGGAAGGTTATCACAGATTACAGTGGATATTGCGGGAGTCAAGGTACGACCCGACTTCGAGGTCATTTAGAAAGTGGAAGATGCGAACCCTTACCCTGTGCTCCTAGGGTTAGATTGGGCTATTGACATGGGCGGTATTATCAACTTAAAGAAGAGAAGCATGGTATTTGAGAACAGAGGGGTTCGAGTGATAGTCCCATTAGACCCCACAGAAGGAGAAAGGTATACAGAGACGGTGCATATCGACAAGGAGGTAGATCACATCTGCAAGTTGACTACGTAGGCTAAATATTGGATCAACCCTATGACGGATAATATGCTCTACTGGGAAAAAAGATAGTGACTGTTTTTCTGACTCCAATGAAGAACTGGAAAATTGGCAAAACCGGTTGCACAATGTGTCCGTGCTACCGTGTCTCAGGATTACCAAGGATTTTTGATGTATCTCCTCAGAGGTATGAGATATGCCCTACTTTGATAGTTTTGGTAGCATTAAGGAATTTTTGTAAGAATTTGAAGCAAAATTTTCGAAGGAACAAAGGGTGTGGGACCTCAGTCTCACCCTACGTGGAGCACCTGCGAAGTGGTGGGATGAGCGTCAGACAACATTCCAAGAATGGGGGGCATGTCGGACTGTGTTACTCCTGTGCTTCGACCATCTAGTTCACTTATGTAGGGAACAACCTGGACTGGTAATATGAGGCTGCGCAGACTCCCATAAAGTAACTATCGATGGCGGGAAAGAGTACGTGAATGATAGGTGCATCCCCTATAGAAACTCTCTCAATATGGTGGATACTATGGAAGCTAAGGATCAGGTAGTACCTATAGCTATGAAATAATTGTGCTCACTCCTCGACTTCATAGGCTACTATAGAAGAACCATACAGGAGTATGAAGTGATCATAGTGCCTCTGAAAGAGTTGTTTCACAAGGCCATTCTGGTTCGCAAACCCGCCAGGTGTCAGGGGAGTTTCGCACTAGCAAAGAAGACAATAGGCTCACTCAAAATGCAGATGGAACGTTGGATGGACCACCAGGTGCACAGGAGGCTCATTGAATGCACACAAGCATGCTTGGAGCACAAGTTTGTGTTGAGCGCACCAGAGCTGCAAAAACTAATTGTTGGGACAGTCAAATCAAGTAAAATGTAAAATCTACAGCTGAATGGAGTGGGAAACTGAAATTTAATGAGGTGATTGTGGGAGATTTTTCACCGTTTACATTATGGTAAGTTCCAAGTGTAGCTTGCCCAACCACTGACCTCTCGTGCTAGTTATAAAAGTGGTCAACCAAACTAGACAAGGGTTCTGTATCAGTTGTATAGCTTGTACTTGGCTTATCTTGCTGTGAAAATTTGGTGTTGCAAGACACTCTATGTTTATAGTGTCTCCTTCATGTCCAAACAACCTACCCCCTTGGACAGTAGCAACCTGGAGTTTTCTTTTCGCACTAGGATGAAGGCTACGAACCTTGTTGAGCCTTCTGAACCAATGACCTCGGTGGAATAGGGGACTAAGGAAGTAGTGGAAATCGAGTCTGAGGAAGAAGAGATTCTCTCCACACAGAGCCCAACCATGAGAAAAGGGAAAGAGAAGGCACAAAGCTCCGAAAAGCCCCCAAAGCCTACGAAATGGGTTGGAGGAAAGTCGTGAACTTCCCCGCGAACTGCAAAATCTCTGAAGGCATCTCGGGAGGAAGCAAAAACCGTCGAGCCAATTCACTGGTTGCCTCCCTTTGTTTGACCACGTAGGGCATCAACGTGCATGTTGAAGAATCTTGATGGTTTGGTCACTTACCTATAAATGCCGCTGATCCCAGGCGAGGTTCCCATCATTGATGAACCTGTTGGTAAGCTTCATGAGGTTAAGTTTGATGATCACAACTTGGTCAACTTCGAAGTGTTCCCTGAGCTAGCACCTGTGATATACCTCGACACAATTCATGACGAAAATGGAGTCACAGTCGTCCCCCAGCACTGGGTATGGTGGTTGGCGGGGTTCGGGCTCATGAACTTACTCAGGATGCCCCATGTTGAGCCCCAAAGATGTCCTTCTTTTCCACCACATTTCACTTTATTTCCTTTGTCCCTCATCAATTACAGGCTTAAATGATCAATAGGACTGATTAGGATTACTTCAAGAATGTGTATAATGACTAACTTGCTATGTTTTCATGATTTTGTTATTGTAGTAATTTTTTACTGGACTCAGCTACAGAACGCAGGCATTCTGTAGCCAGTCGTCTATTCTGCATCTATCTTCATGTTTACGTAGGTTCCAGGTGTCACTGCAACGAAAAACACATATGGTCATATTCCACATCACTCCCCCATCATTTCTTGCTCTCCATGAAGTATGAGCTCGAGTCTACAGGTGGTTATGCACGTGGGAAACCAGAACTAGGAGACACACTTCTAATAGGACAAGGACTGTACATATGTCCTTAATCATAGTACGAGGCCACCACCAGAGTCCTAGTTTGATTTTAATTGGGAAAGACAATTATTCCTATTTCATCTCAAAGACAGTTATGTAATTTTTTTATAAGTATGGCTCAGGAAACTGAGAAACAACTAGCTAGATTTATGTTTTATTGCTAGATCTCAGAAGACCGTAAATACTCTGTTTTGAAGAATTTCTCTTTAAATGAAAGAAGCATCACTTTATTGCAAGAGCTGAGTCAATATTGAGTAGATTTGCGTGCTAATCCGGTGGTGGAGGGCCCCTGCTACCTCAGAAGCTTTGTTCATATGGTTTAGATAAGTACATTAGCCTCGTTTCATTCTTAGTTTAATCAATTTTCTGAACTTTGCGTTTTATGTTCACTTGCATTGGATACTACAGTTTAGTCTTGTTTTCACAAATTATTCCAAAATATCACTAATATTGGATGAGGTATAACTGTAGTATTTTAGGAGTTAGTTGCATTTCTTTCTGAACTTTACGTTTTTGTGCTCAATTACATCAGTTGTTACAGCTAGTCATGATCTTATAAACTCTTCCAAAATATCACTAACTTCGGATGAGACATAGCTGTGGTGTTTTAGAGCTTTGTTGTGTTTTTTTGAATTTTATGCTTTCACTCTCATTTACATAACATGTTGCAGCCAGTCCTATTCTACAAAATATTCCAAAATACCACTAATTCTGAATGAGACAGAGCTGAAACATTTCAGTGATTAGTTGCATATTTAGACTAGTTGTAGCACTTCGGAGGTAGATGTCATTCTAGTTTAATTCTATCACTATATTTCAAGTTTGATAATGGCACTCTAGTTTAGTTTTAATTCACTGAATTTCAAGTTGGATTAGTGGAATTCTAGTTCAGTTCCCGTTCACTGTATTTCAAGTTAGGTTAATGACATTTTATTTTAGTTGTGGTCACTGTGTTTCAAGTTTGATCAATTGCATTCTAGTTTAATGTCATTCATTGTTCTTTAAGTTGTGTTGACTGTCAAAATTAGACTTCACGACCTTCATTCTTTACAAACTAATCTTGTTCTAATTTTCTATTAATGCGTCATCATATGGATAGGAATGAATTAGTGATATTGGTTTAAGGCCTTGATTGTTCTGCAATCTTTTGCAATTTCACAAATAAGCTTTTTTCCCAAAACTATTCTAGAAAATATCTAACTTTCGAATGAGGTTTAGTAGTGACAAGCTGAGCTGTAGAATGGATTAATCTTATCATTACAATTTAATTTAGAGTAGAAATCTTGTTGTGCTACAAATATTCTCTTTCAATTGTGTTCCAATAAACTTCTAGCCATGGATGAGATTCTTTGTAATATTGTAAGATGATTGTTTACTTAGGAGAACCTCATTTACATTAAACTTGTCCTTTCCTCAAGCTATTTCAACATATTCCTAATGAATTAATTGGATGAGTTCATGCTATGAGTTATTGAGTTCATGTTGTGATTTATTTCCTTACTAGGAGTCATTATCAAGCTTTTCATTTTCTGTTCTTTAGTGTCATACACAGTTTAGAATAGGTTTTGCTCTGTTTTAGTGTAACCATCCACTTCTCTTTACCAACACTTAGTTCTTTTCCTTTATAACATAAAACTGTAAAACCAAAAAAATCTAGAAAAAAACACTAAATACAACGTAGTAAGAAATAGATACTTAGGCACATATAGTGCACCTCACTTCAGCAGTTTACTAGCCCTGGTTGACAATTTATGACCTCAATTTAGGAACACTAAGTTGAGAACTACACCCCATTTTGGTCATTACAATATTATGGATCGGCTCGCATAGCAACTACTCACCCTAATTCATGACGACTGCTTATGGATCTATGCCAAGACTCCTATTGATGATGTGTTGATTTACAAGATTACTAGTCTCCTAATGGACAGACCAAGCTCTCTGGAGCAAGTGGGTAAGAAATATGAAGTCGAGACTATTGAATTAATGTGCCAAAAATTCAAGGTGGAGCAGAATACCCGAGGGTTTATCATCAAATCCATCAATGATCCCGCTATGCAGTTAGGCACGATGTTGTTGGCATGCAAGTTGATGTGAAAATGCCAAGTTTCTATTTCCCCCACCTACGTGATCCAGCTAGTAGGCCAATGTGCAGATGGAGTGTGTTTCAATTGGGCTCAATACTTATGTCACGAATTCTTGGCCAACGTATGAGAATCCCAAGACTTAGGGCATGCTTTTTGTTACTCGTGGCTAATGTTCCTCATCGCGTTGGTCACCTGGGAAGCTCTTGCAGAGTCTGTCCTCCCTAAGCTTTCCTTGAATATGTGTGAATAAGACCGATATGTGCATTTGCGGGACTCCAAGGATGCACAACGCATAGAGGACAATCAAGTCTTCTGGGTCCTCTTCCAAAGCAGTGTGGCAGCTATCATCAACTCTCGCCCACGCTTAACCCCCATAGTCAATGACAAGTACAAGCGCATCGCAACCTTCCAGGTGACCATGCACAATATACATATTTGGAGCCAAAAGGAGAAAGCTTGGACCTCGCTCCCCTATATGGTTGCAGACGAGGAAATTGATAGTATTATTACACTCTAGCCTCGTACTGGAAGATTGGCTTAAAGAATAGAGTTCAGGGCCCCAAAGATGCTAGCACCACATAATTTCTTCCCCCTATCACTAGTAAGGATATTGAAGGGTCTAGCAAAAGTATCAATAACGACACAGAATCGGCTGCGAAGAAATATGCGCAGCAGAAGTGGACTGAGTAGAAGGATTCCGAAGGAGCTACACAGAAATATTTGCAACTAGACTTAGGGATAGATGGAGGGGATGCATCCCCTTGAGGAATGAAGTTCACAGGTGGCCCTGCCAAAGGACCTGAGAAGATGCAGCGCGCGCTTAGAGGACAGAGCATGATGAAACTGTCACCTTGACCAACGGTGACCTTGAATAGATTACTGAAGCAGTCTCTCTAGCCACGAAAGATCGATGGGAGGCCCTCGAAGAATAGTAGAAGGCTATGCTTAGTGCAGTACAGGCCAAGCTCCGTGAGCTTCAACTAAAGATAGACACACTACACACCAGTGTGACTTTGGGATAGATGGCACAAGCTACCAGCAGTGTTATGCTCACAAGAATGGAAAGCTGCCTTTGCCCTTTGCCTGACGCTACCCTTATGATCAGTCTGCCCGACATGAGCATGCAGGTCCATATTTTCTAGGAGGTCCAGCTAGACTTAGCCAGACTACCCCAATATGCTTTACAGGGACTCCACTCAAGTATGTTCCAGGAGATTCAACACCGCGACCTGCAGATTCACCAGCAGCTAGACATGCCTGGGCGAATGATCAGCGAAAGAAACACCGCAGCTACCCTGGCCACTATGTAGAAAAAGGAACTCGAAAGCTTCATTCACCATATATGTGCAAAAGTTCTAGTAGAGATTCCGACTACTGCTACACCCCAGGAAAAGGTTGAGGGGTTGGTCACTGCATTGAAGGCATCTTGAATAGAATTTGAGGAGGTCAAGTCATGGATGGAGCAGAAGATTGCTTATCTGTAAGCGAAATTGTATCCCGAAAGACCTCCGAAGGTGTGGGCCCAACGATCTGAACTATTCATCGCCGCTACGAACGTTATCACAGGGCAGATCGTGCAGGGTGCTCAAATACTGGATACTACATGCAGCTGTGGACCAAGGTCCAACGTGATCCGCTCCTGCATGAAATAACCCAGACACTGCGGCAGAAAGAGGAAACATTTGCAATGCTGGAAGCCACCCTACCCACGTTGGTTCCTGCTCAGCGCCTGGCATGTTTACGAACCAGCCAAGACCTCCAAGCTGAGATAGAAGTGCTTCAGCAGAAGAAGAAGGCCCTCACCGAAAACGTGAAGCCTTGGACTGTTGATGCCCTTAGACTATCACAGGATGTTGATGAAGCCATAAAGCCATTCAACCAAACTAAGGAAAGTGTCACTGCTGCGACAGAAGGCCCGATCTCACAGAAATTGGTCGACATCGCCCAGAAAGTTGCCGCCCAAAGTGAAGCCATGCTGCCGCCATTAGCTGAAGCCATAAAACTATTTTAGACGTAGGTGGAGACCCCACCACCTTAGTGACTCAAGATGAGTCATAAGATTTTTTTGGGCGACTGCTAGAACAGGGTCTCCTACAGTGCGAATCTGGTCCATTTCGTATATTTTTTATTATATTTAGTCTAATGCAGGGGTTTTGGGGTGGGTCAAAGCCCCTAATGCATTGTAAGTAGGTCAAGGGTATACCAAGAGTCCACAAACCATGGTTTGTGGACCATTGGATGCATAGGCTAAAGTAGTGTAAATAGTTGAACCTTTTTTAGTCGACAGGTAGAAAATGAATAGAGCTTGAAGCGAAGAATGAGTTACTTGATCTAGGTTGGGTTGTTTTGTGTTAGGACTCCTGCTAGCTGTGTGCATAGAGATCCTCTATCCTGCTGTTTGCAGACCCTGTTGGCTGTGTGCGCAGGTGGGATTTGGGGAATGTATGAAGGTTTTGATACAATATATGTGAATTATTGCTGAACCATATGATGTTATCTAGATCTGTGCTATTATAATTAATGCAAACTAGGAGTATCTGATTAAGTTGCGAACTTGTCTGTTTTATCTCTATGATATGAAAGTATTTGCATTTAGCATATTACTGTGATAAGCTTGTACTTGCACTTGTTGATTACATCTCTGTTAATGAACGCAAACTGTTTATGTTGACCTTATTGGCTGCAATTATGTTGTTTTATGGTTATAATTGACGATACGCGTGTGGATGCAAGGCCAGTAGATCAGATCTGATAAAGAAATATAGATTGGTTACATCTAGAACCCTAAAAGTCACCCTTCTGTATAGATCTGATAACTACAGGCCTGTGTTATTGCCTTCTCTTTCTCTCAGGGTGTAGAAACATGGTTCCAACACCCTCCCATACTGCTTCGGGTGAGACTTTGACCTACGCAAGTAGGTCACTACTAAAAGGGCTGGTAGTATAGGGGTTTTTTGGCAAACCTTCACCTCCAAACCTGGGTCAGGAGCCCTTCAGCCAACACTGAGCTTAAACATGCTCGGTCAAAGCTAGTCAAATAAGACTTGATATTCTGGAAATCCCTAGGAAATAGGCCAAATTTAGCATTTTATGGGATTTTTCATATTTTGAGAGATTAGATGGATGAGCTCGACTAGAATAGATAGGATAATAATATACATGGCTATTAGAGACATTTTAGTTATGTTTGTTTCATATTTATCTATTTAAGTCAAAGACATTGAAAGCGTGAATACGTAGAATTTGTATGATTTCACTTTGATATTTCTGATACTTTGAGAGCTAATTTAAGAACCAGTTTTATATTATTTTATGTTGTTCTATATGGTGAATTATTGATTGTGTTTCAATACCTAATAATTACTTTCAGTGTGTGAGGCAAGGGTGGAGGGCCCCCATACTGAGCTAAGCGCACTTTCTGGTTAATTTAGTTGCAATTTCTTAAACTAGTTTTGGTTCATGTATAATCAGTTAATTAGATGTATGATGATATCTTATGATTGATGATGAATCTTAATCTTAATTATAATCTGCATATGAAGGGTCAAGCTAGTGTTTAAGTTAAACTCTCCTTCTATCTGATAAAAAAATAGAAACTATAATTCATCTTTCTTTCTTTTAAGTGATTTTCTGAATTTCCAATTTTCTAAAAATGGCATTAATGATGAATGAATTGATAACGAAGGACAGAAAGGGCCTCCTTATTTAGGATCCTCTTCTATTATTATTTAATTCATATTGAGCTATTTTTTATTAGTGGTTTTGATTTCTGTTCATGAAGTAGTATTGTAGAGAAGATCAAACAAGTTCTCCTAAGTTTGGAGCTTCTTCTTTTGCTTATTAAATATTGAATTAGAAATTATTTATTTAATTTTTATATTTGTAATATGAATTTCCTTTAAATTCAATAATTCATCTTCTAAACTTGACTGTAGTTGAAATCCATATATTTTGGAGATGCTTCTAAGTTCTACAAACCCGGATTGATAATAAAATACTTGTGCCAGTTTACCCAGTAAACAAACCCAACACTCCTCTTTGAATTTCTCCTTATATCTTGGACCCAATCTCTAAGGGATTTGTGTCATAGGCCTCACATCTAGCTTCAAAGTGATCCTAATCATACAAATATCTTGAATAATCCCTTTCAACTCCAAGAAATTTGTAGGAAACAAATCATGATATTCAGTGAGCAGCTCTAAAACTTTATGCAATGTGTCTTCATCCCAATAATCTCCTATTTTGGGAAACTTAGGTTGTTCCTCTATCCCAGTATTGACTTGCCTAGTTTTCAAAAGTTCACTCACATTTGGTGATTTCATCTCAGGTCCAGAAACTGTGCACTATCCTTCAGATTCAAGAACATTGATGTTTCTTGGCTCTTCCTCAACATCTTCAGCTATCACATTCTGAGACTCTACTACATCCTTCATTCGTGCATCCCATGCTAGTTTGACTTGTTCTTCTGCTGCTTTTTGCATATCAAAGATAAGATCTTGAATTTCTAGGAGAATATACTTTCAAATCTGAAGGTTAAGATAAATGTTTCTTTTGGTGCAGTCCATTCAACAGTGCCTCACTGCAACTCAGCCTCCTTGTACCAATTCGTGGATATCCTGATTAACGTATGAATGAATATATGCACCCATTTAGGCTTTGGCTCTTTTTCCCAGGCTACATTCCACTTGGCTAAAGGAATGCGTGGATCCTCCTCACCTATAGGTTCCTTCCATCTGGGTATTAGGGTTTCTAAATAGAAATTGCATCATATGGTTACATTCTTCCCAGTTAGCCAAATTCTACTTGTGCGTCCCCCACCAGCGTGCCGGGGTTGATCATAGAGCTAAATCAAGCACATGGAACCACCACACTTCTGGAAAAACCTTTTCAAGTTCTTCTAAAAATTAATTGACACCACCAATGCCAACATAGTAAGGTAATTCACGTACCTCATGTAATATTCCCAAATGGGAAAAGCAGAAATAGAGTGCATAAAATTGGAAATATGTAGAAATATAAATAGATCAAAGCATGAGACAATAGTACATCCATTCCATTATGAATATAGAAGAAAAATAGGTACAATATCTTGAGGAAAAGATCACTCAATTTGGGAAAACAAGCCTCCCATGAAAGCATACCCCTAGATCTAAAATGTTGTTAATACATGAAATACAGGAATGCAGAAAAAAATGTTGTCCATGAGAGAATAGTAGTTGAAAGATAGAAAAATATACTACTGCTGATATAATGTTCCAAAAATTCTAAGGCTAGAGATCAATGCTCTAAACAAATTTCCAAGACAACCCAGAAAAGGTCTTCAGAAATGCACACTATACAAAATATAGCAAATTTGGCCCTAGGGATGAATAATCTCTGCAACTGAATCACTGATCGGAGATCGCTAATCTGATATAAAATATGGTTGATCCTCATCCAATAGATATCCTAAATGAAGGGTTGATCCCCACACAGGAAACCCAAACACTCCAAATAGGGCAATAAACCCACTGTTGTAGCTTATCTCCAAAATAACACAGTCCTTGAGGGAAACTGCGCTGTAGCTAATGACCGCTACTTGGCCTAGTGCCAAAATATGTAATGAAGCCCTAGGAACTTATTAAGAAGATTCTGGATTAAAGGATGATCCCTCCAATGGAAAACTAGCTCAGAAATTGGAGATATCTCTCCTCCACTTCTACACCCCTGCAACACAACCCAAATCTAAATGGAATTGTGTTGTACATGAGTCTAAAGCTTGGCAAAATGCCTGAATGTGGAAATATAGTGCAACTATTCCTTTGAGGCATCTCAAGGATAGAGGTGGGATTCCCGATCAGGAACATTTTGTGCGAAACAACACTGCAATCTTAGCTAAACAGATGAAGAAAGCTATATTTCTAAACAACCCATATATCAAAACGTAACATATATCAACATGCCTAATATGGCTACCATCCTCTTCTTTATATAAGATATGAGCTTCCAAACCCTAAGACCCATCCATTAATGACACTACTTCCATGCAATGTGTCTCCATCTAAAACTACGTTGTCCTTCATTGATTTCCACTCCTCCATGACAACGTTGTTGATTTGGTCAAAGTTGACCCAGTCAAGATGTTCCAGCCCCTTTTCACACCTTATGGTGCTTTATTAAGATGAAAATATGACCCACTTTCACATGATAAGTGGTTTAATTCCTTGTAAAGATATTTATGGGTCTCCCTACCCACTTATTCACCTATCTAAGTGACAAAACAAAACTTTAATATTCAAATTAGCTGTAAGCTAATTTAGGAATATTACAGTTCTTCCCACCAGAATGCTTCTTGTCCTCAAGAAACTGGATGGATACTGCAAAATATTTTGTCTCCTCCCAAGAATTCAAATTATATTTTGGTGGATAAAGCAAATAGCTCTCATCATGAAGAAGTGGGAGGTATATGGAAAGATTTATCTGTTGTCCATTGGCCTCCTTAAAGAATGAGAGATGGTAAATTTTGGATGCCTCAATCCCAATGAGGAACTCCAATCTCCATGCTATCATCCAAACAAAATGTGCCATACTTGGTATCTCATAAGAACAATCGCCAACCCCCTACTTCCGCAATGTATAGGGGTTGTATGACTGAAAATGAGAGATAAAATTTTTCAGCTTACATTTTCTCTCTCTCCATTTATAATCAATTTGGAGCTGTTGATCTTGGGCTACAATAATATAGTCCTCATGAAGCCAAAAGATACTTGGAATCTCATGATCCCACTCTTTGGTTCTAGGACCTCTATTTCCCATCCCACGTATAGTGAATAGGATGTCATCACCATATGGGCTCCAAAATAAATATGGACTAAGTGTCACATGACACACTAGACGGTGAAAATAGTCCCTCAAGTGAGACCAGTGTTGTTCTGCTTCTAGCTGTCTCAAAAACATCATATGATAAGTGTCCATCCAACTACTTGCTTGCTTCCATAAGCTTCTCAAAATCTCAAAAATACTGAAGGAAATTAGGTGTTAACTGAATAGGAGCCAAAAAAAACATGTTTTTCCCAAAGTCCTCCATGAAGTGGTCATTCCCATCATTGAATGTCGTCCCAATAGGACCATGAAATCCAGAGAGAGGCTTGCTCTTTTGTGGAGAAATGTGCTGAAAATGCATGGTAAAGGAATGCACATACATTGTTAGTTGATAAATAAGAATCAAAATTGTTGGACACCTAATCCTCTATGGGTAGGTGTGGAAGGCGAATAGTCACAAAGGAGTCCAAGTGACCTTGGAATATGAAATCCAAGGGTCACCTCATTGTATTATAAATGTACATCATATCAACAGTAATATGAAACGAATGCTTATCTTTCCTATTTGTGTGTTTTATCTTCTCATACACCATGTGTGTGTTTAACATGGTATCGGAGCCATGATGTGTGGCCTATTTGTAAAACAGAAAAAGTGGAGAGATTCCAATTGAGTGATTTTCTGCCTTGCGTTGAAATTTGTACAAGTTTCCTCTGGTGAAATTTCTGTCACCTCTCCTTCGGAAACCTCCTTATTTTCCTTAATACGAAGACCAATAGCCCTCTGAAAGTTCTCCATGAGTACCTCTGTCTTTTTCACTTCTGACGAGTACACCTTTGACCCCACCATAAGATAGAAAGGAACCTTACTTCAGAGCTCCTGAGAGATACCAAGGGAAAGTGCAGTTTTGTCAGTTCTTGGAGCACCTGCGAGAAGAAGGGCATGACCAGCCATCCTCTTCTAGCGAATCATATCGACCACCAATGAGGTTGCTTCCCGAGCTTCCTACTCCTCAACGAAACCTGCTACCAGAGGCAAAGATCTTCCATCTTCCCTGAGGCCAAGGCATTTTATGTGCGTGTGCTTTGCAATTTGCTACTTATTTGTGGTGGACTAGACTTCTTCTATCTTCATTTATACTTCCTCTATCTTCATTTCTACTTTCCATCCCCACTCCCACTGCCTCATCTCTCGCGCCCTTAGTCATCCCGTGGCACCTTCTTCTCAACGCTTCATCTCCCTACCTCACCTCACCACTCTGCTCTCCTCATTCCTGCTGATTTGCCTACATGCACAAAATTTGCAAAGCTTTTTTTAGAGGCAGAGAAGATTATCAGGAGTTCTGTGTTGTTGAAAACAGAAGAAGAGAGAAATTGGATTAGCATGTCATTTGTGTCTGCATATCTTGCAGAACACAGACTTTGTTCCTTCCAGAATCCAGAGTATGAGTAATGGAGGCCATTAGAATAATATGCCCGAGGACATTCAAATCTTGGTCATAGTATCCCAACAATTAAAAGAAGCTGCGTGTTTGATAGGGGATGAAATTCAAGTGGGTATTCCACCACAGGCGAGGGAGGTATGCAGGGGAGTATTTGGAAGGTGGTATCGTGAATATGTTCTCAACGCTCTCATTCTACGACATTCAAACAACCATCTCTTTTAGTAACAATATGACTTACATTGATGATCATCATATCTGATCCACAGAGTGACATTTTTTTTGGTGTAATTTTTTTTAAATATTTCGAGTATTTATTCGATTTTCATGGTCTGACATAGATAGGAGAATCAAATTTTTTTGAATATAATTTTTTTGGGGGGTTGTTTGCGAAGAATTAAATTTAAAAAAAGAAGAAGAAGAAGTTGCAACTTGATTTTTCACTATATTTAATTTCTCTAGTGCAATAGGAAAATTTATGAGTTCCCACAAATTCTTGAGGCAGGATCTAGTTTAGAAAATGTTGAATACTTCTATGATGTGAGTTATTGTTGCTTGATGGTTAAACGACCAAGTCTATGCCTTGAAGTCTTCGTACATACATTGAATAGAGTTATTGCACACTCGCTATTTGGTGCACATTTATAGAGGAATTACAGTTACATCATATTGTACTGACATTGTGAGTGGGTATTGCTTCTTAGTTCATAGTTGCAGTCAGATTTTGAAGTGTGACTTTGAGTTGTTGACAAAAATGGCTAAAATCAATGATGCATTACAGTTGTTGCATAACCTCATTCATTCCACTGTTAATGATATGGTAAAAATGAGCAAGAACGCTCTTTTTAATATTCAAACTTTCTTTCAAGATGCACAAGACAAGATTGAGTTCTTGCAGTTGGAGTCTCAGCTCCATAAAGATGAACTTGAGCACAAGAGTCATCATTCTGAACTTGTTTCTATTTAGAAAATTGAAAGGGACTCCCATCAGCAGCAAGAATATAAATTTGCAGTCGATTCACATTCAGTTCCTTGTACAAGAGCAGATTTACATGCAGATGCATCAATTCAATCTGCACTTCCCAAGGCCATCATTAGAAATTGGGAAGAGCTTGTCCATAAAAAGCACTGAATAGGTCTTGGATATGAAAAGGATTTTTCCTTTCATATTCTGGACTACTCCAAGCCCGTTAAATTTCAGAGTGCCATATTTCTTCATGACAGTTCACCTTTAGTTGTTCCAGATCCTACTTCACTTCCACAACAACAACAACAAATTGTAAAATGGAAAAACTGTGATCGAGTTGGCCATATGAAATATCAATGTTTCGATCTTCATCCATGCAAGAACTGTGGTTGGCACACCCATTCTTCACACAAATGCTTTAGAAACAAGCCTCCTACAGGAACAAAGATTCATCTTGGATGGATCGCTTCATGGCAATGGGCATCAACAACCAAGAAGATGTTTAAGTCACATGCCAGAACTTGTTTTAGAATATTGAACAAACTTGCAGTTGAGTTTTATCCATCATCTCACCTCGTACCTAAAAGGGGGGAAAATGGTGGTCATCTACAAACTTCGACACCACATCAAGCAAGCCTGAGCCACAATCTCTCTTCAAATATGAGGGACACTTCCTCTAGTAGAAGTCCTCAAACTCTTACTAGTTTTGGAAGAATTCTAGGAACTGCAATAAGTGTTGTGCTCCAGTGTTGGTGGTCATCCTCAAACCACCTCTTTATGCCAACATTTCAAAGAGCTGATTCAACTTAAGTGTTGTCATGGATACTTTGCAGATTTGTATTACAACTCTATTCTTGGACTCACACATACCCCTTCAGATTAAGGGGGGGAATGTTGGACACCTAATGCTCTATGGGTAGGTGTGGAAGGCGAATAGTCACAAAGGAGTCCAAGTGACCTTGGAATATTGAATCCAAGGGTCACCTCATTGTATTATAAATGTACATCATATCAATGGTAATATGCAACGAATGCTTATCTTTCCTATTTGTGTGTTTTATCTTCTCATACACCATTTGTTTGTTTAATAAAAACACAACCTTTAGCATATATTGTAGAGAAGTTGGTGAAGATTTCAATAGATGAACCTTCCCATTTCTCCATCAAAAGGGGAAATGATTGTAAGAACCTTGCAAGGTGGTTTCTTTCCTCGTCATATATCAAACAACATACATAGATTCTCCTGATATGTTGATGCACATCTTCTTTGAGATCCTCCAAATAGAATCCCTCCATGATGGTGTGATAAGAATCAATGAAGTCCACATGTCGTAAAGAGAGTGCCTCATATGCTACATGTATAATCTCCTTCTTGAGCTTTGAGTCTCTAGTCAAGTAGATCTGATCATGGAAATAAATGACTCCATCAACCACTCTATACCTCCCATCTATCGCTTCCCCATCAAGAACCTTACATTTGAAGAGGTTCTTGGAATATTCCACCAATAGTTGGTATTCCCAATATGGATCTAGGCTTCCTGACAATGATAGTGTTGTAGAAATCTGAAATGAAGCACCTGTCTCTTCATAACTCTCCTCTTTAACATGCTTGATGCCAAAGTCACATGTTGGAGTACTATTACCCCACTTTTGCTGCCTCCCTTGTAGATGATCTTTCCTAAGACAAGATTGAAGTATATGGAGGTCAACCTCCTCTTGGAAGGTATTTCCCATCCAAAACTTCCATATTTTTTCCAATGCATGCAAGAGTGTTAATAACCTCTTATCATACTCATAAATCTGCCTCATGTGTGGAAGTATCATGTGCTACCCCAAAGCTATAGAGTGGCCCTTTGACACCATGCTCATGTCCTCATAGATTTCTGAATCATTATCTTTCAGTGCAAAAAACTGAGTGGTAGATGACAATGTCCACATTAGAAAATTTCTCACCCCTCCTTTGAACCCATCAAAGGTTCTTTGCGTTGTGCTAGCTCCTCTCAAGGCTCCTCCCTTAACCAAATATAGAAATGCTGCACTATGTTGAGAGAATATTTTGATTATTTTCCAATCAGGGGGGTCTCCCTGGTGGAATGCCTCCATGTAATGAAACATAAAGGCCCATAGCAGGCTATATATGTGAGTGGACTGATTTGTCCTTATCCTCACTGCCCAAATCATCCTACCTTTTATGTTCATCAACCCTCCGAAATAGAGAGAGGTGTGTGCTCCTAGTCATATGTTGTTGACCATTCTCCCTATATTTTATCTGCAAGATCTCAAAATCTATCAATGATGGTACATGTTGCTCATGGATTGTGCCCTGATATCCACATGTTAGATTCTTTGGAACTTCTTGCAAGGGTACACGAGTTCCTCTCACTGGAGCCATTGCCCCATCTTCCTCTTCATGAGGTACTAGATATTATCTTGGTGTGACAACGTTGTTACCTTTGCCTTCTCTTCATAATCTATGGAGGGTACATCATCATCATTACGAGGCTCTTTGTTTTGATCCTCTTTTGAAAAAGAGACTTCCATGTCTTCCCTTTGGGAAGGGAGTTCCTCTCGAAGTGAGGATATTCCCTCCAGCAAGGTATTATGCAAGTTTTTAACCCCCTCAATAGTATTATGAAATGTATTTGGGTTTATTGATCCTTCCAACTCAAGCAAAGGATTTGTTTATTTAGACATGGATAGCTCAACCAAGGATGTTTCATATTTTTTTTCATCAAATATTTTCACTAACCTCATAGTGAACCTTGCATAAGTATATATATTTGTATTATTTAATGAAGAAGACTCATAAAAACACCAGGCATAAGCCTTACCTTCAAGATGTAGCATTGCTACTCTAACGGATTCATATTCTGAAACTTTGTGTTGCTGCAAAAATGTGTCTAGCTCCTTCACCCAAACCCTAGTTGTACATTTAGGTGACCCATCAAAAGTAGATAGAAAGAATCTACCCAAATAATGCCGCTTGCACCTTGTGATTCTGTCGTGGTTGCTAGGTCTTCTATCCTCCTTGATATTGCAAAAACCTTGGAAGTTTAGATGATCTCTGAATCTCTGAGATTGGAATTCATACTCTTGAAGATAGTCACCAAGAGTCTCCTCCTTTGGTGTGTCATCTTCTTCTTCTCTTGTTGCCAAGAGTGTATGCATGGTACCACATTGTAGATCTGATGGTGTAGATTAATGTTCACACCCATAATGTGAAAATATGTAGCTTTCTTCATGTACAAACCCTCTTGGAGAATCTCTACATCTCTTCATTCTCATCTCTTTAATGTCTCTACTAATGCACTACATAGTTTGAAGAATAAGTTTTGAGAACTCCTTCCCTCCTGATAATGAAGTTTTTCTTCATCTCTTCTATAGATCTTCTCCTTACGATGAGAATCCTCCTTAGATGACATAGTGGCTAAAGTACATAGGCTGAGCCAAGATTATGCTCCAATACCACTGTAATATTCCCAAATGGGAAAAGTAGGAATAGAGTACATCAAACTAGAAATATGCAGAAATATAAATAGATCAAATAATTAGACAACAGTATATCCATTCCATTATGAATACAACAGAAAAATAGGTACAAGATATTGAGGAAAATTTCACTCAAGTTGGGCAAAAAAACCTCCCATGAAAGCATACACCTAGATCTAAAATGATATTAATACATGAAATACATGAATGCAGAAAATTGTGTTGTCTATGAGAGAATAGCAGCTGAAAGATAGAAAAATATACTGTTGTTGGTGTTGTCAACCCTAGAGACAGCCTTGAGTTGTAAAAGACCAGTGCCTAGGACATCTTATACATCAAGGAGCATATGATATAATATGGGAAGTTATCAGCAAAAGGCTCTCATGCTATCTCTTGTAAACAAGAAGGTTAATTTGAATGGGACCAAAACTTTAAGAAACTTGACACAGGGAAAACAATACTGCAGAGGCAAAGTGTGAAACTTTAATACAAATGTATCAGACAATTCAAAGGTAGCTTACTGTAAATAGGCCTGGGTTTTAAAATACTTCACAGAGATGAATAATCAGAAGGTGTTTACTCGATATGAAAGACTGAGATAATATTGACTGTCATTGGGATGATATCCAAAAACAAATATCAGCATGTGATGGGCTTACGAAATTAAGAATCCATACATGACAATAACGTTTTAAAAATAACATCCCATAGAAGCTAATATAGAAGAAGTATGGTTTAAGTGCAAAATGAAACAACATATCACGCCTGAGCCATATTTAAAGTGCTTGACAGGTCCAGGCATGAGTATCAATTAGGATAAATTCATACCAAAAACCAGTGAGCCACTCACATTCCTGAACATGATACAAGATAAATGGATGTAAATGAAATGAATATCTAAACTCTAACACATAAGAAATATTTACGAACTGTAAAGCACCAAGACCAGAATCCTCCTTAAATATATAACTCCTCATCACTCAAACCCAATGGGCTCTTTGCATTCATATAAAAGTTTCACAAAAATTCATACAAAATTCTCTCACAGCCTATTTTTCTGAAAATCAGTAACCCCACACAATCTGTTCTTGGGGAATTTTATAGGAAGAAAACCAGTAACAAGAGTGGATGATGAAAATTAAATGGATTCATTAAAACAACATGGAGGAAGCATGCACGCCCCCGTTGCTTAATGGCACTTCATTGCTATATTTAATTCATAGTATGGCTGAGGGGTCTTTTGCAGGTCAATATCTAACCTCTGATGTTCAGTGAAGTCCTTCTGGTTGCTTGGAACTCTGCGCTAGCCTTCTGGAAATGGTGAACTGGATAGAAAGTCCTCGAAACTCCATACTCCATAAATGCTGGTTCTGACAGTCTTTAAGAAGCTTATGTCAGTGTAATTAACTATTTTTGGGCTCGAGGAGGCATGAAGACTTCTGTAGGAAGGTGTCCTTTTTGGAGAAACGGTGCTCTGCTGACATTAAACACAGATATGGCACATTTCATGTGCATTTGGTCTTCAAACTGTGCTTTCTTCCTTTGAACGCGGGGTTAAGCGTTAATTATTCAAAAACAGGCTTAAACCACTTTAATCCTCTTTGCTACTGATACACTTTACCGCTGCTAAGAGATTATTTATGCGCATTGAATCATAGTGGCTATGACTCTGAAGGCTGAGTGAATTTTTCGCTCTGTAATCCCTGCACAAATGCAATAACCCGTTATAAAAATCCAGGGGAGATGGCGGAAGAATGCTTTGGAAGCTTGGAGGGATGGGTGACGAAAATGGTGGATGCGGTGAAACAGGTGAAAAACACTGCGGAAAGATGGAAGGAATGTCCTGATGAAGATTTGGGGTAATAAGGGCCATAGACCATTGGATCATATATGGAAATGGTGACTAACGGTCGATATCCACAAATGGAGGGGTTAATAGTAAGTGGGCAGAATAAAGGGCACTTTAGTGTTGAAACACCAAAGTTTTAATTTTGGGCAAATGCAAAAGAAAATCACGAGAAATTCATGAAAGCAGAGCCTATTATGTGGGACCTAGCATGGGTGGAGGGTGATCTAATGCGGATTGTTAGATCAAAAGAAACGAACAGTTGCGATCAGGTCGGCTAATCACAATCGGGGAAGGCGGAGGATGACACAGTTAAAAGTTTCGATTGGTGGTGGGAGATTGGCCTATGACCATTGGATCTTATATGAGATCGACGGTGGGAATTACAATCGGAGGATTGCAATCGCAAAGGGGGGAGGGGGGCACCGTTTATGATTTGCAATGAGCGATCGGGTGATGGTGCGGTGACCGTCGGATCAGAATGGGGATCAACGGTGGAGATTATCATCGGTAGTTCACAAAAGGCTACTGCAGGGCATGCGAGAAGTTTTGCGCAGGCTATCAGATCTTAATAAGATCGACGGTGGAGATCACACCCGAGATTCATAGAACAAACGTCATTGCATCAGAGTTTTTCTTTTTTTAGCATAGGAATGCACTCTCGTTCGTCTCTTCGATTGCAATAAGTGCCTTACAGGCTAGCGCTCGGTCTTAGCGTTGGGGTCATGTGGGGAAGTGGTTAAGGGGGCTGGCCCTAAAGGGGCTAAGCCTGTTGTATGAAAAATATGGGCTTTTGGCCTATTTTCAATGCACTTTAAGGCCAAAAAGGGGTAACAATAGAGAGGAAAAGGGGTTATTTGGCTAAACAAAGGATGTTTGTGAGATTTAAAGGGGGGATGGGATAGTTTAGAGGGTAAGTGGTGAATTATAAGGGGAGAAAAGGTGATGAAAACAAAGGCTTAGAGGGAATGAGATAAAAGGGAAAGGAGGCCTTTTGGGCATTTTCTTCACAAACAGAGAGGCTTTAAAACTAGAAACAACAGTGAGGATTTCTCAAAGGACCAAGGCATAGGAGGCTTCAAGGATGATGTATTTTCAGAGGGAATACATTCCTTGAAGGCTCAAAAACAGTTTGAGCCCTTGTTTTCTTGTCAAAAAATTAATAGGTGGCTAACATGATCAACATTGGCTCCATCTGGGGACAGCACGTTCATTCCTGGGCATGTCGAGAACTTCACAGACCACCTGTTAATCTTCTTTGTGGACACCACTCTTTAGCACTTTTTATTTTTCTCTTCATGATTCATCACGACACACAAATCATTCAAACAAAGATGAAAACAAAAAACTAATGTACAGTGTGGCACATCAGCCTCTCTTGACCTGAATCAGAACTGGAAGTAAGGTTTTAGGAATTGACCATTTATAGGGGCATCGAGAAAGTCTCCCTGTAAATTTTCCAACCTGAAAGTTTTGTTTCCCCCTTGTTCCACAATTTTAAAAGGGTTGAACCAAAGTGGGTCGAATTTACCATGTTTCCCCTTTTCAGCTCTTCGAATATCCCATCTGAGCACTACATCCCCAACCTGCAACTTCCTGTCCTTGGCATGCTGATCAAAAAGGTCCTTAAAATTCTCTTGATATTCAGTTAGCCTCTGACTTACCTGGTTCCAATTTTCTTCTAACTCCACCAGCTGATTTATTCTCCTGGTCACATCATCGAGTTCTTCTTGACTTTCTTGCATGAAATGGGCTACTGGTAAGGCTAAATTTACAGGGAATACTGTTTCCCTCCCATATAATAATTCAAGTGGGGACTTCCCGATTTCTCTCTTGCTGGTAATCCTATTGGCCCACAGAGCGAATTTCAATTGGGAATCCCAATTTTTCTAATTTTCGTTGATAGCCTTCTTCAGTGCTCTCACCAGGGTTTTATTTGAAGACTCTACCAAACCGTTTCCTTGTGGGTAATAGGCCATGGAATGACCCAACACAATGTTATACTGTTGGCAGAAGATGAAAAAATTTGTAGATTTAAAATCTTGTGCATTGTCGGTCACTATCTTGGCAGGGCAGCCAAACCCGGATATGATATTTTCTTCCATGAATTTCATCACCACAGTGTCTGTTGCATTTGTCGCAAGTATAGCTTCCACCCACTTTGTGAAATAATCTGTGGTAGTCAATATCCACTTGTGTTGACCACTCGATGGAGGATGTATTTCATCGATAAAGTCGATTCCCCATTGCTGGAATGGTTTGTCCACGTAAACAGGGATCATGGGCAGAGGTGTCAAATTCTGTCTTTCAGCAAATATTTGGCATTTCTCACAAGCTCTGACCCAGGAAAACACATCTCCAAAGAGTTTGGGCTAGTAGAAACCAGCCTTCAAGATTTTGTGAGCAGTGGCCCTCCAACTGTAATGACCCCCACAAATTCCTTCATGAAATTCGGTCATTATATTCTCTACCTCATCCTCTGTGAGACACAGGAGCAGAATACCTGAAGGATCTCGCCAGTATAGCCGACCATTGGCAACAACGAATTTCTGTGATCTCAACCTTAATGTTATGTATTTAGCTTTGTCACAACTAGGAGGGTAGCTGAGTGTTAGAAGATATTCCACTATCTCTTTGTACCATGGGCTGATGAGGTACTTCATATGTGTCTTCTGAGTAGCTATCTCTACTCCCTGTTGCTCTTCTTTCTTCTCAGAACCCTCATTTGCTATCATGGACATATTTATACCTAGATCCTGACAATTTGACTCAGACAAGATTTTGGCTAGCCTTTGTCCCTTGATCCATTTGGTAGGGTGAATGTCTAGCTCATATTCTTGTATTTTGGCAATCCACTTCCCCATTTTTCCTTCACTATCCCCTTGGATAAGGATGTCTTTTACTGCAGCTGTGGGCACAAATGCTGTGATGTGTGACTGTAGGACATACATACGAAATGCCTTGAGAGACTTCACCAGAGCATAAGAATGCTTTTCTAATATGTTATATTTCAGCTCAACATCATGGAGCACCTGACTAAAGAAAGTGATGGGCCGCTCATACCCTTGTTCATTTTTCTGCAACAAAACTCTTTCCACTGTATGAGGTGATGCAAATGAAAATATCATGAAAGGTCTGGCATAGTCTGGTCTAGCTAGCATAGGGGCTTCAGCAAAGGAATTTTTTATCCTGAAAAATGCCTCTTGTGATTCCTGGGACCACTTTACCTCATTATTTTTCTTCGGCATGTCGGTTATATGTCTAACTATCTCAACATATTTAAGGATAAACCTCCTCAGAAAGTTAATGTGCCCTAGGAACACCTGCACCTCCTTTTTATTTCTGGGAAGAGAAATGCCATTTATAACTTCTACTCTCTTAGGATCTATTTTTACCCCATCTTTGGTTACAATATGTCCCAAAAGCTTACCCTCTTCTAATGCAAACAATGACTTATGTGGATTGAGAGAGAGACCATACCTTCTGCACTTCTCGAAAGTTCTACGTAAATG
The DNA here is from genome assembly GCA_034641835.2 of Pinus albicaulis. Taxonomy (NCBI): domain Eukaryota; kingdom Viridiplantae; phylum Streptophyta; class Pinopsida; order Pinales; family Pinaceae; genus Pinus; species Pinus albicaulis. Next base: position 171,701,832 of record CM076575.1, read on the forward strand.
CTTAATGTGCTCAGTATCATCCTTTGAAAACATAGTTATATCATCGAGATAGACCACCACAAACTTATCTTGCTCCCCAACAAAGGCAATGTTCATGGCCCTTTGAAAAGTGGCCCCTGCGTTGATCAACCCAAAAGGCATCCTGACATACATAAATGTACCCCAAGGAGTGGTAAAGGCAGTCTTCTTCTAGTTTTCTAGTAGTACAGCCACCTGATTGTAACCAGATAATCCATCCATCATCGACATCTGAGAAGCTCCTACCACTTTCTGCAGGATGTGATCCATCTTAGGTAGGGGATAATTATCTTTTAAGGATGCTTGGTTTAAATTTCAGAAATCAACACATAGCCTTATTTCTCCATTCCTTTTCCAGACAGGGACTAGGTTTGCTACCCACTCAGAATATCTCAATGGCACAATGATTTTGGCCTTCAGCAGTTTCTTAATTTCTTTGTCAATAGAGGGAAGCAGTAGGGGATTAATTTTTCCAAGCTTCTGCTTGTGCGGCTTCGCATCTCCTTTCAAAGGGATTTTATATTGCATTATTTTGATATCAAAGGTTTTCAGGTCTCGATAAGACCATGCAAACACGTCTTTGTGAGACTGAAATAATTTCTGGTATAGCTCTTTATATTCTTCTGGGACTTTCTTGGATAATTTCACAATTTTGGGGTCATCATCAGTACCAAGGTTAAGATCTTCTACCTGGTTTTCTTCTGTGACTTTGTTTGGCTGCAGTGGGACATCGTTCTTGTCAAATAGTCTTTTTAGAGGAACCAACCCTCTAGGTATAACGTTTCGTTTCAATTGCAACACTTTATGACCTGCTACTCTTTCCTCCCATTTGTTTTCTGAAATATCCTCAGCCTCTTCTTCTTCACAAGCATCAATCTCCATGTTGGAGAATTCCTCCACTGTTTCCAGTAATATTTTCATTTTTTCTTCATCCTCAAACACCTACCAATGTTTGATGTTATCTGGGATTGACGGTCGATAACGTACCTATATTTCATATCTTAAGAGAGGGTTTTGAGGTGGACAAAAGGTACTGGTAGCGACTGCAAGGGAGTCTTCCATCCTATTTTGCTCCCGGGGCATGAACTGAATATTAAATGCCAATAAAAAATTCTCCACCAAATCCCAAACTTCGTTCCTATAAGCCCTCAGCCTAGGATGTTTGGTTTGGCACTGATTCTTCACTTGTCTGACCACCAGTTCTGAATCTCCCAGAACATTTAAACTCTGTATGTTCATGCTCCTGGCTGTCTGTAACCCTAACAGAAGTGTTTCATACTTGGCCACATTATTAGTGGCTTCATACTCTAGCTTGAAAGAAAATGGGACCCATTGGCCTGTAGGAGAAATCAATAATACTTCAGCCCCATTACCTTCTCTGGAGTTTTCTCCATCAAAATGAAGTGTCCAAATTCCTACTTCATGGCCCTCTATGGACTGCTTGGTCTTGATCTGGAAAAATGATGGTTCAAGAGTGTAATCTTGATCTTCATCCAGCATTAAACATGAGAAATCACCTTCTTTACTATAAACTTGTGAATTAGCCGAGTTGTCAGCCTTAGTAACCATCTTGACAAATATGGTTTCCCTATACAACCTCCTCTCCTAGCCACCCAAAAACCGGGATAGTGGCATATGTTAAGTCCAACTTGATTGACCCACCAATTTTAGTTCCCCAGGACCTTGATACCAACATGTCGAAGTGAGCTGGGATGTCAGCCACCACAATGTCCATGACCACACTTTTTGCTGGGATTTGGGCCAAATTGACCACCAAATCCTTGATCATACCCATGCATTTAACTCTTTTGGAATCAAATGAATAAAGGTCCTTGTATGGACGAGTGATTTGTAATCGTAGTTGTTCCATGACCGATAGGGGAAATAAGTTATGGGAGGCTCCTGAATCTAACATATAGTTATGCAGCAGTAGGTCATGAATCACTAGGGACACATAAAATGGGGGAGTATAAGTATCTAATTCCTTAAAATGTGGGCCAAATACAACCATAGGTATTTCTTCTTGAAGGTTCAAACTATCTGGAATAGGTGCTTCTCCTGGAGGGAGCATGAAGGAGGTGACCTGGGACTGATATGCAGGCTACTTCAACAATTCAGTCAAGGGAACTGGTATTTTGACCTTCTCAAGCTCCTTTTGTAGACTAAAGGCAGGAGATGACTTTTCTATTGTGACCTCCTTTGACTTTTTATTTTCAGCCAAGGGTTTGGCTTCTTTTGACACAGACTTGGTATTAGGGGGAATGACTACTTTTGAAGAGGAAGTAATTTGATCATTAGACTGCAAAGGTTTTTTTAGAGGCCTCTTACCTTTTATAGCGGTATTTTTATTGTATTCAGTAGTTCTTCCTTTGGGAATTGGTTCTTCTTGAGATGTTAAGATCATATCTTCTATTGAACTGTGCTTGCATGAAATCAAAAAACTGCTTACAATAGTCATCAATCTCTGGATCTTCTGTGCCTCTAGCCTTCTCTTCCTATTGTAATGAGATCTCGGTTCCATCACTTCCTTGTAGGGGAAATTCTACTTCATCACTATTTGGAAAATCAAGGTATGCTCCCTCTTTCTCGTAAGTGGTTTCTTCGGGGGAACCCTCTACCAGACCTTCCAAGTACAGAGGGTGTGGTACCTGATCTTGTTGCTCCTTCCATTCCCTTTGCATTATTTGCAGGGGTGGTTTCCTATACTGAGGATTGTAACCCCTGTTTGGAGCATTTTGGAAATTCTTGGAAGATGGATTCTTGGCCTCCAATTCAAGTTTGACCAACTTACTAGAAATGTTCTTAATCATTTTGTTCATTTCTTCAATTCTCTCATTAGCTAAGTCTATGTCTTGGCCGGAGGTAGATACTTCTTCTTTACCTTTTCTTCTAGTATCTTGTCTGGATTTTCCCTTTGATTTACCAGCGGAGGAAAAATTTGCCTCCAGCTCTAGTGCATCTATTTGAGAATCATCCAGGGTGGTAGGCTTTCTTTCTCTCAGAGAGAAACCGAATTATGAGTCAAAAGCTACCACGAAGACAACCTTAGCAGCAGTTTGATGAGGTTTCATATCGACAGGAAGACTCAAATACAACTTATTAAATCTCTTGATAAATTTTGACACCCCTTCATTATGTCTTTTCTTGAGTGTGTTAAACTCAGTAAGATAGTGTCCATGATCTTTCTTCTCTCCCCATTTTCTGAGAAAAGTATCTTCCATTCCTTCCCAAGTGGTGATGGAACGGTCTCCTAATGTCTTAAACCATTTTCTAGCTTCTCCATCAAGAGATTGCACAAACAGTCTTAGGACTACATCTAGGTGTTCCACATTAGAGTTCTCTGCAAAAGAGCAGAAGACCTCAAGATGTTTTTGAGCTTCAATCTCATTTTCCCCATTGAATCTGGGTAAGATCATCAAATATTCCTGTGGCATATCATTCAACACTTGAGGTAATGCCAAGGGGGCATATTTATTCAACAAGAAGCTGGGAACATTGGGCATTGGAGGAGGTGGAGGTAGTGCAAGAGTTTGATGTGTAAAAGGAGGAGGAGGAGGTGGAAGTGAAGTATGAATGACAATAGGAATGTATTGGACAGTAGCTTGAGGTGTTGACAGGAACAACGGGCTGTTAATAACAGATACTTCGGTGACTTACTTGACCTCTTCGACCTCAGGAGTAGGTTGAAAGTCGTTTTTAATTCGGACACCTCCCCGAGGTGGACTATCTGAGTAGTAATCGGTATCTCCCATAGTGGATTCGGGACCTTGCACTTGGGAAAATTGAGAGGAGGAGGATGGAAAGTACTCTAAAGAGAATTCAGGGATCTCAGTATGGACTGATATCCTTTCCCTCCAACTACTTCTATGTAGGATCTTCTCTGGGTCAAACATAAGAGATTATATTTGTTGTGACAATATCTGGCTTAATCTGTGAGAAACATCGGAGTATGATTAGGATGAGCCATACTTGAGCCAGTGAGCCTCTCGCATTCTAGAACATGATACAAGATAAATGGATGTGAATGAAATGGATAGCTAAACTATAACACATAAGAAATATTTACAAACTGTAAAGCACCAAGAACAGAATCCTCCTTAAATATAGAACCCCTCATCATTGAAACCCAATGGGCTCTTTGCATTCATATAAAAGTTTCACAAAAATGAATACAAAATTCTCTCACAGCCTATTTTTCTGAAAATCAGGAACCCCACACAATCTGTTCTTGGAGAATTTTATAGGAAGAAATCTAGTAACAGGAGTGGATGATGAACATTAAATTGATTCATTAAAAAAACATGGAGGAAGCATCCATGCCCCCGTTGCTTAATGGTACTTCATTGCTATATTTACTTCATATTATGGCTGAGGGGTCTTTGGCAGGTCAATATCTGACCTCTGATGTTCTGTGAAGTCCTTCTAGCTGCTTGGAACTCTGCGCTAGCCTTCTGGAAATGGTGAATTGGATAGAAAGTCCTCGGGCCTCCATACTACATAGCTGCTGGTTCTGACACTCTTTAAGAACCTTCTGTCAGTGTAATTAATTGTTTTTGGGCTCGAGGAGGCATGAAGAATTCTATAGGAAGGTGTCCTTTTTGAAGAAATGGTGCTCTGCTGACATTAAACACAGATATGGCACATTTCGTGTGCATTTGGTCTTCAAACTGCGCTTTCTTCATTTGAACGTGGGGTTAAGCGTTAATTATTCAAAAACATGGTTAAACCCCTTTAATCCTCTTTGCTACTGATACACTTTACCGCTGCTGAGAGATTATTTCTCTGCATTGAATCACAATGGCTATGACCATGACGGCTGAGTGAATTTTCCGCTCTGTAATCCTTGCACAAATGTAATAAACCTGTTATAAAAATCAAGGGGAGATGGTGGAAGAATGCTTTGGAGGCCTGGAGGGATGGGTTACGGAAATGGTGGATGCGGTGAAATAGGTGAAAAACACTGCGGAAAGGTGGAAGGAATGTCCTAATGAATATTTGTGTTAATAAGGGCCCTAGACCATTGGATCATATATGGAAATGGTGATCAATGATCGAGATCCATGAATGGAAGGGTTAACAGGAAGTGGGCGGAATAAAGGGCACTTTAGTGTTGAAACACCAAAGTTTTAACTTTGGGAAAATGAAAAAGAAAATCGTGAGAAATGCATGAAAGCAGAACCTATGATGTGGGACCCAGCATGGGTGGAGGGCGATTTGATGCGGATCGTTAGATTAAAAGAAACGGACGGTTGTGATCGGGTCGGCTGATCGCAATCGGGGAAGGCGGAGGATGACATAGTTAAAAGTTTTGATTGGCAGTGGGTGATTGGAATTACAATCGGAGGATCAAAATCGCAAATGGTGGAGGGGGGCACCGTTTATGATTTGCGATTAGCGATTGGGCGATGGTGCGGTGACTGTCGGATCAAAATGGGGATCAATGGTGGAAATTATCATTGACGATTCACAAAAAGCTGCTGTGGGGCATGTGAGAAGTTTTGCGCGGGCTGTCAGATCTTAATAATATTGATGGTGGAGATCACTCCCCAGATTGATAGAACAAACTTCATCGCATCAGATTTTTTCTTTGTTTAACACAGGAATGTGCTCCCGTCCGTCTCTCCGATTGTGATAAACGGCTTATGGGCTAGTGCTTGGTCTTAGTGCTGGGGTCATGTGGGGAAGTGGTTAAGGGGGCTGGCCCTAAAGGGGCTAAGCCTTTTGTATGAAAAATATGGGATTTTGGCCTATTTTCAATGCACTTCAAGGCCAAAAAGGGGTAACGGTAGAGAGGAAAATGGGTTATTTGGCCAAACAAAGGGTGTTTGTGACATTTAAAGGGGGGATGGGATAATTTAGAGGGTAAGTGGTGAATTAGAAGGGGAGAAAAGGTGATGAAAATAGAGGCTTAGAGGGAATTAGATAAAAGGGAAAGGAGGCCTTTTGGGCATTTTATTCACAAACAGAGAGGCTTTAAAACTGGAAACAACAATAAGGATTTCTCAAAGGACCAAGGCACAGGAGGCTTCAAGGATGATGTATTTTCAGAGGGATTGCATTCCTTGAAGGCTCAAAAATAATTTGACCCCCTGTTTTCTTGTCGAAAAATTAATAGGGGGCTAACATGAAAAAAAACTGGTATAATTCTCCAAAAATGATAAGACTAGAGATCCATGCTCCAAACAGATTTCCAGGAAAACCCAGAAAAGGTTTCCGGAAATGTACACTATACAAAATATAACAGATTTTTCCCTAGGGATGAGTAATCTCTGCAACTAAATCAATGATGGGAGATGGATGATATGATATACAAGATGGCTCATCCTCCTCCGACAGATCTCCTAAATGAAGGGCTAATCACCACACAGGAAACCCAAACACTCCAAATAGGGAAATAAACTCACTGCTGCAGCTGCTCTCCAAAATAACGCAGTCCTTTAGGGAAACTGTGTTGTAGCTGATCAATGCTACTTAGATTGGTGCCAAAATATTTAATGAATCACTGAGAACTTCCTCACAAGCTTCTAGATGAAAGGATGATCTGTCCAATGGAAAACAAGCCCAGAAATCAGAGATCTCTCTCCTCCACTGCTACACCCCTTCAACAAAACCCAACTCTAAACAGAACTGCGTTGTACATGAGACTGAAGCTTGGAAAAATGCTTGAAGGTAGAAGTATAGTGCAACTCTTCAATTAAGGCCTCTCAAGGATAGAGGTGGGATTCTCGATCAGGAACACCCTTTGTTAAACAACACTTCAATCTTAGCTAAACAACTGAAGAAATCTATATGTCTAAACAGACCATATATCAAAACATAACATATATCAACATTCCTAATATGGCTGCCATCCTCTTCCTTATATAATAAATGAGCTTCCAAACCCTAAGCCCCATCCATTAATGACACTATTTCCATGCATTGTGTCTCCATCTAAAACTACGTTGTCCCTCATTGATTGCCACTCCTCCGTGACAACGTTGTTGATTTGGTCAAAGTTGACCCAGTCAAGATGTTCTAGCCCCACTTCACACCTTACGGTGCTTTATTAAGCTGAAAATATAACCCAATTACACATGAGAAGTGGTTTTATTCCTTATAAAGAGATTTATGGGTCTTCGTACCCACTTATTCACCTATCTAAGTGACAAAACAAAACTTTAATATTCCAATTAGCTATAAGATAATTTAGGAATATTACACTTTAGAAGATATGCAACACATAGACCTAGCTATTCGATTATAATGCAACGTAGATACTTCGTGCAACTAGTTTTTCCAATGATTCATTTCTTCATCCGAATCATAAAAAAAAGAACTACCCTTCTCCCAGCTAAGTCTACCATTTGTTGTAGGATTTATCCAATCCTAATCTCCCGCAGTTAGCTTATAGATATGGTCAACATATTCATCTGAATATCCTTCTCGCACTGGTTTGGTGTACCTTGTTCCTTTTGCAGGGTTCAAAGGGACCACAACTCATGTCCCATTATTCTCAAATACCATAGTTCTACACTTGTGGTTGCTAATAGCATCCATATCAATAGACCAATCTAAACCCAATAACGCAGGGTATGCGTCTGTATGATAAAAAATTTAAATAACTTCAAATTCAGAAAGTGCTTTAACTCCTTCAATCTTAACTACCACCCCTTAAATTCTACTCATTGGGATAATCTTCTACTGATTTTCCATGTGCAGTTGAATTGTAGAACATTCTAGCTTAGGTTGTCCCATTTTCTGCCAAGTCTTATTTGGTAATAAATTTTCATTACAATAGAGATCTAAAATGACCTGGTCCATCATAAACTCACCTATCTAAGTAGTCAAGAGCATCTCTTGGCCAGTCCTTATCTTGTTCTTGTAAATTGTATTGACAACCATTTTCTCCATTTGAGGCTGCTTCTTCTCATTGCAACTGTCAATGAAACCTTGGAATATTCTCAACTGACTTTTTATTGTGCAGAAGCTTGATACATGCTTGTAAAAATGGTTTTATCTCGACATCGGCACCTTGGAAATTATGTATGGCAGGATTTCTTGGTGCCTCAGATGTCGATGCACTAGGATCTGTGAACTCCTTCTTTTCTTCAACGACAGTCTCCTTCTCCTGTTGTAAGCTAAACCCTTGCTTTTTCTCCGAAACCTTCTGGATCCAAACATCTATATCAAGTTTTGTACCTTCTACCTTGTCTTCACCAGTTGTTGCACCACTTCTAGTTACAATATTTACACTAGTTTATTCATCGTGTGGTTCTACCCTCATCATCGGAACGTTATGTGTGGGTGTCGACATTTTATTTTCCTACATTTTTGCAAACAATACAATAAAAACTTCAATAACATGATCAAATTGTCAGAAATACCTAGATTATTGTTGTGTTGGGCTAGGACATTCACGCACATAATGATCAACCTATCCACAACTATAACAAATGAGTTGTCCCCTTCCACGACCAACTCCTCCTCCTGATATTCGTCTTCCCCTACCCTAAAATCCACCTCGCCAAGATGGCGATGTAGGTGAATATGGTATTCTACCATTGGCCTATAATATATAAGAAGAAACTTATTCAACAATGAGATCGAAGTTACAACATTTCGTTTCATCATGTCCAATGAATTTACAAAATGTGCGATACAATTTTTGGAGACCCAGAATATATTTACCGATTCCGGGATAGAAGCATGTTTCATGCTTCCTAGTTACTTGACATATCATGCACCACATGCCTTACTACAGGATTAAGTGGGCTTGGTCCTCCAAATTCCATATACTCACCCAACATAGGGCATTTCTCCTTGTATTGTCCTCTAGCCTTACATCGCACACACTATACTCCTGCGCGCATTTCCTTTTCTTTTTCCTTGATTAAACTTTGTAGTTCTCAATGTAAGGTAGCCAACTAACTCTAGATTTGCTGAACCCTAACCTGTGTTTTCTATTTCGGGGATGCTTCTAGTATCATTTTTTTTTCCACAACTTCAGCCTGCGTCATGATCTTATGCTGGGATAGAGGCAGGCACATAGGTAGCAACAACATGGCAATGAACCACTCCTTCAACAGTTGATCATCAATAGAAAAACCTCCTTCTATAGTAGTAAATTTCAACTGCTGATATGCCTCCCATACAATCTCATTTACATCTTGATGGTTGTCCTTTAATTTAATAACACATTGCACATATGATTTTGGCTTTCTAAATTGTTCCTTCAATGTGTATTTCAGGTCATCAATTTTCGTGTTAGGGTTTTTTTCTACATACCTTATATATTAGTCGAGTGCGTGTTACATAAATGTGTTAGTGAGTTGTTCTTTCTTAACTTTTACATCATTGACCTCCTTTTTTCTCCACATAGCCTCTAGGACAAACCATAATTTTTTAGTATCTTAATTTCCAATGCCCCTAAATTTCTTTAGTTTCATAGAGCTAACCATATCAAAAACTAGTGGTGGAGGTGGAGGTGGAGTGGATGAGCTAATAGTGTGAGATGAATATGGAAGTGGGGTGGATAGAATTTGAACTGTGCTCTAGATCTTTTCTTCTGAATGTGTTGATTAACTAGAACTACTTGTTTCAGACTCCTCTTCGTTGTCATATCAACCTTTAAGGGGGCTATAAAAAAAATCTTCTTCTAGGTTTTATTTGTAACTTTTACCATTGCACATAGAGCTAGGTGGACCCCTTATGAACATTCACTCATTGTGGGTGCATAGAGTACCCTTTTCACAATAACATCTTAATCCACAACTTTAAAGAGCACCATAAATTGCCTCTAGGGCCTTTGAAAAATCTCCTTTTAGCTTCCAAATAAGATAAAAATGCGTCAATATAAAATTCAGTAAGAAACCCACCCAAAATGCTATCAATCCAATAGTCTATGATGCAGGTAATCTTATATGCGCACTAATGTTTAATGATTAATGTTTGTAATTTTCATAAAGGCACAGTTGCCCCCCAACTTTTTGCAGATGATCAACCAGCTTCCACAGCTAAATAGTAGTAGATTAGATGATGTTGCACCAGTACAAGAGAATATTGCAGCAAATATTAGTATTGGAAATGATGTTGTAGAAGGTGAAGAACATGAAGCGAATGATGAAGGTAATTTTAATGATCCCATGGAGGTAGATCATGATGACAGTAATGAGACAATTCACATTAATGATGGGACAAATCAAATGCTCCAAGACTTGTATGGTGAGTCAAATGATGATGGTGGAGATAGCAGTGATGGTATTTATGATGTACCTCTGATTGAAAGGTCAAGTGAACGACTTTTTGAACACTCAAATGCAACTCTTCTCTCTGCTACATTGTTGCTGGTGAACTTAAAGGTTATGAATAATTTGTCGAACAGATGTATGACACAACTCCCAAGGTATGCAATATGTATATATGATCACATATATGTAAATGTTGATTATTTTCCCTTTTTTTAGTTGTAATAAATGTGTAAAATAATAATTCAATACTTATATATATATATATATATATATATATATATATATGATTAATAATCTTTACATTAACTAGTTTTTGTTTATGCTGTAGATTGTTGGGTGAATATTTGTTACCATCGCCAAATACTTTACCTCGAACATATCGAGATCTACGTGCTATTATGAAACACTTTGGAATGGAATATAACACTATAGATGCATGTCCTAAAGATCATATTATATATTACGGAGAACATGCGTCGAAAACAGAATGTCCGAAATGTGGTACCAGTAGATATCGAACAGATCAACTAACCAAAAAAGTGCCTCAAAAGGTTCTTCGTCATATTCCCATAATTCCACATTTGCAGCGAATGTTCAGGTATAAGAGAATAGCATAGTTTATGGATTATGATTCAAAGAATAGAAGTGGAAATGGTGTTCTTCGAATGCCTGGAGATGGTTCTGAATTTAGAGAAATCGAGGAAAAATATGTAGATTTTAAAAATGAACCTCCTAATGTCAGGCTTTCATTGGCAGCTGATGGTGTTAATCCATTCGAAGAGCTTAGATCTACTTACTCAGTGTGGCCTATTTTCGTTATCAACAATAACATTCCTCCTTGGATGTTAATAAAGAGGGAGCACATAATGTTGAGTACGATTATTCCAGGTATTTGATACATTATTTTTTTGAATGTAAAATTTTCATTTCTCTCGTTGTTTGCATAAATATATATTTTATTTATTTAGTTACTTATATATAAATATATCATGGTAGTAATTATTATGTACCGTAGTTTTGAACAATTAGGTAAGTACCAGGTCAAAAATATAAATGTATATATTGAGCCTCTTATCGATGAGCTAATACAGTTATGGCATGGCATCACTATGTATGACATCACTAAACCAATCAAGCAGAAGAGATTTCAATGTTGTGGAATGCTTGTATGGACAATTCATGATGCCCCAGGATTAAAACATGTTCGTGGTATGTAATATTTCGTTGCACTTTAATATAATACATAATTATATAAATTAGATATACCATATTGCATGTTTTAAAAATGATCTCATAGTATAATTTTCATTGATCCGTCTATTGCAGGTCTTCAAACAAAGGGTAGATTTGTATGTCCAGTTTGTGGCCCTAAGATGAAGTATTGTCATTCGCCAGACTTAAGTAAGATGGTGTTTGATGAGTTTAGGCACTTCCTCTCTAGGAACCATAAGTATTGTACTACTGAAAAACATATTTTCAATGATAAAGAAGAAACTGGATTAAAACCACGAAGAATGACACCTTAGTTGTGGAAGGTGGAATATAACATAATTAATAATCGTCAAGCAGCTGGTACGTAATTTGTGTGTGTATATATATATATTAATTGTTTATCTAATGTTTGGAATTTTTGTTTTAACTAATGAATTTATTTTATTGTATTTTATAATTGTTGTTCTGATTTATTTTATTCTTTGATATCAAGGTCATTGTCGCAGTGAAGGTACTAATATTGTACTTCCACCTGGAATGAAATATTATCCTTCTTATTTCGCGAGTTTTCCCTACTATGAGGACCTAAAAATAGCTCATTTGTTTGATACAATGCATGTAGGGAAGAATGTGATAGAAATGTTATGGTGAACCATAGATGGTGCACATGATAGAGATAAAATTGACAAAATTTGTGTTGACATTGAGAAATTGAATCATGCAATGAAAAGTGTGATTGAAAAATCAAATAATAATGGAGGTCGAAATTATAATAATATTCCATTGTTATTAACAGAACAACAAAGCAATGATGGAAAAGAGGTCGTTAGAAGAATTAAATTTCCAATAGTTTTTGCTTCAAACATAAATAATATCTTAACAAAGAAAGGTGACTTCAGTGGGGTGAAAACACATGATTGGCATACCTTTGTTAAGGTAGTTTTTTTGGTATACGTTTTTGTATGTTATTTCTTGAATACATATTTTAAATTTTCCTTTTTTCTGTTTAATTTGAAAACCAATAACGATTCATTTTTTATTGTTATAATATTTTCTACCTGTATCTCTCCCAAACGACTTCGACAAAAATGTCAAACAAGTTATATATGGTCTTAGTAAATACATGAGGTAAGTAGTTTTGATTTATATGCAAAATCTAATTGCTACAATTTCTTTTCGTACTTAATAAAATGATGTATTAATTTACTTGTAATGAAATATATATTATGTTTCATTGAAATAACGTTGCGTAATGATTTGTAGATGGTTGTCATTGAAAGAAATCCATCAAGATGAAATAAAGTATTAGAAGAGAGAAATTCCTCGGCTAATGTGTGAAATGAAAAAGTATCTACCTCCAACATTTTTCAATGCACAAGAACATTACTTGATACACCAAGTTGAGGAGATTGAAATGTGTGGACCAGTACACACAAGGTCAATGTGGATGGTCAAGAGGCACCTGAAATCCTTTAAGGCTTTGGTTAGACAAAGAGAATGACCTGAGGGTTATATGGTGGAAGGATATGTGGTATATGAATCCATGGTGTATATTAGTCATTATCTTCCTATATTAGCTGCGCCAGCTATGAAGGCAGTGGATTGCATTTGGGATGTGAACTCCATCAAAAAATTTGAAGTGGAGCACCTGTTGGGAAAAGGTAGAATGAAGAAAGTGAGAGGTAAAAGATTTATTATGTATAATACATATAATGTTTCATTTTTTTACATCATGTATATGATCATTATATTAATTTAGGTCTTATTATTTCATATTTTATTAATTAATATAATTTACCATGGTTATAAGTAATATTCATTAATATTGGTGAATTATTGTTTTTTTATTCAGGTGCTTAATATTATAAGGCACTACTTTTATACATTGCAAACAATCTTGAGTGGATGAGTGAATGGATTGAAACATGTAAACCACGTAATAACGGTAGGTTATCATGGCAACTACTGTTTGAATTGATTAGAGAAGCGTATCATAGTGGAGATGGAAACGTTATGGACAGGGAAATCAATTTAGCATATGGTTTGAAAGATAGAAAGGTAAGAAATTAATTCACCTATTTTATTCATTACTTATTTTATACTATATTTATAATGTGAAAACAAGTTTGATTTTTTAGATAATTTTCATGCTGTGTAAATTATATGATTAATTATTAATTGATAATGCATCTTTTTCATGTTTGGCATATTGCAGTTGAAACATCACAAGGCTATGTGGTGCAATGGTCATAAATTTCGCGTTAAACAGTTGGATGATAATAGGAAAACTTTTGATTGTGGGATAACTACAGTATTCCCGATCAATAATGTTTCCTCCAAGAGTGACAGACATCCTTGAGAATCTGAAAATAGATATTATGGGTTTTTAGATGATATAGTTGAGTGTGACTTTAATTCCTTCAAAATAGTTTTTTTCAACATCCAAGGGTATAGGATACGAATGAATGTACGTGATGATGATAGAACACTTATTCAACATGACAATGGATTTCCGATGGTTAAAACATCGTAGTTTGAAGCAGGAAAATATCGCTATGTTTTTCCAAGCCAATGTGAACAAGTCTTTTACTCAGAGGTTCTAGGTGAGAATGAATGGTCATTTTCTATTAGATATGATCCAAGAGGAAGGCCAGTAGAGTATACTATATAGGAAGAAGATGATATTGATCAAGAAGAAGATGATGTAGTGGCAGATGAGCAGGAAGATGCATTGATAGACGAAGAAGATATATTAGAAGATGAACCAAGCATAGGAGATTAGGAAACACTTATTGATGATGATGCCAATGAGGATATTATTCAAAATGACATAATTTATGATGATGATGACATGGTCGATCATTTCAACGCCGTTTATGAATCAGATGTTGGTATAGATGTCGATCAGTTGGATGAAGATCAAGAAGATACAGAAGAAGAATATTGATACAGATGTTATGTTCTAGTATGATCTGGTATGTTATAACTTTATATTTTAATATGTAGGAATTATTATCTTTAAATAATTTACTAATTATGTGGGTTTTTTGCATGTTGTTTATTATTTCAAACCAATAAATAATGGCCTTACTATTATACAAGTTAAGCTAAAATTATATGCCATTTTTAAATCAAACCTAAGTTGGCATTTGAAAGGTTTTAATACCTATTTATATGGTGGAGCATTACTGCCATAAACTCTGGTTTTAATAGGAATTTCAAATGAATTACAAAGGTTTCAGATTAATCATGGCAGGCCTTTCAAAATTCTACATTAATCACTTTAGCTACCCTGCATGTAATCAGTACTACAGCTCCTTGCATTTTCTAATCGACTCAAACCCTACTGGATACAAAGAACCGCCTGTCGTGCAAGAAACTCCAGAAAGTAGGCCCTTGCTGTAAAGAACCGCCCGTCACGCAAGAAACTCCAGAAACCAGGCCCTTGCTGCAAAGAACCGCCTGTTGTGTAAGAAACTCCAGAAATCAAGCCCTTCCTCCATCAACAGGAAAAATGGTTTGGCCAAACAGAATTTTTTGAGATTTTGAAAAGCGATTTTACCATTTGGAATGCCCAGGATTTGAAACAGAGCAATAAATTGGGCTGCTCGTTTTCCTTGAATAGGGAATTCCTGTAGATTTAGTTTTTTTTTAAATAAAATTCAATGTAAGACATAACGAATTCCCCAAACCTCAATCTCCAGCATGCTTTCCATAAAATTTGGCAATTGATTTCCATCATCACAATTTGGTCTTTACAAGAAGAAAAATTGATCACCATTTCCTACCATTTTCCTTCAAACAATATTAAGCACATGCAGTCATCATCTGACTTTGATAGATCCATTAGAAAAGAAGACCAAGAAAGACATGCTTCGAAAAATACCATATATTCCATACACACTCAATACAATACCACCAGAGCCTCAGTAAGGACAGGTGAAATATACATTAAAAAGAAGGATTTCTATGGCTAAAAACCCTACAATTTTTAAGTTCAATATATATATGAAACCAAACCACAGCACACCAATATTTACTGCCTTAAAACTAGGATCATATCAAAATTTGGCTACAACTATCACTGAATGTAGACAAGTATGAGAGAGAATTTATATTTTTATTTTAAGCTGGTGAAGCCATCTTCGTGCTTTTTAGGTAGCATCCACTTTCTCATTATATCTTGGGGGTTTTGCAAGAGACACCTAGTCACATTGGGGTCAAACCCAGTTCACCTTTTCCTACTGATTAGCCTCCAATCTGTTGACTTTTACCTAGAGAGATCTAACATATCTAATAGTCTTATTAAAGACAACAACAATGTCCATGTAATCTTCACCAGAGATTATATTTTTCATAAGTTGGACCATTCCTTTAATTCTCTCTTTTTTTGATTTCTTGGCAGAAGCAGATTTCCCTAAAAGAGATTTATGTGACTGTTTGCATCTAAGTGCGCTATTATTTGTACTTCCCTCAGTCAGCATGTTAATAGCACTCAATGCATATATATTCTTTTTGTTTCATTCATTCTCATTGGCACAGAGTTAAATACAGAGTTTTAATCACCTCTAGTCATATAAGGGACCAGTTGTATCCGAAATGAAGCACATGAGAATGATGGTTGATTAATATAGGGTCATATATAGAGTTTTCTTCATATAAGGTCTTGGTTTTTCCTCCTTCCCAATTTGCACGTGTTTTATGTTGTGGCTCTAATGTATCAAAATTTATATAGAGGTTGACATCCACTAGGTGTTCCAAGAGGATTATTTACTACATCAAGCTCAAACCTCTATCTCATTTATTTCTTGAAGCTCAAATTTTGTGTGAACCTTAGGCATAATTACACACTAAAGAAGCCCTGAGCAAAGGTAATTAATAGATACCAAATAATTATCTCTACATGGAGTTACAACACAGGAGAACAAAAAACGTATTAAGATAGGTCTAATGGGAAAATAATGTTAAACAAGAAGAGAGGCAGGTCTTAGCGAGAATAATGGAGTTATTAGAACCACCAAAGATTTGATATCATGTCATATAAATGTGTAACTCCAAACTTGGATCATATTCCATTAGCATGAATCCATATTTAATATGGTAATATGACTCTTTATTTCATCTTTCAAGAGGTTAATTGACCTTTCATGTTGACCTATCTATTCATATTTCTCCTATTATTTAGAAATGATTAAAATGAAAAAAAAATGAAGAATTATGTGTCCAATAGCACTAAACCCAAATTGAACTACGATCTTAGCTTGCCAAAACTCGCTGAAACTTCTTTCACTAAGGTCTATTGTTCTACTTGAATTCACTTTACACGAGTTCACACTTGTTATCTTGTACATGTGCTATGCCTTACATTTTGGTCTTCATCATCCTTGTCTCTCACAACAAGTACCTATATGCAATCATGTCACTCCTTGGTCCATCACATTGTTCCACATAAAATGAGCTTGCCCATTCCCATCATGCACTGGTCCAGATAACTTACCTTGTCAACCCATGTGCTGATTCATTTCACCCACTTAAACTATCAAGATAACATGCATGCCAACTTGTTTTACCCACTTAACTTATCAAGCTAACCCATGTGTCTTCTCAACACACATTGCACCAAACTATGTCATGTCATCTTATGCTATGCTAACTCCTTCGTCACATGCTTACCTCTGACACCATTTACCATCATCATGCCATGTTGAGTGACTATCCAAAAATCCACTTAAACTTTCTTGCACCAAAATTTAGCCTTCCAATCATGCATAACATGCTTGATACATTTTGGTGTGAATCCCCTTGGCACTTTTGCATGCCCAAGGAAATCTAGCCCACCCACTATATATCCAACACACCTCTAGTTCATGCATAACACATTGCATTCATGCAAATAGCTACTTCGTGAAATCATGCAAGAGCAGACACCTAGACCATGACCTTCAAGGTCTGACACATCCTATTGAGATGGAAAAAATGAAAAGTCTACCCACGACATGGTCAACATGTCAAATTTGAAAAGGATTTTGTCAAAATACTTTTGTTGTGAAAATGGAGAGTATATTTTATGAATTTCAAAGTTTCAATTAATTTAAATTGGTTGGATGTGATAGGCTAGAATCACTACAAGGAAAATAACCTCTAGCGGATGTTTTTGAGGAACCCCTTATAAAAATACCCCATACATCTATTTCTAGTGTAGGTTACTAGAGGAGGTTGGCGGGTGGATGGTTTTGTGGATAACTACACATTTGTGGTTGTATCTTGTGTTCATTTCCACTATTTGTATGGTACTGATGAAACTAGTAGAAAGTCCACTTTAGAGGTCAGATCACTACTATAGCAGAATGTGATTATGTTGTTGCTTTTCTAGTGTTTTGTTTCAATTTTTTTGTGATTTATACATAGCAGACTCAATAATACTAAAATTATGAAGCTGATTTGTTTCGATAATTAATATACATTTTGAGATTTTAAAATTTCACTACAAATAACCCAGTTTAGTCTCATTGTCAACTCGTCTCTTGTTTTGGTGCCTTAATGTGAAATGACATGTTTCCAGGACTGAATTCAATGCAAGGCATATTTGAAACTCTAACTCTGTCTTCCGGTGTTTTATTAGAAATTATTTCAATTTTCATTTTGTGTTTTCAAGTTAGATATTGTTTTCAAGTTTTTACATTTATAATTTTATTGCAATGTGACAGATTGATTAGGGCAGTACAGGAACAACCCCGAGACAGGATGATCGCGGAAAGGGGCCAGCGAAAGAACATGTAAAGTGCCAGCATTGCTATATCTTCAGGTATTTTAGTTATTTACATAATTGAAATAATATTAATTTTGTTCAAATATGCAGACACCTGGCCATGGTACGCCTGATAATTCCCTCTATGAGGAAGAGCTTTCTTCATCCCTATCTCCATTTCTCTTGCTGCAAAAAAAGGTGTGAAAAGAAAGGTTGGAATTTGATACTTTGACAGACGCGCCTCAAACACCTGAAACAAAAGAGAGGATAAAACAAATTATGACCCAGTTAGAAACATATCAGGTAATAATAATAAATCAAAAGGATATTTTTTTTTTCTGCATGAGATGAATTGTGATAGTTTGATTTTTAATTTTTACATTGACTAAACTAACAAAAATTCCTTTTGTATGTAGCGTTATCTGACACTTGCTGAACCCAGTGTTGGTGGTAGTAGGACACAAGGGAAAGAGATTGCCTAGAAACCCTCTCATACACCTTCTAATCCTTTAGGTGCCAGCCAAGAAACACACCTTTCCCAAGCAGACACCCAGCCAATCGCTGAACGTGTTGGCAGTGATGAGGATGATATGGCCAACTACATTATTTCGTTTCCTGTAGCTACACTTGTCAGCTCCACGGGGACCATTAATGGAATGTTGTTGGTGAATGATGAAGGTGTCCCTATAAAGCACGTACAACTCCCAGGTAAGTTTTAATATTTTAACTATTTCATGTACTCTATCTAAAACATATTTTATCATGATTTTTATTTTTAAATTAATGATAATAACTTTTTTTTCAATGTAGGAAACAATGAGTTCTATAGGTTTTTGGAGAACCATGCGTTGGTAATTTTTGGCCCAACCATATGCACAAGGTGGAATTCCTAGAATTCCAACTTGAAAAAAGAACTTCTAGATTATCTAGAAGCCCTTTTTGGGGTGGGCACATTTGACAAAACAATGGTGGCTCAGGTAGCTGGAAAATATTTGAAATATACCAGGGACACCTATAGGACGCAATTGTAATTTAACCCTAGATACGAGTGTCCTCTCACAGTGCACTCATCAATGAAAGAAAAGAGAAAAGGGCAAAGAAAGAAGGAAAAATTCCAATTGGACCCGCAAGGTAAATTACAACTTTAATTCAATAGCTTTAATTTTCTCTATGTCTAAAATAAAAGTGTGCTACGTCATATCTGACTTCAATATTTTGATGATAGGTTGTCTGACACCTCGAAGGAAACCAAAGCTAGGATTGAAAAAAAGGGCCATCACAAGCTAGGCCAGGGCGGCTACTTGAAATTAGCCGCAAGAATTGTAAGTAGCTAAACATATTATAATTAATTGTATCGCCTTCCAACGTTTTTGTAATCCTATAAAATAACATTAAAAATACACAATCATATGTAATGTAGGGTGATGACTTCGGAATAGAAACTACAGAGGAAGATAAAAATATCACTTTCCATTTTGGATATCAAGCCATAGTTGAACGTCACAGAAGCTTGGGGTAGGTCCCAAGATCCAGAATGTCTGATAAGGTAAAACGTTAACCTTTCAATATGTTTGTTTTCGTCCATAAATTTAATGTCTAACAACTTTGTTTAAATCAGGGGAGCAGCACTGCCGACGAGGCAAATAACCCAGTTGTAGAGCCAGATGTAGATGTTCCTCACGTGCAACCTGATCATTGTAGTGGGGACCAGGCCGACAATGCTACTATCAGTGAGGGCCGTGACGGTAATTAATTTCCACTTATAATTTTTTCTAATTATACCTTGATGGTTGTCCTTATAACGTTTTTTGTTTAAATGACGGAGAATGTTTCCCTTGAGGATCTTACCACCAGAGAGGAAGACAGGGCAACAGTCCCAACGGCGACAACTGGTGCACCAGGTAAATAATCTCATTGCAATTTTTTTTATTAATATTACCGAACTAGTTCAATGATATTTAAAAACTGACAATTAAAATTTAATATTATCTGTTTTTGTAGGCGATGCCCCGTCATTGGATGAGACCAAACATCGTGACTATGCAACTAGGTCAGCAGTGCGGGTCGAAAGGCACGAAACAGGAGCAGAGCATGATGATATTGATGATGTAATTAGGAGCTTTAGAAATAGGAAGAAGAAAAAGAAAATTCGATAATGTAAAATATTGTATTATTATAAGAAAAATGTTACCATACTTGGAACGTTTTTTGCGTTATATAAAAAACTCATTTATCATACTATTTTTATGTCAAGCATTAATTGCAATGTTTCCTTGCATACTTTTTGTTGAATTATTTTTTTATTAGTTATTGAATATTTTTTTTTATGCTCATGAAAGTAAAAAATGAAATATAGATTGGGTATTGGGGAATTGAGAGTGATGTGAGGGGGGTGGGGAGGGGCCATAAGAGCTTCCACCTTCACGTGGTTGGCCCTGTTTAGTAGAGAATAATTTATTGGAGCGATTTAATCTTGGAGCAAACCTCCCTTGATCCAGCGTAGCAACAAAAAAGTCACTGTTGACTTAGTTGCTACTCTTTCAGATCGTGGGAGGCTTGTTCCAAGATCATGCGACTCCAATAAATTGTTCTTGAAACGAAGAGGAGCTTATTCAGGTATGTTTTGACATTTTCAACATATGTTCTAACATTATCATAAGAATGCAACTTAGAGTAAAAAATACTACATCAATTACTTGTATTTATTGTATAGATAATGATGGATTTTGATTGACTTGGCAGTGCAGGTACAAATCCTCTTGCATCATGAGCAATACAACTTGTCAACCAGGGTCATGTCCAGGATATTTTTTCTTGTGCGCTTCACCAGGTTCATAATGTCACATTTTGTAAGTTCCTTTATAGTTCATAATTCAATATTAAGCTTGTTCATGATTATTATCTAGGTTTTTTGTATGTGTTTTTTCATCTATTTTATTGTAAGAAACTCTGCATGTTTTCTATTGTTCACTATGATTTCTCTATTTACCACTCCCAAGATGAATTCGACTTTATTGTTACATAGGTTACTTTATTGTTACTATGATTTCTCCATTTACGATTTCATAGGTGACATCATGTAAAGTTGTCAATCTCAGGTTGGTGATGAGCTTTAGTTCTCCAGATTTGGGGCTTTTCTGATATTTTCTCCCTCATGTCATCCCTGCATCAGCTCGTTGTTTGAGCATGCCAATTGTCTACCACTTGTACCAATTGGCACATGTCAATCTCTGAGTGGTGCCACATTTCACCTATTTTCGGCCCACTTGACCACCTGAAAAACTCAAATCCACACACCATGTGTCTTTATCATGGAGTGCCACATGTCCTAGATATTTTAGATGGTAACATCATGCTTCTAATGTGTTATGTCAACCAATCACAGTGATCCATGTGGCCTTGTGCCATGTCACTAGTCTGGAAGAGAGATTTGAGCCTTTTCTTTTCATGATTTTTCTATTATAATTTTTTCTTCAGGACGGGAAATCTCTTTTGCAATAGATGGGGATTTTCCCATTTCCCTGGAGTCATCTCCTAGGACACCCTTCAAGCCATAATCCAAGAGGAAATCTCCAACTCTCTGTTGTTCCCTTATTTCCCTTGAATTATGCGCTTCTAGAAGACCAGTTAGGGCACTCTTCTAGCCCTTATTCCAGTGCTTCATCATTGTATCAACTTCTCCCACAGGCTGCTTTTATTTTTTGTCCACTTAAAGGAAGAAAGCACTACCCTAGGGTGAGGTTTCTCCTCAACTATCCCTACCGCACTTATGGAACAACCAGCAATATGAGCGTTTCCCTTACTTATGGAGATACCCCCTATGCTATTGCACATTCAATTCCAGGAACTACTTGCTAAGGAACACTTCTACACTATGCCTAAAAACCCTCCAAACAATCCATCTAACTATTGTTGTATCAACCTCCATTTTTGGTGTTTTAGACAAAGGTGACCCTCACACCATCAAGCACATAATGCTATCACAAGAATCAAACCCAATCCTACATTTGTTCTCCACAAATTTCTCTTCCAATTCCTTAAAATGTGATTTGTATTTTTTGAAAACTCGGCCCTGGTTAGGGCACCTATCCCTTCTCAAATCCACCCTTCCTCCCACCTGTAAGCCTTCTTCTTTATGTGTTCTTGTTGGAGATAGTTGTGGCCTTATTGTGGCTTGTAAGTACCTCTAATGGCCTTGCTGCAGGATAGTAGCGCATTTTTATTTGTAAATGAAAATGAGCAGACATAACATGGACCTACTTTTCCCCAAGGAATAAGGTTTAGAATTGGACTTATCCTCCTAGCCATGATAGTCCATGGTGATTAGAATGGAATGGTTAGATATGCTTTTCTATTGCGCAACAATTCGGGACCTTGCCTAGTCTTGAAATTTCAATGACATTGGGGCTATGGTAGCCCCCTACTCTGCCTCTTGGGACTTGGTACCAATGCATATAGTAAAATTTATCATATAAACTAACCAAGCCCTCTACAACCATATTTACAATCTCTTTTGTTCTTGGGAAAAATATACCTCTGGCAGAAATAAATTATTTATAAGGCTAATTTCTGGTCCTAGAAACATTGTATTCATTTTAGTCCCATAGTTTCAATCTTAACTGAGTTTGAGTAACCAGATAATATAATTAATCATGCAGTCTATAATCACATATAAATTTGATACTTTTAATGTCTCAGCTACACTATATAATACAACTATCTAAAACGTTAAAAATCAGATCGTGTTCTAAAATGCTAAAAGTCAGATCCTCTAGATCTTGCTGGCATCTTGTGTAGGATCACCATTCAGTTCTACTTTAGGGACAAATCCATTGGCATGTTGCACTTCTTAGTGACTGATGTATTTGAGTTTAGCGAAGGTATGATTAATTCACTCTGGCCTCTACAATGTAGCTTGTTCCACAATGTACCCTTCAAGACTCTACATTCCACTTCAGGACCCTCCTCTTACAGAGAGAATGCTAGGGCTTCATCCTGAGGTGTGCTATCTTGAATCTTCCAAACTCTTTGATGTTCACTCATGCAATCTGACACAACTTCATATTTTATTTCATGCATATGTGTTTGAGTTTAGAATTATAGATTAGCACATGGTTAATTTCTGCAAAGTGTTGATTGTGGTACTGTACAGTTACAGTAGCAATGGCTTTTTGTTTTGAAAGGAACTACTTGGGTAATCCCCTCTCATTCCTCGACACATCTGAATAGAGGGCAGTTATTCTGAGCCAGTTAATTTGATCTTAACCCATGATCAATGCGCTGTTGTTTGCCATAAAATTTCATTGTCCTGACAGGTCTATGTGAGATGGCCTATCAATGTGCCTTTATTTCTCATCTTGCAGGTCCAATCTAGGCATTGAGTTCAGATTTTCTTCCTTTATTTCTCATCTATTAATTTTTACTACTATTTATATGTACCAAAAATGCCATTGCCAGTGAAGGTAGGTGTCTGCTCAACTTAGTGTTCCTAAATTGAGGTCATAAATTGTCAACCAAGGTTAGTAAACTGTTGAAGTGAAGTGCACTATATGTGCCTAGGTATTTGTTTCTCACTATGTTTTGTTTAGTGTTTTTCCAATGTTTTTGGTTTTGTGTTTTTATTCTAAGAGGGAAAAGAACTAAGTTTTGGCAAAGAAAAGTTGTTGGTCACACTAAAACAGAGCAAAACCTATTCTAAATTATGTATGGCTCTTGAGAACAGAAAATGCAATACTTTAACAAGAAAAATAACTCATAGCAAGAACTCAATAACTCACAACATGAACTCAATAACTCATAACATGAACTCAATCCCATTCATTCATTAGAAATATGTTGGAATAGCTTGAGAAAAGGATAAGTTAGTGCCATGAGGTTCTTCTAAGTAAACAACCACCTACAAGATCACAGAGAACATCTTATCCATGGCTAGAAATTTGCTGGAACATATTTGGAAAATATAGTCTGCAACACAGTGAGGCACTCTACTCTAAATTAACCTATGACTAAAATTAATCCATTCTGCAACTTCAATTGTCACTACTAAGCCTTATTCGGAAATTAGAAGTCTTTTGGAATAGTTTTGGGAAAAAGGCTATTTGCACAATTATAAGAGATTGCAGCATAGTCAAGGCCTTGAACTGATATCACTACTTCCTGTCCATATGATGATGTATTGGAAAAGATTAATAACAAGAGTAGTTTGTAAATAATGAAGGCCGTGAAGTATAATTCAACTAGCTAATCTAACTTGAAATACAATGACTATAACTGAACTAGAATGCAATTAAACTAACTTGAAACACAGTGAACAGAAACTTAACTAGGGTGCTATTAACCTCCGGAGTATTACAACTAGACTAAAAATGCAACTAATCAATAAATGTTTCAGCTCTGTCTCATTCGGGGTTAGTGGTTTTTTGGAATAATTCATAGAATAGGACTGGTTGTAACATGTGATGTAAATGAGCATAAAAACATAAAGTTCAACAAAATGTAGTAAGCTCTGAAACACCACAGCTATGTCTCATCCAGTGTTAGTGATATTTTGGAAGAGATTAATAAGAACAAGACTAGTTGTAACAACTGATGTAATTGAGCACAAAAACATAAAGTTCAAAGAAATGCAACTAACTCCTAAAATACTACAGTTATATCTCATTCAATATTAGTGATATTTTGGAATAATTCATAAGAACAAGACTAGACTGTAGCATCCAATGCAAGTGAACATAAAACACAAAGTTCAGAAAATTGCTTAAACTAGGAATGCAACAAGGCTAAAGTTATTTATCTAAACAATGTGCACAAAGCTTCTCGGGCAGTAGGGGCCCTCTACCACCGGATTAGCATACAAATATTCTCAATATTTCCTTATATATTTCAATAAAGTGGTGCTTCTTTCACTAAAGGAAAAGTATTTAAAAAACAGAGTATTACGGTCTTCTGAGATCTAGCAACAGAAACATAAATCTAGTTGGTTGTTTCTCGGTCTCATCAGTCATTCTTATAAGAAAATTACATAAATGCCCTTGAGATAAAATAGGAATAAATTTATTTCCCAACTAAAATCAAATTATAATTCTGGTGGTGGTCTCGTACTATGATTAAAGACATCTATACAGTCCTTGTCCTATTAGAAGTCTATCTCCTAGTTTTGGTTTCCCACGTGTGTAACCACCTGTAGAATTCTGCTCAGACTTTGTAGGGAGCAAGGAATTATGTGGATGAAGTCTGGAATTCACCCATATGCATTTTTCTTTGAGGTGACACCTGGAACCTGTGAAAACATGAAGACAACTGCGGAATCGGCAACTAGCTACAGAATGGCTGCATTTTGTAGCTAAGTCTAGTAAAAAATTACTACAACAACAAAACCATAAAATTGTAGCAAGTTACTCATTATATACATTCTTAAAGCAACTTTAATTAATCCTATTGATAATTTAAGCCTGTAATTGATAAGGAACGAAGGAAATGAAGTGAAATGTGGAGGAAGAAAAGGACATCTTTAGGGCTCAACATACCCCCACTGCAAAGTTTTTGCATGTCCTCATGCAATCAACCCATATATTCTAAGACTTCTGCTAGGAAATCTAGGCTCCTTCTTCTGGTTTTCCTAATAGTTAATGGCCCCCTAGGCTTATTTATGACCAACTTGAATCTCAAATTTATAAGTGCCCTGCTCAACTTTTTGTTTTTCTTCTTCAATTTCTCACTAGCCTTGTACAACTTTTCCATTTGCAGAGGGAGAGTTGTATTCATATCACTTTTCAGCTTAACATGCTCCCTTAAAATGTCATTCTCATTCTTGATATGCCTATTGAGTACTTATAACTCATATTTTTCTCTTCTTAGTACATCAATTGCAGATTTTGGTGGGCTAGGAGTTATGTCTCTACTTTCTGAGGTTCTCTTCTCTAATGTCTCAACATAATTATAAATTTGTTGTTGTGTTGGGTATATCTCCGGAGCTCCTTCATCAAGATCCTCTTCATATTGGTACTCAGGTGATCTAGCAGTTGGTGTCTCTTCATCCTCAATGTTTATGATTCTCGTTTGTCTAATCCTCGTTTTCTTCAATATACCTCTAAGTCTGTGGCTTCGTCTTGGTTGAGATGGTCCTTCACCTCTCTCCTTGGCATACCTTCTTACCATCTTCTCTTTTTTAAGATGTTTCCTAATTTCAGTCAATTTCTCAGAAATTATCTCTTCACTGTCCTCTTGTATAGACTTACCAGTTTTAGTTTCAACAGCTACGGAAATTTTCCTTCTCCTGCTTCTTCTTGTAGGCTTGCCTTCAGATGGAGGTTCCTTGGGTTCTTAAAAGTGATTCCTCACTAGAAACTCATCCCAATTGTCTCCCACTTTTCTAAAATGATGTTCAATTAGGATTTTAACTAGGCTGTGGTGGTACAAAGTGGTTTCCAGGAATTGAACCCTCTTTTGTACATTAGACGCCATTCTCTTCAGACTATGAAGTAGGAATAATGGTAAATTGATTTCTTCATCTAAGAAATGCATCATTAAATGAATATGATAAACATAGAGGGTACCAAACCTTCCCTCACAAGTTATAATTTTTTGCAAAATGAGCAACATATTCTGCCATTTATTCTTCAGTGCTGAGCTAGGAATACCCTTCTTAAAAATGGAAACATCCATACCTAGTGTTTTAAGCATTTGCCTCCATGCCTCATTATGAAATTCCCTATTTTTGAACCACCGTTCTCCTTGCCTGGGTAATTTTGTTGCTTCTGCAATGAAATCCTCTGTAATAGTGAATTTAATATCTCCTATTTCGACCTCTGCTCCATTGAAGGATCGTGCAAATGTTTTAGTTACCTCTTTATGAAAACCATTAAATTTTTCCAAAAATTGTAACCACCCAGCCTGCTGTAGCATTTCTCTGATTTGTGGATAACCCTCCATGTACTTGGTTCCAACTGGTTCGGATCTTACTAGGAGACCCATAGCTTATATTTTCAACCTTCAATTTACTGCCCTTCTATCCACTGTGGAAATGGCTGTTAAAGAGTTTTTTTTCCCGAAAGATGTTGTTCTCTATTTATGCAGTAGGAATTAGCTACAAAAGGGTGATATGAAGAGGTTATAGAATGAGTGAAATGTAGTGAGGGTGATTTACACGAATTAATGAGTTTGAGAACCAAAATGGGAGAAAATACCGCAGAAACATTTTGTAAGAAATTCAAAATCATCACTAAATACTTCGGCTGGTGACGTGACTGATTAGGTCACTTCAGTACTTAACCGTTAAGTTTTAAATGATGATTTGAAATGGCAAAGTGGAAGGGATTTTGTCTAAAGTTTTTATGATAGATTTAATAGGCATGATCAACATGAATAATTAAAACAAATTTTTGAAACATACATGACCTAACTATACTATAACTTTCATATTCGGTCATCATAACAATTTTACAACTTTACCTTTGCCTTTCCATTAATTTTTTTTTTGTGGTTTTGATATGCTTGGTCCTCCTTTAAAAATCATTGATTCTTCAGTCTTCATAATTCCTTTGATTTTTCTTGTTGTCCTTGGTGTACAGGATCAATTTGCTGCTGATCAAATGATTACTGGATAGTTGCCTTCTAGATATTTGGCTGTAGAATGTCTAGCTAGCTGCAAAATGTCTGACTGGCTACAAAATGTCTGAATGACTGCAGAATGTACCTGTAGGAACTTTGAAATGTGAAATGAAATTATTTTAAACATGGATGGATTGTAGTATGAAATGGATCATGAAATATGGTGGGATGGATCAGAAGTGAGGTGAAATGTAATGGAATGAAATGAATTACAATTGTGAAGTCGAATGAAATATAAAAAGTGGTCTGCAATTCATAACTTATAACACTCAATCTGCAAAAAGAGATCAAATTTAGAAATCTGAGATGGAAATGAAATGGACCATGGAATGGAATGAATGAAGTATGGATGAATGGAATGAATGAAATATGAATGAATGGAGTGAATGAAATATGAATGAAATGAGACATGTTGGAGTGAAACTTATGATTTTGTAATGACTGCTTGTAGAAAAAAAAAAACAAATCTGAAACACTAAAGTGTCAGAAGGATTCTGATTTTCATTTTATCTTTTCGTATAAACATGCTAATCAGTGATTAGTTTTCATGTTTATACTTTATTATTTTTCTCTTATTTATTTATTTATTTATTAAATTTTTTTTTTTATGCTTTTGAATTCAGAAAATTCAACTAAGTTGATGAAGAAGAAAAATTCTTCTTCATTAACTTTACATCAATGTTTTCCTAGAATCTCTTGACAAATTCTTCTCTCGAAAGTGGCTTATGATACAACTTCAATCTATGACCATTTACAAGAAAAGTGACCTTCTCTTCATCTATTGTCCTGATTTCTATTGCTCCATTGTCAAAAATTCTTATAATTTCATATGGCCCAAGCCAATGTGTTTGGAATTTACCTGGAAAATCCTTGAACTTTGAATCAAACAAGAGAGCCCAGTCACCTTATTTGAACTTATTTTCCTTGATGTACTTATCATGCCATCTAGTCCTTTGCTGTTGGACTATATTTTTTTTTTCTGAACTGCATCTTGTCTGATCTCATCCAATTCATTAATCTGCTCCAATCTGTGCTTTTGTGCCTCTGTTAGATCAAGTCCTAGCTGAACTACCGTTTTAAAAGTTTGAATCTGAAACTCTATGGGAAACAAAACTTGTTTTCCATAAACAAGTTCATAGGGAGTATGACCTGTTGTGCTTATCCATGTAGTTCTGTAAGCCCACAAAGTTTTAGGAAGCATTTCTACCCAATCTCTTCTATGTAAATGGACAGTCTTTGTTAGGATCCCTTCAATGACTTTATTGGTAGATTCCACTTGACCATTTGCTTGTGGATGATAAGGAGTAGATTTTCTGTGTCTGATTTTGTACCTCTCCATCATTTTTTCCACTAACTTTGATGTAAATTGAGCTCCTTGATCTGTAAAAATTTCCCTTGGGACACCAAAACAAGTAAAAATATCCTCAAAAATAAAATTAACTACAGATGCTTCAGTAGCAGAAAGTAATGGCTTGGCTTCTACCCATTTGGTAACATAATTAGTGAAAACTAATATATATTTCTTTTGCTTTGATGGAGGACTAATATGTCCTACAAAATCTAAAGCCCATTTTTCAAAAGGTTCAATATGTACCTGACTCTGCAATGGCATCTCACCTGAAGGAGAAGGTTTCCCTATCCTTTGGCAACTGTCACACCTTTTGACATACTCTTTAGCATCTTTAAAAAGGGATGGACAATAATATCCTAAATGAAGAATCTTATAAGTTGTTCTTTTATCAACAAAGTGTCCGCCACAAGGTTCATCATGACATGCCTTGAGGATCTTAGGCATCTCATCTTCCCGAACACATCTCTTAATGATAAAATCTGGACCTGTTTTGTATAACTCATTAGAAACCCATGAATATTTTGCACTGTCATAAATGATCTTTCTTTTGTCTCCTGCATTCATTATTAAAGGAAATTTCCCTGAAACTAAATAATTAGCAATGTCAGAAAACCAAGGAGTTTGAGTAGAAATTGAAAAAAGATATTCATCAGGGAATTGATCTTCAACTGGTGTATTTTCTTTGATGTTTTGGAATCTAGATAGGAAATCAGCTACTGTGTTTTGTTTTCCAGGCCTATCTAGAATGGTAATGTTGAATTCTTGTAAAAGAAATAACCATCTTATGAATCTCCCATTATTAATTGATTTGTTCATTAGATATCTAATTGCAGAGTGATCTGTGTGAACAAAAGTTTCATAGCCTATTATATAGTGTCTGAATTTGTTTATGGCATGAACAACAGCTAAAAAATCTTTTTCAGTTACAGTATAATTTAAATCTGAAGGAGTCAAATTTTTACTTGTATAATAGATGGCATAAGGAATCAAGTCTTTTTGTCCCAATACTGCTCCTAGAGTTATATCTGAGGCATCTGTTGAAATATGAAAAGGTAACTTCCAGTTAGGTCCCCTTAAAATAGGTGCTTCAGAGATTTTTGTTTTCAAGGTCTCAAAGGCTAACTAGCAATCAGGATTCCACTTGAATTCACAGTCCTTAGCAAGTAATTTGAAAAGTGGAGATACTATCTTGGTGAAGTTTTCTATAAACCTTCGATAATATCTTGTAAATCCTAGAAAACTCCTAACATATTTTTGACAACTTGGAATAGATAATTTATAGATGACTTCAACTTTTGAATCATCAACTCTAATCCCATCCCCTGAAATGTGATGTCCTAAAACAATTCCTTCAGTAAATATCATAAAACACTTCTCATGACTATGTGAAATATTTGCTTCTTTACATCTCTTTAAAACTTTTTCCAAGTTTGTTAAGGCTTCTTCAAATGTGTTTCCATAGACTGTGAAATCATCCATATATACCTCTACACAATCATTTATTAGATCTGAAAATATTCCTAGTACTGCCCTTTGAAATGTTGTAGGTGCATTGCATAATCCAAATGGAAATACTCGGTAAGCATAGGTACCCCAAAGACAGGTAAATGTGGTTTTGTCTTGATATTCAAGTGCTACTTGGATTTGATTCTAACCACTAAACCCATCTAAAAATGAAAAGTATTTTTTTCCATCTAATGTATCTAATACCTGATCTATGAAAGGTAGGGGAAAATGATCTTTAAGAGTAGCTTTGTTTAATTCTCGGTAGTCAATACATACCCGCCATTTACCATTTTTCTTTGGCACAATTACCAAAGGATATGTTAGTGCTCAAATCTACCTTAGGCTAAAATAAGGTAAAACTCAAGGCTACATCAAACCATGCTCAGCCTCGTAGCTAGCCCTACGAGGACAGGAGAGGGCTCTCTCCGGGTCTATCTTGGCAAAGGTCTTCAAAGGGGATAAGATGACTTATAATTCGTACTGATTTTATGCTAGTAAAGAGATAGGAAAGTTTGATTTTGATTTTTTGGGTTTTTGTTGAAAAAATGGGAAAAACAATTTTGGGTCCGGGGATAAGGCCAGATCTTTGCAGAATTTCGAGTTGGGGCAAGGTAGGCAGTAGTCTTGATGCTTTTGATCAGGTGTATGGATGGATCAGAATGACAAGGAGCTGAAGAGGGCAAGGGAGAACATGGATCCTCTCCAAGCAGGCGAAAACATGTAAAACTAAACAAATTTAAAGGCAGAGCACTGGAAACAATGGATTCAACCTCATTTACTCATTCATTTAGTTTCAGAAGCATAAGAAGGGAATGGCATACATCAAAAATGAAAGAACTTACAATAAACTGAGAGATAACACCATCAAGAACTGAAAGCCACAAGAATCTCAATAGGTGCTGCAAAACCTCTGATCTTTCCTTAGCCAAAATATGAAAAATATGTACAATAGTGTGCCAAACTTTTCCCAAGAGTCCAACCTGTCCAACCTGTAGAATGTCTCAGAAATTACATCATATAGACTATCCTAACCCCTTCCCATGTCTCTAGGGGTCAAATTCCTCCTTCTAGGAGCAGTTTCAACTAATTCTAAACAAGGAGCTAGAATCTAGGCAGCCAAACAACTTGCCTCTAAAAGGAAGGAAACTGATTCTTACATTTGATTTTTACTTTTTTAGGAGTGAATCATCTAGAATAGGTAAAAGTGAGTCCAAGTTACATGCCAACCACAAAATTACATCAAGATAACTCAAAAATCACATCCACAAGCAAAACTGGTCCAACTGGCCGAAATTCTGAGCTGGAAGGTGAAAAATTGACCAAAAATCTCTATGCGTCGCGCGCCTGAGCTCTATGCATTGCACGCCTTTGGACCTGCTTTTGGGGAACTTCCCGGAGTCCACATTGAGCTCATGATAGCTCGTTGGAAAGCTCGGGATGTTTTCTATCCAACCCAAGTCGAATTTTTCAATTTGGAGCTCATTTGCCCCTCCAAAAATCCATTCTCCCAGAAGTACTTCCTGCTGGTGCAAAAGGTGGCAGAAAGGTGATTTTCATGGTGTTTTTGGGCCTTTTGATCATCCAGAACTTGGTGAAATAATTTTTCCATACTGGAGCATGCATAACTTACCATGAAAAATCCAAAAATATAAATTTTTCCTCCAGCAAGTGTCCCAATCATAAGCGCGCGCGTCGACGCGCTACGCGTTGGGCTGAAAAACCTGTTTTGAGACCAAAATTTTCCAAAATGACAAAAACTTCTTCAAATTTGCTAAAATTTGGAGTGAAGATCCTCCATCATGTATCATGCCCAGCCAACGAAGCCTCGGCCAAAATCTGAAGTGGATCAGGCCTCTTCTTCCGTTTTAGTACTTTGCTCAACCTACTTTTCAGAATCTTCATTTTTGCCTTGCAGACGTGCATGCGGGCCCAATAATGACCTTTCATGTGAAGAAGCATATCTTTGTCTCTATTTTCCTTTGCGAAAAACTTCTCCAGATGAATGTTAACATGCGTGAGTTCGGTCTCTTGTTCAACTGGTGTCATGTCACCTGGTCTCTTCCGGGCCAATTGTCGATCCTCGCGGATTCGCCGCAGCTCTAAAAGAGTGTGTTGATCCTCTAGCTGTTTGTTACACTGATCCAAGTATTTTATCACCCACTGAGACCTCTGCAATTTCTCTTTCAGCGTGTCATTCTTGGCCTTTTACTCCTGGATGATCTCCTTCAACTTTGAGCTAGGAGAGCTCGCATCAACATCAATGAATGTGAAATCAGTGTCTCGACCACCTGATGGGCCCTCATCGTGCATAGGCCTCTTGCCTCTGTCCTGAATATATACCTATGCTGAAGTCGAAGGCGAGACCCCTTCAACCCCGGGTGGAGATAATACTCGCGCTGCTGATGGAGTCAACGAGACCCTTTCCACCCCGGGTGGAGATAGTACTTGTCGTGTAGCTGCAAATAAGGTCCTATGGCCTCGCTGGTATGTCACATACATTGGAGAACTGATATGCTCTGTCTCAGGAATTTCAGGCTGGTGTGAAGGCTCTCCCTCACCATGAACTACCTCGGGAGGCGGCTGTGGCGCTGCGAAGAATTCACGGGAGATGAAATCCTCCCAAGTAATGCCCTGCTGTGTCAGCTGATGTACCACCATGATTTTGATCAGCGCGTAATGATATATACTGCTATGGTGTTGTGCTGGGGTCTTCTTCTGTACAAAAAATGTCATCCTCTCTATGTTGCGATACATGAAGTATGGAATGCTCATCATACGTACCCTCGTGAAATGCATCAACAAACGGACATGATACGCATAGAGACGCGAGAATCTACCCTTGCAACTGAAATATCGAATGATGATTTTCATCAATGGTGCAAAATCATCCTTCAGGAATCCGGATGGAAATACCCTACTCAGCTGCCTCATAAACCTAGGTTTGATGTATGGCTCATAGTAGGATTTCTCTAACTGCTATCGTTTGTTCCATTCCTCTCCTATATTTGGTATCCCGGTGGCCTGAGCAATAGTCTCTGGTGACAGAATGAAATCTACTCCGGCAAGGTTTACACAGCCATCATGTAAATGTAGAACAAATAGACAAGCTAGCTCATGATGATGCTAGGTTTGTGAAATCATCTCACAGTATTGGAAACATGACTAATGTTGAAAACAATCCATTGCAAGCGGGCAAGCCTACAATTGAGCCAAAGAAGTAGGCTCCTCCCTGAGATGCTTACCACTTTTGCCACTTTTGTGAGACCTCCGTGGCACATTAATCTTTGCTGTGGAATCATTGTCATACTCCTGTTCATAAACTGAATCCGTCTCTGACATTGTGCTGAAATTAGAATGTTTGCAAAATGTATGCTGATATAGGTATAGTGAAGACAAAAGTTCAGTGTATGCTTTACTCCCCAAATGTGTCACATGTGTATCAAAGTATCATAGGAAAGCCACAATGAGAATATTTTTGTCAAATGAGTTTGCATGAAAAAACAGTCACTTCTTTGATTATGAGGGGATTTGACAAGTGAGTAGAAAAGAGAGTAATGCGGGGGAAATAACTATTAGGAACAAAAGTGACAATAGCCCTGGCAGTGTTTGACAAATGTCAATGGAGGATGTGGACAAGTGAAAATGGGACTATGTCATAACATGAATGATAAACAGTGTGAAAATGACAATAGCAATAACAATGACAGCAATGATGTAATGGCAAAGAGAGAGCGTGAGGCTAAGGTTAATAATGAGCAAGGACACCACTGAAAATAGATGACACAGGCATATATCAATAGCACAAATTCGGAACCCCCACAATATCACTAACATTCATTTCAAAACCCTAAGAAGTGAATTTGGAAATAAACATAGGGTTTACATTTCTCCTCATTAAACACTTGTTTCACCACTTTCAAAACACCATAATCATGTCCAAAATTCACTGAGCAAACGTAAATAACCTACTTGCAAGCAGTTGGAGGCAATTTGGCATGAATCTGGACGAAGGAGCGAAATTTTTTTGGCTCTGAGACTATACGTGTCGCGCGCTTACCCAGTGCGCTACGCGCAGTATGTGCGTAGCGCGCCTGCAAATTTTCACAGGCCTGTGAAGCCCAGTGCGTCGCGCGCCTGGTGTGCGTAGCGCGCCTCCTCTGTGCGTAGCACGCACTTCCACCTCCAGTCCACGGCTTTGAAAACACTTCAAACTTGACTTCAACACTCCAACTCGGTTTTGATTTGGGAAATTTTTGAAAATGATTTGTTTTCAATGCTTTATATGGGTTGTAAAATATCTCATAAAAATCAGATTTGATTTTAATTTTCTCCACAACCCACTTTTGTAATGTTTGGCTTTTTGGCACTTTATCATTTAATGCAATTCTGTCTTTGGATTTTCACTGTTTTTTCTGAGTCTTGGACTGATGAAATGTCTTGGTTCTTGCAGGGACTTGGAATTTTGGCTTTGGCAAAGACTAGAGGCTACTTTTGAACTTCTTATAGTGGAACAAATACACAATTATTACAAAAAATGAAATTTGACAATTTCTAGTTCCAAAACAGAGTTTTGAACTAGAAATGTCTTCAAATGTTTTTAAGAATAAAAACATGAAATAGGAACCTTTTGAAACCAACCTCATGGCCTGCGGGCTTTTATTACATGTACCAAAAGACTGAAAACCCTAGACTCTAGGACTAAAGGCTCTTTTCGACAAAAATAATCATTTATGACCATGAATGAAGTGACCTGAACTTCAGTGATTTTTGAGGAATTTTAATTAGCCCTGCAGGTACAAGCATGAGGAAACACAAGACAACCAGACCACCTCTTCAGTCAATGGCATGCCCCTAGCGAAATGCAACGAAGTGAAACGAGCGAGACACCTAAAAATGATATGCAAAAAGCGAAATGATCTCTGACGGAGGGCTGTAAGGACCGACTCTAACATTGGCTCCAATGGGGATGGTGGCTCCAAGGAGATGCCAAGAACGGCAGATATCTGGGGGAGTCAGACAGTGCCTTCATCCATTGGGCGATGGAGTCATTATTTCAACGGATAACACAAAAACTTTTGACACATTTATTGACTGAAAACTTGACTGAAATTTGACCAAAACTGACTCAACTCTTAAAACAGAAATGACTGAAACAAACCGACTAAATGACTCATGACTGACTTAACTAAAACAAGTATTTACAAAGCTTTTGAAAAAAGGCAACAGTTCATCAAGATTTGAAAGCATGATGACAACCACCTGCATACTGATGAAACATATACAATCATGTATAGTGGGATTTCCAATGTAACCAATCCAGCAGATGCCCTCTTGACTGATTCTCCCGATCAGATCTCCTGGTCAACAATACAAACTGATAACTGGGCATCCAAAAACATAGCTGACCATGATCTCCTTCATCACTGAACACTGCAATAATCACTTTCACTGCTGACTGTAACAAATCTGCCATTGGATCCTGAAAAACATGAAGATTTACCTCCTGCTGAAGAAACAAGGTGTCTTTCTCTTCTGATTTTGATCTGTCTTCATCATGTACTTTAGTAAAAGTATGCTCCTGGGCTTCAAAAAACTCTGAACAGGTAGATGAGCAGATCTCCTCTTGTAAAAACATTTCAACACATGAAACATATGAAGAAGAATCTGAATGAAAATCCTGAATGTTCTGATCTTCTACAGTCTGAATGTATTGTAGGTCATCTTCATATGATATGACAGCCAGATTATCATGTTCCTCATTACATTCATCAATTATGAGAAAAGCAACTTCAGATGATTCTTGAAACCCAAACATGACCTTTCTATCATCTACCATAAGTTCATCCAAAGGAACTGTTTCACTTACTTGAACGAAGATCTCATCTTGTTTTGCATAAACTGACTGAATTACCTCATCATGAAGGCTGTGTTCTGATGACATGAGAACATTTGGATCAAAAACTCTGTCTATGATCTCAACAGCAAAATTCTCCTTTTCAGGATTCGGTACAAGGTATGCTTGGTCATTACAATCTAAATCTGAATCTGATATGACTGAGTGGACATTATCACAATCTGCATTTGAAACTTGACTTTCCTGCATGCTGTCTTCTTCCATGGACAGATCTAAAACAGGATCTTCTCTTTCATCACTTTCAACCATATAACAAATTTTAACCTACTGATCTATAAGGCTGCTTACAGGACTGTCATCCTTTTCAGAAAAGGAAAAAGTTCCACCATCACCTTCTTGACCATGTGCACACTGCAGATCTGCGTTAACTTGAGCTGGAACATGACCTTTCAATAGCTGATCTATCTCATCTTCAGTCAGAGGGGATAATGCTTTATGTTTTCTTTGGCTCAAACAATGATTGTCTTCATTGATTTCAAGTGAAGGAGTATACAGATTTTCTTCATACTGCTGATCCATTTCATGTAATTCCTGTTGACTGTCAAGATTCAAAATTCCTTCATCTTCCACCGCACTAAAATCTTGATCCTGCTGCAAATTTTCATGATCGTCTTTATGCTGCTGAAATGGATTTTCATATAGGGCTTCCATGATCTCATCATCCATGAAATTATCATCTTCATAATATTTCTCAAGGCTTTCAATAAAAGTAAAAGCATGTTTGCAACAGTCATGAACTAAATTTAATGATGGATAAGATGTTTGATATCTTTCAATGAACAGGGCATGAAAATCCTTTAAAAAGTAAATACAGGCCAGCGGCAAATTTTCATACCAAGATTGGGCTTCACCTTCCAGAGTGGCCAAGAATATCTTCATCAAGCAATCTTCAGGAAAATCCACCTTCAACTTGCGAATATGCATGTGAAATCTAACCAGATGTAAAGCAGCATCTTTCTTACCATCATTGTTAAACGTAGGCAGATTCCTTGACCAATCTACCTTGGGCATCTTATTCGGAAAACCTAGAATGTGATCTCAGCTCATGGGAGCATATCTTCTCGTGATTCGGTCCATCTTGAAAATCTCACAGCTACTGATCCCCCTGCAGTGAAGTCACCATGAAGCATTGATTTCTGGATTTGTCAGTGAATGAAGTCGCCAGGTGAATGATTTCAGCCTTGCGGTGTCTGCTCATTGTTCACCATCAACGATCAGATCTGAACTTTGTCATCCTTTACCGGGGAAGACTCTCCCCAGTATGGTCACCACTATGTTAGCACTCAAATCTACCTTAGGCTGAAATAAGGTAAAACTCAAGGCTACATCAAACCACGCTCAGCCTCGTAGCTAGCCCTACAAGGACAGGAGAGGGCTCTCTCCGGGTCTATCTCGCAAAGGTCTTCAAAGGGGCTGAGATGACTTATAATTGGTACTGATTTTAGGCTAGTAAAGAGATAGGAAATTTTTATTTTGATTTTTTGGGTTTTTGTTGAAAAAATAGGAAAAACAATTTTATGTCCGGGGATAAGGCCAGATCTTTGCAGAATTTCGAGTTGGGGCAAGGTAGGCAGTAGTCTTGATGCTTTTGATCAGGTGTGTGGATGGATCAGAACGACAAGGAGCTGAAGAGGGCAAGGGAGAACATGGATCCTCTCCAAACAGGCGAAAACATGTAAAACTAAACAAATTTAAAGGTAGAGCACTGGAAACAATGGATTCAACCTCATTTACTCATTCATTTAGTTTCAGAAGCATAAGAAGGGAATGGCATACATCAAACATGAAATAACTTACAATAAACTGAGAGATAACACCATCAAGAACTGAAAGCCACAAGAATCCCAACAGGTGCTGCAAAACCTCCGATCTTTCCTTAGCCAAAATATGAAAAATATGTACAATAGTGTGCCAAACTTTTCCCAAGAGTCCAACTTGTCCAACTTGTAGAATGTCTCAGAAATTACATCATATAGACTATCCTAACCCCTCCCCATGTCTCTATGGGTCGAAATCCTCC